>CM031595.1:146287950-146297950 GCA_018398815.1 Conus ventricosus
GTACATCGGGAATTTAGAAAATGCTTAGGATAAGAACAAGACCATCAATTACAGCATATAAGTGCACGCACACTCTCGCGCGCACACATACACATAACAATAACAACTCCTCCTCCCCCTCAAACACATCCCACGCACACACACACACACGCGGGCGCGCACGTGCACACACACAAACACGCACACATACACTCTCTCACACACACACTCACTCACGCTTCCACACACATGTCTGTGGACTCTCTAATTAATATGCTGGCATTACCCCACTGATGAACACACACACACACTCACTCTCTCCCACACACACACCAACGCCTGCATACTCATGATGTCCAAGGATGGACACTCTAAATTAACATGCTGGCATCACCCCACTGATGAACACACACCAGAGCACACACGTCTACAGTATACGCTGGGGACCCTGAGAGATTCAAAGTCTTATCTCAGTTGACATGTGTTTCATCTTTTTTGTCTGTTATTGGAAAGGCCCAGTATGAGTTTGCCTCCATCTCTAGGAGTCTTCGCAACATTGGCCTTGAAATTATTCCAATGTTTGTTTGGTTGGTGATGTTTCTTGCGTTTCCCTTAAGTCTGGATGTGCGGCCACTTTCTTGATGTTCAGATCTGAAAGATGGTCTATGGTATAGTGGCTTTGCTCTTGTTTGCTTTAAGTGATTCTTCAGATTTCTTATCACATCAGATCGGCCAAGCAGTAATCCAGTTCTTATTGTTGCCTTGCCAGCCAGTGTGTCTGCTCTCTCGTTTCCTTTAACTCCCAGCATGTCCAGGGCAGTACATCCATACGAGTCTCTCCAGTGGAAGGCTCCGCACTAGTTCATTCCAAACAGGGCTTCAGATTCCACTTTAGTTTCAGTTTATGTAAGCTTACAATGTACTGAATTTTTCAAACAAATGATGTCTCTGTGAGTCTGTCTCTCTGTTAACTCTTTTTCTATTTATCTGTCTGTCCATCCGTCTTGATAGAAAGACCGAGTGCGTGACCGAGTGAAATATTAACACAAATGTAACCTGTGTAAGTCGTTTCTTTAATGAAACTGGGCATAATCATTTTATATGTGAGCCACTAGATTTCTTTTAGGCCTACGTTTTTTTTTCCTTTTTTTTTTTTTTTTTTGGGGGGGGGGGGGTGAAACCTCTAAAAAATGATATGAAACCATTGATGAATAGAGTTCCTAAAGTTCTTCAAGTCTTCAAAATTGTAGGTCAGCCGTCATTGTTGACTATTATTGACCTCCAAGTAACTCCGACAATATAATGTTCTAGAGAATCAAAGCATGACAATAGTAGGCCCTTATCCCGATGAATCGAACTCGAAATGAATCAAATATGGTCTTCAGAGTCGAAGCACGACAGTCACTTGATAATGCATATCATCTAGACCAACTATATGAGCCACCAATTTCAATGATCTTTGATGATTTAAAAAAAAACAACAAAAAAACCCTTCAAATGTCGGTTCTGTTTTTATGCTCCGGCGAGTTCGAAAAAATGTCAGTGTACTCAAGTCAGTCAATGTGTCGATCATAATTTATTGTGCAGTGCAAACCACAGTGATGTGCACAAACATTTATCACAATGACAGAGTCTAGCAAATGTACACTGAACAAAATGCTTTACACTTCTGGTTGAAAAGGATCGAGTTTGAATCAGAGATTGATGAAATACTTGCATTTGGAATCACAGTGAACCTTTGTCACAACCTGTCAACGATCAAGATGGCCGAAGTGTGTACTCTTCGCTGAGTTGATTGGTGAAATTTCAAGATGCGATTTGGGATAATTTTTCTTTATATATTTCTACAAGTGAAAGGAACTAAAATGGAAAAACAGACCATCAGAGGAGCGAACTTAGGTTTAAAAAATACAATTATAATTTTATCTCGCGGATTCTCGCATGTAATGGAAATATAACATACGGGTATTATACCGAGGGCGGGGGAGACGGGGAGGGGAAGACGGGAGGGCCTTTCATTGGATGATCTGTGGAGTACAATCAGAAAATTCTTAGTTCAAGATCCACAGATTGAAAGGGGGAAGGGAGCAGAGGGGCAGAAAGTAGAGTGTACGAGCAAAAGCAAACAATTTTGTTGTATGAAACGTTTGAAAGGAAATGTTAAATGCGGTAGGGAACTGTATAAGAACAAGTACGGTCACTCTTGCTTCCATGATGAAATAAATAACTTGACTGTATCAACAATTTAGGCCTCTCCTGAGGCCTGTTCGCGATCTAAAAACAAGGTGTCGCTAACTTGGTTGCATGCGTGGCGAGCGCAAGTTAACCAAATCAGTTGGTCTGGCAAGACGGGTTGTGCAGACCAGGTAGGTCCCTCCAATGCTTATCCAGACGGCTCTTTAGATGGTGCCAGGACCACCGAGTCTGGAAGGCTGGTCCACTGTGTCACCACTCTGATTGAAAAGTAGTTCCCTCTGATATCAAGGCGAAAGCGTTTTTTCTGGAGCTTCATGGTGTTGCCTCTGAGGTTACTACTTAGTGACGGTTCGAATGCTGGCCTCTGTGCATCGTAGTGACCGTGGAGGTATTTAAATACCTCTATCATGTCCCCTCTCAGCCTCCGGTGTTCCAAACTCGGAAGCTCCAACAGTCTTAGTCTCTCAGAGTAAGGCTTCTCTTTCAGTGAACTTAGGAGTTTTGTTGCTCTCCTCTGAACATCTTCAATGTCGCTGCATAGCGTTTTGTGAAGCGGTTGCCAGACACAGTATATTCCAGTAATGGTCGAACAAGGCTTTTGTACAGCTGAATGAACGTTGTCTCATTCAGAAAATCAAACGATCGCCTTATAATAAGCCCAACCATTCTGTTTGCTTTGGCTGTCGACTGTGCAACATGCTCTTTAAAACTCAGTTTGTCATCAATGAGCACTCCCATGTCCTTTTCGCTTACCGTCTCTTTCAGTGTCACCCTTGTACTGTTGCCCTCTTCATTTTTGCCCGTCATGTAGTATGTTGCCTTTGACTTCTGACCCCCCCAGTTTCATTACGCTGCATTTCTGCGGATGGAACTTAAGCAGCCATGTGTCAGACCAGTGCTGAAGTAGGTCAAGGTCATCCTGAAGATCTTTTGGTCCCGTCTCGTTATCACCTCTGTTGAACACCTTGGTGTCGTCCGCAAACATTTTCACAGTGCTCTTTACTCTGACTGGGAGGTCGTTGATGACACCCCATAACTCCAAACGAATGCTGTTTACGATACTGAATCGCCTGGTAGAAATGACAGCATAGAGCACACAGACCAAAGAAGGAGACATCCCCCAAAAGGATGGTCCAAGCTTGCCCAGATACCCCGTACGTAACACATTTTGGCCTACAAATTTCAAGATGTAATTTGGGATAATTTTTCTTTATATACCTCTACAAGTGAAAGGAACTAAAATGGAAAAACAGACCATCAGAGGAGCGAACTTAGGTTTTAAAAAATACAATTTTGATTTTATCTCGCGGATTCTCGCACTTAATGGAAATAGAACATTAAAAAAAAAATGACCCCAACATACCATTATCCGATTAAATGTTGAATGATCAATATGATATGCTTATGAACAACAAAAAAACCATCGAGGAGTAGCACTTTACATTAATAAAAGACTTAATGCTAGGGAATGTGATGAATTTGATACTCTGGGATACCGTGAAAGTGTGTGGTGCACATTCCGCACAATAAATGATGGAAATGTCCTAACTGGTTGTTTATATCGCAGCCCAAGCACATCTGATGAGGACAATGACAAGAAACTTTTTGACATGCTTAAGTCAGATTTCATATCAAAGTATGATAGAGTATGCGTCATGGGTGACTTCAATTTTTCGTTTGTAAGATGGGATGGAAATTTCTCAGGTGATAAAGGGGAGGAAATTAAAATGAGGCTACAAGATGCTTTCCTCATCCAACAGGTGAAGCAGTGCACAAGGAGGAGAGTAAACCAGGACCCAACCCTGGACGACTGGTGTTAGTGAATGATGAAACCCTGATTTCAGAGGTTGAACACCAAGACTCACTCGGCAACAGTGACCATGACGTCTTAGTTTTTGAGTTGAATGTTACCTATGAATCGAATGAGGAACAATGCAAGTGTGCGTACAATCTTAAGAGGGGTAACTACAATAAATTGAGAGAGTTTCTAAGAGAAAAGACTGGTCATCTTTGCCTGTGAATGAGGTAGAAGATATGTGGCAAAAATTCAAGAAGTGTCCTCTAGGAGGGAAGGGAGAAATGCATACCCAAGGTGAAAAGGCACAAACAGAAAAAGTTGATACCCATGTGGATGAGTAAGAAAGCAATGAGAATGATTACGAAAAAGCACAAATTATTTAAACGATATTTGAATACCAAATCTGGTCGAGATTATCTCAGTTACATAAATGAACGGAATCTATGTACAAAAATGCTATTAAAAAAAAAGAGACAGAAAGAGGTATGAAAAGGAAATTGCTAAAGAGTGCAAAACCAACCCTAAGAAATTTTGAAAATATATACCAGGAGAGGCTCAAAAGCAATACTGGTATAAGCACTTTGAAAAAAGAAGATGGCTCCATGGCTACAGCTGATGCTGAAAAGGCTGATGTTTTGAATAAATTCTTTTCAAGTGTATTTACGCGTGAAGATGTGAGCAATGTACCTAACTTAAGCGAATGTTCTTATTCACAGGGTGTATCAGTTAGTGACATCAGAGTTACCAGCGAAGCGATAAAACAGAAACTGAAAGAGCTCAAACCTGATAAAGCACAGGGTCCAGATGCTATTCCTCCTCGAGTCCTACTTGAAGTGTGCAATGAAATAGCCAGCCCTCTCTGTCTTCTGCTCAACACATCTCTCGAAACTGGAATTTTACGCGAGGACTGGAAGACGGCCGAGGTGACGGCAATATTCAAAAAGGGAGGAAAATCAGATCCAGGAAACTATCGCCCAGTTTCACTTACCCGTGTACTATGCAAAGCATTAGAAAGCCAAGTGAGAGATAGGCTACTATCGTTTCACACTTCACTGAAAATGGACTCTATGCTGATTGCCAGCACGGTTTTAGGAAGAAAAGGTCATGTGTGACGCAGTTACTACAAGTTGCTTACATTTTACTTTGACGAAGGGGAACCTGTAGATATAATTTATCTTGACTTTAAAAAAGCTTTTGACTCAGTCCCACACGAAAGGTTACATACCAAACTCGCTGCTTACGGTGTATGTGGTTCCATTTTGAAATGGACTAGTAGTTTCCTTAAAGGGCGCACACAGAGAGTGCGGGTAGGTGATGCTAAGTCCGAAAAAGCAGAAGTACTGAGTGGTATACCCCAGGGTAGCATATTAGGTCCCATTCTCTTTACTGTTTTTATAAACGATATGCCCTCTACATTGCAGAGTATGTGCCACATCTTTGCTGACGATACCAAGATAATGAACACTGCAAAGGATAATTTTACCATCCAAAATGATATCAACAAACTACAAGAGTGGTCAGAGACCTGGAGCTTATTTTTCAATGTCTCAAAGTGTCATGTTCTACATATGGGGAATAAAAATCCTGTAAATGAGTATGAAATGAAGAAGGGTAATAATGTTCAAATGATTACAAGATGTAACGAAGAAAAAGATTTGGGTGTTATGTTTGATGAAAGTCTTGATTGACCCGCACATAAACCGAATTGTTGGTAAGGCAAACCAAGTATTAAGAATGGTAAAGAGAGCCTTCACATTTTTAGACAAAGATACTTTCACTACATTATATAAGTCCATTGTGAGACCACATCTGGAATATGCAAATGTTATCTGGTGTCCTGCAAACCTAAAGAGACAATCCACCCTGATCGAAAGAGTTCAGAGGCGTGCAACTAGACTGCTGAAGGAATGCAAAGAAATGAACTATTATGATTGACTAAAATCTTTGAACCTTCATTCACTGAAGGGTAGACGACTACGAGGTGATCTTATACAGATGTTTTAAAATTTTCCACGGATATGATGATGTTGATTTGCACTCTTTGTTTTCCTATGCACCTGTGAATGTTACTAGAAACTCTGCAGGAAAACTCTTTGTAATGCATGCCAAAACTAACAAGCGCAAATTATCATTTTCTTTCAGAGTTGTTAACCCCTGGAATGCACTACATTTGATCACTTAAATTTGCAAAATATCTGAATGAGTTCAAGAACCTGATCGACAAACTACCCCAGCTAGTAGATCTATTTTATGGCTATGATGAGTAGAAACCCCATTAGGTACGGCCGATCTAGATAAAAATAACCAATACTAAACCATGAGGGGACAAATATTAGACCTCGCGGTCTAGGCGTAACCAAACGCCGTCCCTATTACTACTACTACTACTACTACTACTACTACTACTACTACTACTACTACTACTACACTACAAAGCAACAGCAGATAGAGAAACGAACAAACACAAATTAACATTTGTTCAAGGCTGGTACGGCCTTTTAAACATCACTTAGTTACACAAACGACAAATTCTCTGGCCTCCACTTCTGAAACACAGTCATTTATCATGTTAGCATCGATTTGGAAGAAGCTAAACGACATAAGTGTTTACTCGTTTTCTGTTTCACGGCAGTGAATTCTAAGATTAACGTTCGGTGAACTCTAAAGGACAAGGGTCTGTACGATTTAGTTATTTTTGTGTGTCACCGTCTTTAATGCCAAGCCAAGCGATGCGCCGAACACTATGCGAACACAGTAAGGTCTAAAGCGGCAATGTCTGTTTTCCTTTAAAACAAATAAACCAACAAACAACACACAACAACAACAAGGACAACAACAACAACAACAACAACAACAACAACAACAACAGCGAACCATGAAATCAGGAAAATAGGAAAAACATTTTCAACATTTCCTGACCTCTGCAGTATCCGGTAGTAGCCTACTCAACTGAAGCAGTCTTCAGACCTACTCACTCCATTCAACTCTTCTTCGAGTCGCTGAGTCAGGAGAACAATAAAGCGAACAAACAGACTGCCTGTCATCCAACTTTGAAACAAACAAACAAACAGACCTTTAGAGTCCTGAACATTACATTCTGCTCAGTGACTCATTTAAAGAAGGCTGAAATTGGATACTCAGTAGTTGGATAGCACCAAACCTGATATCTTGGCACTTCGTTTCACAGCTAAGTCCAAGTAACAACTCAAAGAGTTTTCTAGCTGATCTCAAGCATGTCTACAAGGTCTATAGCAAAGGCAGAGATCAAGAGCGGGGCGGAATGCCAGTTCATAGCCGTCAGAACTGTCTTCGACAGCTCAAAAGTGCCGGAACTTGAGACTGACTGAGAAGTTATTTGGACCATGCTGACAGTCAGTGAATGCGATAACCGGTGTCAACTATTCTCCATAAGGCCTACAATACCGGGCACGAGTCACCGACGAGGACAGCAACTCTCATGCCTTCATCGAGTGGTTGGGGTCGGTGCCAGCTCTGCCCAGACTGCTTCATTAATCTGCAGAGAGCCGACAAGTGCCCCATTCAATCAAAACGCTCTTCTGACTGTATTGCCTGTAACCTGGCGCAAAGACCAGCCAGAAATAGCTATAGGGCCCTCAAGGCTCCAGTCACCAGAACAGCACAATTGAAACACTCATTTTGGGGGCGAATAGTTGACTGGGACAGTTTAAGCCAGCCGGGCCGGGACCAACTGCAGGTAGGAGCTACTATATCAGCCTTACCGCCCGTCAGGCCAATTGACATAG
Source organism: Conus ventricosus (assembly GCA_018398815.1). NCBI lineage: Eukaryota > Metazoa > Mollusca > Gastropoda > Neogastropoda > Conidae > Conus > Conus ventricosus. The sequence continues at coordinate 146,295,688 of CM031595.1, forward strand.
GCTAGAACACCAAAGCTACATCAAAATCTTGCTATGCTCTGCACGGTTATGCGGAGTTTGTCTTCAGTTGTGACAAGCTCCTAGCATAACGTTATCAGTCTCCAAAATCCCCCGAAGTCGGAGTATGGCTGCCCACATGGCGGGGTAAGAAAAAACGGTCACACATCACACACCTAATGTTCTTATCCCCAGCTGATGCACTTTTACCATAGTGTTCAAATACTTTGGCTGTTCGGATGATCCCTGGAGTCTTTTAGCCAGGGTGCGACAACAACAACAACAACAACAACAGTCCTACCAGAGCACCAGTACCCACATTTAAACACCTGATCGCTCAATCCCATCCTCACCCCTCCCTGTTGTGATTATAGTCAGCAGTGTCTACCACAACGGATCCAGATCCAGATCCAGATCCAGAGCCTGCTTCATTTTCAGTCATTAGCCGTCAGCGCTTCGGAAATACCCAATGCATACATTCTGAGTGTCGAATTGAGACAGGCCAACGTTTACCCGAAACTTCACACACCTTGCATAGATCGTCACCAGTAGCAGTTAGTGTTGAAACCTACAAAGGAAAACATTTATTTTTTCACCTGAACATGAAAACAGCCCTCAGTTTGTACCCAGAGTGGAAAACAACCCAGGCCTCTTAATCATGGCATCAGTTGTGTACACAAAATGTAACTCAAGTGGGCGGTAGGGATCAGTGTAAGGACGTTGTCTGTTCCTTGTACACATCAATGATCTTCGGGAGAAAGTGACCCCACCCACAAGGCTGTGTGCTAATGACACTGCAGCCTATCGAATAGGCTGCATCCAAGCGAGACCAACACCTCCAGCGACTTTCAAAATGGGAGGAAAACTGATATTCCATCTCATAAAGCGAACCGTTATTCCCATGTCCAGGCATCAACACTCTCTGCAACATAACTACCAGCAGCATCTGGGATCGTAACTTCTGTTTTGGGCCCGTTTTCCTCAAGGACAATCACGTATTTCTCCCGAGAAAAACAGACTTGTGATCCTTAGGAATAATGAAGATAATAACTGTTTTCATAGGAAAACGGGTAAAAAAAAAAGTTGTTGTTCATGTGGAAAGGAGGGAAGAGAAACAGTTTGTGATCTTCCGTGTTAACACTATTTTCCTGGATCATGATATCTGTTTTCCTTGACAGTAGGGAAATATAGAACTCTTCAGTCAAGTGAACCTGAGCATACACTCCCAAACAGCATTGTTCATATTTTAGCTGGCGATGTAGGATACCTGGTGTGGACTATTGTTTTTCTTTGCTTTCAAACAAGTCTATTTGTGTTGTCGTTTCATTCATCAGTGGTGACAGAAATACTGAATAAAGTTTGAAATCATATCCAACGAAAAACGCTGTCGAATAAAAGCTTGGATTATAGCATCCAGGTCACGGCGATTTTCAATTTTTATACCGACATTTCGGGAAAATCTGTTTCAGTAGAAAAACAGTGTGTTACTACACACGTGCATGCAGTAGTTTTAGAAAACTGAAAAAAAAAAGAAAGAAAGAAAGAAAAGGGACACAAAAAACTGAAAAAGACTGTTACACACACACACCCCACACACACACACACACACACACACACACACCACAGGTTCATGCACGGAGTCCCGGCCTTTGACATGACAACAGATATTCTTGCCTCATATGATTTGGCTCTGGCTCGAATATCCCGCCCCAGGACATTAAAAAGAGAAAAGAAACACGAGTGGGACCCAGAGAAGTGCTGTCCTCAACTGCCGAACAAACCAGGCGGGAGCAATCAATCAACACCGTTGGAAGCCTGCGCTGTGTTCACATGGCGTGCAGGTACGCACAGGACATTCTAAGACGTCAAGGGACATAACTGCTCCCTGGCAGATGCCATTGCATAACATCCACTGGGTGTGTCAACAGAACTTCCACAGGAATGTGCCCATTGGTGAGCCAGCCCATATTTCATAACTGCAGAGCCCACCGGCGAAAGACGCCAAGCAACTGCCGTGAGATCCTGCAGCCTTGCTAGCTGCTGTTCTGCTGACAGGTAAAGACAGCACAACTCCAGGCACGGCCAAGCTTTCGCCACGTGAGGACTTACGTGCCGCACCTCTGTAGATGATTCCAGGTTACAGTCTTTCCTGGTGTCAACAGGACTTTCCCTGCGGTCAGTGGGTCTTTCCTCGCCGTCACTGGGCCTTTCCCCAGAGTCGGCCAAAAGACTGAAAAGAAAAAAAGAAACACCCGAAGGCACGAAT
>CM031595.1:146302950-146375450 GCA_018398815.1 Conus ventricosus
GCTGTAACTGAAAGGATCAAGGTGGGGGGCCAGTGGAATGGAGTATTGTATACGGATTTCCTTTCGCCAAATTAATCATGCCATGCTTTCGTCTACACTTCATGCCCATTCCACATTTTGCATGCCTGGGGCGAGTTCATGCCAAGGTTTAAGATATCATCAGTTTCCGTTCAGGACCGAGAGTCATTGCTTGAAGATGGCAGACATGGCTGCAGTCTTCACCGGCTCCGTGGACTTAGAAAAGGGTATACACCCAGACTGACTCTATAGCTACACTTAGCCGAGGGGCCGTGCCAGGTGGTGTCTCACTACATACAGTGCTACGCAGAAGACGAAGACTGGCTGTGTTACTGGGCAATTATTGTCGTCCATAGGGTTTGGGCTTACCACACGGTATCCTGGAACAGCAACGTCAGAACACGTACGTATGTACTGAAGTGACTCAGTCAGCAACAGTTTGTGTCTCCTGTGGTGAGTGGTGTCATTACCATTTGATATTGCTTTCTGAGGACTGCTGACCGGGCACTGCGGCTGTGACTGGAAGTTCTTGGTACTGCTCTGCGATATGGACCGAATTTGAAAGGGAGCAGTTTGGGAGTAATGCCTCCGCAGAATAGGCACAGAAGACTAAGGAGGTAGCACATATCCAAAAAGAAATTAACAGCAAACAAAGGGCCTCAACCCATTTTCACGTTCAATAGTTTGTCTAGGACAACATGATGTTAATGTGGATATAAAGATGAGCGGTAATGTTTCTCCCGCCCCTCCCCCTCTCCGCTCTGTATGGACAGTTTCGTAGCCTGTATAGTTTTCTTAATGTTATTGTGTGTTTATGCAGATGGAGAAGCTCCGGACCTTACTGCTTGCTTCCACAGTACTTACCATCTTGGCATCAGCAGTATTATCGACAGATATGAATCGTAACCTTGGTGCTGTGGATCCTGAGGTTTATATGGGCCCAGTGAGCAAATTGTGTATGTCTCTAGCATGTCTTTCTTATTCTGCACCAAGGTGTAGTCTACTCGTGGCGAGATACATTGTCACTTTCGATTGCTCTCGCGCGTGTGCCTGCACACACACACGTGTGTGTGTGTGTGTGTGTGTGTGTGTGTGTGTGTGTGTGTGTGTGAGCGTGCGTGCGTGCGTGCGAGCGTGCGTGCGTGCGTGTGTGTGTGCGCGTGTGTGTGCGCCGTATGGTTAGATATTCCTAAGTTTGTCTGATCGTTTTCCAGTTCAAGTGAAGGTTCTTATGGTTTGACCACACGGTAAGGGTTTTGAGCCTCTGACGGGCTTGTAGTCCCATTACAAGTATCTTCAGAGATACACTCTCCCCGGTAGACAGACATTCTGTCTGGTACCACTCAAAACTTTTCAGAATTACGCATAGCCCAACCGCCTGCAAAGGGGTGTCAACTCGCAGGCGAAAAAGATTCGCACCCTGCAACAGAATAATAATTTTTAAAATGGTAAAGAGAACAAATGTCAATCAGCTAATGACATGGTAGCTTACTGACGCCCATAGCGCTGGCGGATAAGACTGGGCTATGCGGAGAGTGCTAGCCATTCCTCTGAGTATATCACTCCTAGAGTTGATAAGAAAAAGTACCACCACCAACCCCCACAAAGTGTATGTAGGTACAGAAAGGCTAAATGTTCAAATGAAAACTGCAGAATGGACACCCAATGTCCACTATGGACAGTGTATACATGTTTACTACATCAATGCCACTAGGTTCTAAAATAAAAGCTCGTATGACATGATTTGGGAGAGAGCAAAAAAAAAAATGTAAAGAATTCCTAGGACAAACATAGCAAAATGATAGGTCACATAGGCCAAAACCTGAGTGTGACAGTAAGGAAAACAACTTTCAAAAAATGAAAAAGTTAATGCTGAAACAAAGGGCATTCCTACTGAGACAAGACTGACGGTAGGTCGTAGGCTCAGACTGTCAGTGTGATATCGGCATGCAAACAGAATCCTTTTCAACGAAGGGACTGCACATTGCAATTTGTTCAACGTTCCATCCCAGTCCCGTCATTTACACACCTCTTCAATGTGTAAAAGTTCACTACACCGAACGTAGGCTTACAGTATACACATAAGAAAGCTACAAGTAAGGGTGTTTAAACTGCACTTTTTCAGTGACATCAATTATTTTTGTGTAAGTTTCTGTGTATTGAGTTGAAATTGTAGACTTGACGTCAGTGAACTTGGTTGTTGAACACTCAACAGACGGAACTGATTACGAGTAAGGGATACCCGTGTGAGAATCACTACGTGACAACTCAGGATGGCTTCATCCTCAACATGCAGCGGATCCCTCATGGTCGCCAGACTCCTGCCCTCCGCTCCGGTGAGTTGCAGTGTTGTTGTATGCCCCGAACCACCACCATTCAGTGGCCTGTGATCACAAGTACTACGTGATCTTCTTATTCGCTAGATTCCAGCCCTCCTGCCTTCTAAGTTTAGATGTTGTTGTCGGCCCTAAATGGCCATTCGGTGTTTGCATTCATAAGTTCTACATGTCGCTTTCGCGTTTGTTAAACTCCAGCCCTCTGCACTTGATAGTTGAAATGTTGTTGTGTGCCCTAAACGACCATTCAGTCTTGTGTTTACAAGTTCTACGCTCTGTTTTCACGAAATGTGTATCTGCAACGAATTTAATCTTAAAACCACTGATTGTTTTCTTTTATATCAATTATTATTATTCAGTTATCAATCATAATATCAGAGCCGCCGTGGCGAAGTGGTTAGCGTCGCGGACTCCCGGCTGGGAGGTCGTGGGTTCGAATCCCATCAGAAGTCATGTGGGTTTTTCTGCCCCGACCGGCTCCTACCCAGAGTTGAGTTTGCTGCGGACTCAGTTGGGAAGACTGGGACCACACAGTCGAGTTTCATCCACTTAATGGATGCGTTTCTGAGAGTGTTGCTCAAATTTCCTGACCAACACTGCAGGTGCCTGTAACTCTCGGGCCTGGTTGACGCCGGGATATATTATGAAAGGAAGCGTAGAGTACAGCCCTGTCATGTAGTCTCAGACCAAAATGGAAATCCGTAGCATCATCTTAATCATCCTCATTCTCATTGATCAGCATTTAAAAAAAAAAAAGTCTCAAATTCTGTGGCCCTTCATGCCCTGCTCTCATGGTGACCTCAATTTCGATGTCCTCTCCACGTCTGTGGCCTTGGTTTGGTTCCGTCGGGGTCACCGGTATCGGCGAGTCCATGGGGGCTGTCGTTGGATGGACGTGGTGGCGCCCTCCGGAGGAGAGCTCACTCACGCCGGCTCCGCGACTAAGCAATTATTGTCGTCAGTAGGGGGCTTAGTAGGTGGTGTCCTGCGTATGTTAGATCAGAACAGGCGCCACTGAACACCACCGAAGTGACTCGGCAGCAGTGCAGTGTCTCCTCCGGTGGGTTGCCTCTTAACGACTTGACATTGACTGCTCCCTGTGGATTGCTGGTGCCGGGGCTGCGGCGGGGCCGACCGGGCTGTGGTTGTGGACGGGGTGTCGGAATGAGCGGCGTGGGTACACTGCCTCTGAGGTGGCGCAGAGGTTGGGACAGCAAAAAAAAAAAAAAAAAAAAAAAAAAAAAAAAAAAAATCATAATATCAGTATTCTATGTCAGTCTGTGTATACTTTTTTTTACGGCTATAGATCTAGTTCCAACAATGTGAAGGTTTAGAAAGAGATCGAGCAAATTAATTAGTCTAAAGAAAACACTCGGTCATATCATTGTCTTTGTGTGAAATGTCATCAGCTCTTTACCTATATATCTACGTCCTTTTGATTAACACTGTTCCGTTTTAAAATCCATACTAATATTTAACTTGAAAAAGGCAACTAAAGAATGAATTACAATGACAGAAAAGAGAAAAACAAAACAAAACAAACATCATCGACAGATGCAAGATACGGTTCCTCAGCGAGACCCGCGGTGCTTCTCCAGCACGGTCTGCTGGGCTCTTCCACCAACTGGCTGGACAACCTGGCCAACGAGAGCCTGCCTTACCTGCTGGCTGACATGGGGGCAGACGTGTGGCTGGGGAACATCAGGGGCAACACCTTCTCCAAGAACCACACCTCGCTCCGCCCAGACCAGGAGAAATTCTGGGATTGGAGGTGCTGCGTTCCTGGCCTTTATGGGAATTACGATATACGACACACACAACTGTGTTTATATGTCCATGCAAACATCGTAAGCATTCAGTCGAATCAAAAACAAAATCACAGGCAAACACACACTTCTATTAAGTTTGACAGTAACGACCCTCACGGCTGTATCTTTTATTGTCCATAGCCAGTTGTGGAGGGACCCGCAGTCAAACGGTTGGAGCGTTTAGCGGCAGAGCTGACGGTCGTGAGTTCGAACCATTCGTGGGGTCGGATTTTTTTTCGACTTCAAAACCTTCTCGATTCACCCAGCAGAGAGTTACTGTATCAGTTCAGGGAAAGTGAAAGGCGATGGAGAGAAAGGGATGGACTCCGCTGTTTGATTATGCCGTGCCGCCAAACATGGTGAACCTCTGAAGGTCACTGCCCTACGGTCATATTTAGACCGCTAAAGGACTTTAACCTTTTAATATATTGTTTGACGTTATCAAAAGAAAAGCAAAGGTGTCGTTGACACCTATAATCAGTTCTATAGGCATGATCAAAATCACTCGCTCGGCTGGTTTATACCTCAAACGTCAAAAGTAATCAAGTCGCTAGTCTATCCCAAAATTTGGACACAATCTGGAATGAAACATTAAAAAAGAACCTCCTTGGGTTCCCTTTTTCAGCACACACACATGCACGCACGTACGCACGCACGCACACATACTTTATACAGCTCAATGGAAATCGAATACATATCTTATTTTACAGAGTTTTGGAAACAATTGATTGCACTTGCTCGACATTTCAGACTTTGCGCCTTTTTGTAGCACTTGTGTGTGGACAGTTTTGACGAGATGGCTGCTCACGACCTGCCAGCGATGTTTGACCACGTGCGACTCGTATCGGGCGTGCAGCAGATCCACTATGTGGGTCACTCCCAGGGCACGATGATCGGCTTTGCTGGCTTCACCACCAACCACACCCTGGCCACGATGGTCAAGCGTTTCTACGCTCTGGCACCTGTTGCGCAGGTGTCGAACATCGAAAGTCCGACTAAGCACCTGGCTCCCTTTGGCAAGGATATTGCTGTGAGTGGCCTTCCTTTTTGTAATACTTATACTGGAAAGAAAACAGTCAGGCTTGATGATTTTGCTGCAGATTAAAAAAAGAAAAGGTAACCAAGTAAACCATAAAGCGAAAAGGGCACTAATGCAAGCATAAATTAAATCGGAATAATAGGATACAGAATATGCAGAAGAAATGTTTTGTTATCACAATAAAAATCGCCTAGCGTGACATAATAGGCAATGGTAGAAAATGAACACAGTTATGAACGTGTACAGCGGAAAATAATGCAACTTTCCAATCATACCGAAAGTAAAAGAATTTTTCAGAAGTAGCCTACTTATCCTCTCTTATACTCTCTATCTAATATTTAACAACAGACCCAACTCATAAGCTGGTTAACATGATACTGAATATAGTTCTCCACTCACGCCCATCGAAACAACTTTCTAACTGAACTGACAAGAATGCAGACTGGAAGAAACTCGCACCTGCAACATTAACAAGCACGTCAGTCTAGTCAGCAGCTTGGAATAATCTAGCCAACATCCTTGCTATAGAAGTTTGGGCAAGGGTGTGTGTAGGTGCATCTATCTAAAATCTCACAACAGCTCTCGATCTCTGGCAAGAAGAGGGCCAGAGCCCTAGCGGCAATGGCAAAGCAGCGGAAAAGATTCCCAGTTGGGTCAGGTCTAGAAGAAATCAAGCGAGCTTCAGAGGGCTTAGATTTCCCAGTTTACAATGTCCAGTAGCTATGTGGGTAAGACATCCGCCTCAAGGCGACTTGACCTTCTGGCGCCTGAACATCAATGAACTGCTGGTTAGAATGGCAACACCAAGAGAGAGGATTGGAGGGTTGGGGATAGGGTTGGGAATAGGGCTGTGTGGTGTGTGTGTGTGTGGGGGGGGGGGGGGGGGGGGGGGGGGGTGGGGGGGGGGGGGGGACAGCAGAAGGGCATCTAGGAGTCATGACCCAATGTGGCTTGGCCTAAGAAAAAAACAAGTGGAATCCCTGTGCGTCGTGGAATGAAATTTTCCACTGATCGCAGTGTGAGGATGCGCAGGACGAAAGACAGTTGCATGAAGACTGATGAATTAGCAGCAGCACACCCCGCCAGTAGATTAGATGTCAGAAAACCAAGGCCAAGATTCAAACCACAATGCCAAGGGTATTCACAAAACAAATAATTGTGATCGAACTCACTGTACCATACGAAAGCAGAATGGAGCAAGTACACCACTGAGGAGTATGCCAGTCTAGCGAGCAGCTTGAGGGAATACGGCTTCCAGGCCCAGGTTCTCGCCAGAGAAGTTGGAGCCAGGGGTTTAGTAGGCTCATCAGCCTATGATCTAATGAAACAGTCGGTAAGAACTGGACCAGAATCCCGAGGCCATTGGCAGAGGCTACCGAAAAAAGTTCAAGCTGTATCTGGTTGAGGAGGAACAAATGCGAACTTCATAAGGCTTAAATTTTCGAACATAGAACAGGTGTCCGGTAACAATGGGCAAGACATCTAGAAAGGCAAGCCTTGAGACATCCACTCATCCAAAACTTGCGGGTTGCGAGTTCGAATTCCTGCAGCGCCAAGAGAGAAAAAAGTTGACAGTAGAAAAGTGTCACGACCTTGATGCGGCCCGACCCCTTTAGAGTGTAAGCAGTTCAAAGCCGAACACTTGTCTGAGGGAGGTTTCTTCTTTGAAAACCTTCTGCTGTCAAGCTGTCTCTAGAATTTCTTCCTACCAAAGTGGGAAAACCATGCGTGAGGACTCGGCAGACAAGGCTGTAAGATCCATCCAGCCTAAGCTTTCAGACTGGCGGAAAACGGGAAGCCCGGAAAACCAACAGGCGGTCAAAGCCAAAACGAAGAGAAACATGATGATATAGCAATTGAAGAAAGAAGTGGGTGTCAAAAGAACATAACAGCAGCAATGTACTACGAGTAAAAGCACACTCCAAAGAAGTCTCAGCTAGACTGAATTGTGGTAAATATCTCCTATTAGTAGATGTATGCGTGTTGGTTGAATACTTTTTCTTATATGAAGCCTTCTTAGATTACGTTATATATTTGTTCCCCTGGAAACAGAAAGTCGACCTACAGGAAATTCTAATCGCACTTTTCACAGAAATTCTTTGAACTGTTTGGCCATGGAGCGTATGACCAGTACAACAAACGTCTGCACGATTTCTTGGCGCGTGACGTGTGCCAGAAACTGGGCCAGGTGTTGTGTGAAGATGACCTGTTTGTCATCGGAGGAGTTAACACAGCGGCCATGAACAAGGTGGGCCTTGACCATTCATATACATTTTCACAGTGGATGTCCTCACTCGAATTCCCTTTAATAATTACACAAAACGCAGTGCATGTCAAAATCATGAAAGGTGTCGTTAAACTATCCTCCACCCTCATCAGCTTCCCCCCCCCCCCCCCCCCTAACTTTACCACATTGTATCAATCTGATGTGTATGTGTGTGTGTGTGTGCGTGCGCGTGTGTGTGCGCGCGCGCGCGCCTGTGTGTGTGTGTGTGCACGCGCGTGCGTGTATGTGTGTGTGCTTTCCCCCATGTTAACTAACCTGTATTTTGTGGCATGCAGTCTCCATTTGCCTGTTTCATGTACATTTGCTGATTTTATCATACGGTTTTCATGTATGTTGTTTCTTTATTACTCAGTCACGAGTGCCAGTGTACATTGCACACAGCCCGGGAGGAACATCAGTGAAGAACATCTTACACTTCGCACAGGTAGGCAAGTTTTGTCTTAGCTGTGCTGAAGCGCCCAACAAAGCTTTTCATTCATGCGTCTTCTTTCATCCACTAGTTAATGTATTATGTTGAATATGACTTGAATTTCATTGCAAAAATTACTACCTACCCGCTTGAAAGAAAAGGTATCAAAGCAGAAGTTGACTGTCTTGTTAATATCAAGTACAAGTACACAGACACACACACACACACCTATTTATCTATCTATCTATCCATCTATCGATACACACACACACACAGAGAGAGAGAGAGAGAGAGAGAGAGAGAGAGAGAGCATGTAACTTTTTTAAGAGCGATACGTAGCAGAAGCAACTCCAACCTCAGATTTGGAACTATCAGTGAATACGAAATTCAGTAATTCAGTAAATTGAAATTTAGAACAAAGTGCGGCTAAAAACGTCTTGTCTGCCAGAGAGCTGGTGGAGTCTTTGCAATAAGAGGCCAGGTCAAAGCGGATTGTCGGGGTGTGAAAAGTCCATGGTTGGTCGACAGGAAATTTGGACGAATCATACACCACTCCAAGGCATATGTCTACACCATTAGACAGGAAAGAATATGAATTCCCAAAGGCGGAATGGAACTCGGGTTTCTTCCATTTAAGAAAAAAAAAAAAAAAGAATTGGGTGAAAAACACACTACTAAGCAAAACTTTAAGGTTCCAAAAAGAGATTCAAGCAAAAGTCCAAAGAAAGTTTCAGCCCACTGTTTGAGAAGGATGGTTTCCCTGGCTCTGACTAGACTGTATATAGGGGTGATGTGGAACACCCTGAGACAAGTGTCGAAGGCCTTGATGGTTGATAGGATTCAGAGTTGTGACGTAGGGAGGTCTTGCAGAACCATAGAAACATCCGTTGTCCAACTTGGAGCGGGCCAGAGTTCTATAAATATGGAGATTAGTTATCTAATCGGCGTCCCAGTCATTGCGCGCCACAACTCGGGGAATCAATAGGCCTATTAATTGCTTTCTGACAAGAAGTTAAAAAAAAAAAAGAAGCTGGATGTGACTTTTAAAGCTGGTTGTTTCCAGGTAAGCGCATATCCCGTTAAAACTGGGTCTTCACACAGATGTACGGTATTGTATGCAGTAGATTTGACACACCAGAAGAACAAGAAAAACGGTCTACTATGGTTAGTATCCTTGCTTTGCTTTCATATTCCCCCAGGATGAATTTCAGGGATAGCTTCGGTTTTGCTAGGCAGCGGTAGAACGCAACGTCAGAGAGTCCAGGTGGAACACCCAGCCATTTCCTTGTCTACCTGTTGATTTTGACCTCCATTGATTCCACTGTGCTAGTGCTCATACGTATATCAGTAGGCCAGTTTGGCCGTTGGTATGGATGACACGTTACACATAGCATGCACCCTGCGTGAGAAATGGAAAAAATGAAGGAAGTAAGGAAAATGAGTGATCCATATTGAGCGATACTGAATGGATGACACGGGAAACGACTGAATGAAGCGCCAGCCGGCAGCTCTTCAGTCGGCACTACCCAGGTAGGCAGCCCGTTGTGTAAACGAGTGTTGATTGTAAAGCGCTTAGAGCTTGGCGTCTAGCCGAGAATAGGCGCTATATAAGTATTCATTATTATTTATTAGAGGTCAGAGGAGCTTCGGGATCAGCATGAACTGCAGACACCGGACCTTGTATTTGCCAGGGAGGCCATACTTGTCAAACACCTGCAGGCTTTCTTTTGCCACTTGATTGTGTTTTACAGAAAGTTATCATACACCTTCCAAGGCTCTTGATTGGATCTTCTGTCATGTCCACTGCCGTCTTACTCAGTTCACAGTTTTAGCTTTGGGTTAACTCTTTCAACCCTGCCAACGGCTAGAGCGGTTTGACAAATCTTCTTTCATTCCTGGAAACCGCCTCAGCGGTTCAGAGAAACATACAATAATATTCCCGAGGAGCATGATGTGCAGGCCATATCCAGTGAAAATGGACAAGAAGCATGCGAAACAAATCCAAGCTATACCTTTCTTGTGTGACTAGGATACATATACATAATTTATGATAGGTGTTCAGCAAATTTTAACTCCAAATGGTTCTAGGCAGAGACTGGTTCTGTGAATTTTCTAATCGCGTATTAATAGTTACCTGTGAAAACTATTGTTCATCACCGTCACATTTCTGCTTACAGGGTGTCGACTCCAGGAAATTTCAGATGTTTGATTACGGTTCCAGTGCAGCCAATCAAGCAAAATATGGACAGGTAATTAGAGAAAAAGCCTTTGCTGTTTGTGAGAGAGTGGTCTATTCAAGTGCACGCACAGTTTATGTTTAGAGCCCAGCAGACCACACAGGGTGTCTTCATGGCTGTCAAACCCAAATAAGTGAAAAGTACACCTGAAAAAGGAAGTTTATATCCTGAAATAGCATCAGAAACAAAGTATAATTCAAAGACATGGTAGCTAAACTATTGACATTCATCAGGCAGAAAAGACTATGCCATGTTGACAGCGCCAGCCATTCTTACCATTTTTTTTTCTGCCTCCCAGATATGACGAGCAAATTAATAACAATTAAGAAAAATTTACATGTAACGAAAAATTCATGGAAGATTTTCATGGGCAAATACACAGTAGAATGGACAGCCAATGTCCATCCTAGACAGTAAGTCAGTATGCAATTATCATTACAAAGTCACCAGATTACAGTAAAACACACACACACGCGTGCGCGTACACACACACACACACACGCACACAAACAACTGCCCCCCCCCCCCCCCCCCCCCCCCCCAAAAAAAGAAGTATGCAATAGATCTTGACCAAAGGACAATAATATTAAAGTACATGTATCTGCAGGACAGAGGCAGGAGAATAGCCTGCAAAGACAGAAGAAGAATAGACCACAGTGAAGAATTACGAGCAAAACAAAAAAAAGCAGAGGGCAGTATTGACAGAAAAGAGGCCATCGTTTGCACAAGGCATCCAGAAAGCAGGGGTGTGTGTATGCATAACATATTTGTAAGCAGACTTAACAAGAGAGACATACATAGCTAAGTCGGGCAATGTGCATGAAAATTATTATTATTATTATTTATTTATTTATTTATTTATTTTTTTTTGCTGTCCCAACCTCTGCGCCACCTCAGAGGCAGTGCACCCACGCCGCTCATTCCGACACCCCATCCACAGCCACAGCCCGATCGGCCCCGCCGCAGCCCCGGCACTCCACAGGGAGCAATCAATGTCAAGAGGCAACCCACACTCCACAGGGAGCAATCAATGTCAAGAGGCAACCCACCGGAGGAGACACTGCACTGCTGCCGAGTCACTTCGGTGGTGTTCAGTGGCGACTCTTCTGATGTTCTGATCTAACATACGCAGGACACCACCTACTAAGCCCCCTACTAACGACAATAATTGCTTAGTCGCGGTGCCGGCGTGAGTGAGCTCTCTCATAGGCTAGAACACCAAGGCTACATCAAAATGTTGTTATGCTCTGCATAGTTATGCGGGGATTGTCTTCAGTTGTGACAAGCTCCTAGCATAACATTATCAGTCTCTAAAATCCCCCGAAGTCGGAGTGTGGCTGCCCATGTGGCGGGGTAATAAAAAACGGTCACACACGTAATGTTCTCATCCCCAGCTGATGCATTTGTACCATAGTGTTCAAGTACTTCGGCTGTTTGGATGATCCCTGGAGTCTTTTAGCCAGGGTACGACAACAACAACAGTGAGCTCTCCCACTGGAGGGCGCCACCACATCCGTCCAGCGACAGCCCCCATGGACTCGCCGATACCAGTGACCCCGACGGAACCAAACCAAGACCACAGACGTGGAGAGGACATCGAAATTGAGGTCACCATGAGAGCAGGGCATGAAGGGCCACAGAATGAGACATTTTTTTATGTTGATCAATGAGAATGAGGATGATTAAGATGATGCTACGGATTTCCATTTCGGTCTGATACTACATGACAGGACTGTACTCCACGCTTCCTTTCATGATATATCCCAGCGTCAACCAGGCCCGAGAGATACAGGCACCTAGAGTGTGTAAACCATGTGGCAAAGAGAATGGGGACAGCACTCAGGAACTTGGTGGAGAAAAGGAAAGCCCAGAAGTTACCCATTGGTGGCAGGGGGAAACTTACTGACGACAGGATAAAAAAACTGACAAACTATTACGGGCGTGCCATCAAGGACAGCGCTGGTGATCTGGAAGCCATGAAGAAAGCTGTCTGGGCTTCATTTTTCCACACACTCAGCACTGATGAGAACCCTAACCATGGCAGGTGCCCTACTGGAGTGAACTCCTGGTGCTTCTACAATCGAGCAGATGCCAGGAATAAGCGTCCACGCCCGCATTCAAAAGCCCTGCCCGCAGACATCATGGATGCAATGAAGCCGATATATGAACGCTTGGGTGATCCCGAACTACTGAAGAGATGCATCAGTGGGAAAACTCAAAATTCAAATGAGAGTTTTCACTCACTGGTGTGGAGATCCTGTCCCCAGGAGAGATGGGCCAACAGACGCACTGTTGACACCGCTGTTGCTGTTGCAGTCCAGCAGTTCAACAAAGGTTCTGGTGCTCTTCTGGATGTCCTGGCTGAGCTGGAGATTGCTGGTGGCTGCCACACAGAGGACTTTGTGGAAAAGGCAGACACCAAGAGGGTGCAGTCAGCAACCAGGAAGACTTCGGAAAAGGCCAAAGCCCGCAGAAAAACAATAGAGACTGCAGACCGACGAGAGAGGGAGGCTCGACGAGGACGGGAAGGGGAGGTTTACGGTGCTGGTGCCTTCTAAAACCAACAGAAAGGCTGGAAAACAATTAGATAGTGCAAAATGGATAAAGTAAGCAGGAAAAATATTGGGACAGCATTATATGAAAATAATTTTTGCACATAATTGATATATACTTTCCTGCCCGATTTCTCAAATGCTGATTTTCACTGCCACGTGCTTGTTGAGGAACACTATATCTTCAGTTTTAATGCAGATTTTCAAATGAAACTTGGTGTGTGCATGTAAAAATGGCTGCTGAACACAATAAGACATATTAGAAGACTCTAACTATGGTGGTTATAATGCTAAGTGTGAATGTGTAAAGGTTTATGATGAAAGAAAAAATAACAACTTTTCAACCCTTGATGAAAAATAGTAATAGATTTTTCAGAAAACTGAAATGGGTTTTATTGTGTTTTTTGACCATGTTTGTCTACTTTTGTATAAATAACTAAGGAAGTGGAGCCTTGGTATTGTACCAGTAGCTGTCCCAAAAACGTTAGAATAAAAAAAACTTGACCATCCAATAACCCCTGTCATTTTTGTCAGATTGACTCAAAAAAAAAAAAGGCATACTACTGCCTAGATATTGCAGTTTTGTGCCAAATTTTGTAAGTGTACCTTGCATCAAAGCTGAGAAACAAAAATAAACGATTTTGCACGCCATGCGCCACCTTAACTGTTCCTGAGAGGTTAAGGACTTAACTCACTAAGGAGAATGACTTGCCCAGCTTATTTCCTTTCATACTGTGAGATATATGTCAACATCCCTTAGCCTTTACCATAGCACAAGATTATGTTCAATAATAATATTTACCATTTCACCAAGTCATCCCAGCACTCATCTTAACCATTATTCAAGGGTTCTATGCTACGCTTGGTCATTCATTCACAACACAATAGCCACAGGAAAAATATTTAGAAACCATGCTTTTGTTTAAAACAAAAAGCATTAAAAGTATTATCTTCAAAATTTATAAGAACCTCTTATTCATGTTTTCATTCATTTGTACTATTTATCACCTGACTTTACCACTAGTTGTTAAGTCAAGCTCCAACAATGCACTCTCATTTCCTTATGACTCTCCCAAAACAAAAATGCATTTACCCTTGTATTATCTATCAACTGTTTCCTGTGAACCTTTTGCAAAACAAAAACATTTGAAATTACAATCTCCCTGGATGCAAAAATCATACTATGGACACTCTTTCTCTGAAAGCTCTTTACAAAACAGGAACTGATTTACACATTTCTCTGCAAGCAAAAATAGTATCCAAAATTTCCTTCCCAGCATATTAGCTAGTCTCAATGTTGTAAGTTCTGCAACTTGAATGAATTAGAAAGTACTTTATCCATCCAATGCAAAAACTGGCCATTCAGGCAAAGTATTGACCTTGCACTAGGACTACAACTTAGCAATTCTCAAATTTTCTTAAGACATCTTGAGAAGTTACTTTGAGACTGATAACATCCTATCAGCCACGGAGGAGTATGCTTATGAACTCATTCACAATTATTCTGTGGGAAAACATACTATGTAGTCAATTTGGTTATTACACACTGACATTGGGGTAGACTTTACTACTTGCCATGTACAATGCTTAACCAAAGTTATCTTTCTACCCGACTCACGCATGATCGACGCACGCAAATGTAGGTTAGGTCTCGTAACATCATATGTATGATCTTCAATCAACTTTTGTTTTGAAAACATATATCCTGAAAACTAAAAAATGTTATGCATTTCAAAAAGTATCGTCTTTCCAATGGCTACTTCTTAAAAGAGTTACTTCATTTTGTCCATCATTCTGCCAAAAACATGCAGAAGTAGCTGATTGTAGTGTCTGTCTCCCTTACCCTCATTGTCGTAAAGACTTTTATCACTTTCTGCTCTCTGTCCCTACCATCATTGTCACCTTTTCCGTGACCTCGTTCAGAATTTTCTTCTATGTGTTGTGTGTTGTGCCACAGGTTTTGGTAAATGAGTAGGTTGCTATGTTGTCCTGCAGTGGCTCTGGTCGAACGCCTTAGAGCTGGTTGCGATCCATCTTGCTGAGGTGCATTCTGTGCAGTCAGCCGTTTTGGTATTGTCTCTTCAGAGTCTGTCTGTTCTGGCATTGGTTGCTGAGGCAGACTGCCTCTCCAGGTTTCCTCGTCTGATGAGCCTGATGCCAGATCACTATTAGAGCTACTCTCTTCTCGCTGAGCTGGACAACCCTCAATTCGTTCTGTGGAGTCTCTTCTGTACCCCAGTCTCTGAACTCACTACTGTGTATACATTGTCTCTCACTTCTGTGACCTCAAACTCCTCTTCTTTCACTTATCTTGGATCTTGTTCCTTCTGCAGGTCTGTTCCGCAAAAAGACCTTCTGGCCTATTTGCACTGGATCCACTTTCACATGACGATCAAAGCGCTCTTTTCTCTTCTCAGCCTTTTCCTGATTCTTCTTCGTACATGTCGGTAGGCTAACTCTAGGCTACGACGATGCTGGCCAACCAATCTGCTGTTGGTGGTTGTGAGTCAGGCTCATGCATAGAGTCGAATGGAAGTCGTGGATGCCTCCCAAACATGAGATAGAAC
Source organism: Conus ventricosus (assembly GCA_018398815.1). Classification (NCBI taxonomy): domain Eukaryota; kingdom Metazoa; phylum Mollusca; class Gastropoda; order Neogastropoda; family Conidae; genus Conus; species Conus ventricosus. The sequence continues at coordinate 146,318,204 of CM031595.1, forward strand.
GGAGAGAATCCTGTTGTGGCGTGAGGAGTTGCATTGTACACCGTACGACCTGCTGCAGATGTTCTGTCCATCGTCTCTTCTGATCTGCAGGCAAGGTTCTCAGTAGATCATGCAATGTCCTGTTGAAGCGCTCTGTCTGTGCATTCCCTTGCGGTCTGTAGGGTGTAGTTCTAGACTTGTCAATCCCGTACATTCTACAAAGCTCTGCAATGACTGCCGATTCAAAGTTCCGCCCCTGGTCAGAATGGAGACGCTGAGGTACCCGAACTTCTGGAACCATTCTCGGACTAGAACCTTGGCTGTTGTCTCTGCAGTCTGATCTCTGGTGGGAACTGCCACCGTGAACTTTGTAAAATGTCAGTGATGACTAGAGCGTTCTCCCTTCCGTCTGATGCTGGCTCCAAGATGGTGAAATCCATGGCTACAATCTCCAACGGGCGTGTTGCAATGATTGGCTGCAGAGGAGCTCTGTCTATTGGTACCTGTGCTTGGCTATATTGCAACGACGACAGTTCTTGCAGTAGTCAAGAATTTCTGCTGTCATGGCTAGCCAGAAGTAACGCTCTCTGATCAGCTGAGTAGTTCTTTCTACGCCCTGGTGCCCCATGTTGTCATGTAGCTCTTGCAAGACAGTCCTGCCCTTGTCCTTTGGTAGCACCAACTGGAACCTCTGTTGTTGGCCGGGTGACTTGACTGAACGATGGAGGATATCCCCTCTCATGCTCAGCCGATCCCACTGTGTCAACATCTTCCTTGTTTCTGGACATTCCTTCAGTCTTTCCCGGCGAGTGGGCTTTCGACCTCGTGTGATATACTCTTTCACTCTATTGATCACTCTATCTTCCTGTTGCATCTGTTGCAGTTTTTCAGGTTGTACTGGTCCCTTTCCTGAGATGTCAATGAACTGTGTTTTGATCGTTATCTGATCATCCCTGCTCTTTTCTCTCAACTTCTCTGGGAGTGTTGTTGCTCCAATGGCTCATCGACTGACTTTTGGATGTCATTCCAGGGCATTCTGGACAGCGCATCCGCATTGCTGTTGTCCTTCCCTCGGCGAAACTCAGATCGAAATCAAAAGGAGCCAAGTTGCTACCCATCTCTGCTCTACAGCTCCGAGTTTCGCATTGTCGATGTGTGTCAGTGGGTTATTGTCAGTCCACACCTCAAATCTGGAACCAAGCAGGTATTCTCTAAACTTTTCCGTGATTGCCCATTTCAAGGCAAGCAGTTCAAGCTTGCGGCTGGAATAATTCTGCATGTTCCTCTCTGTTGGTCTGAGACGCCGGCTGGCATAGGCAACCACTCGAATTTGCCCTTCTACTTCTTGTGACAAGACGGCTCCCAAGCCTTCATTACTGGCATCGACATGCAGAATAAATGGCCTACCAAAGTCTGCGAAGGTCAGAACTGGTGCCGAAGTCAGCCGCTCTTTCAGAGTCTCAAAAGCAATCTTGCATTCTTTAGTCCACACAAGCTGTGTCCTTGCCTTGATGGTCTTCCTGCGTTTTCTCCTCCGTTTTCCTTCTCTTCTTTCATGGCATCGTACAGTGGCGCTGCTATGTGTGCAAACTTCTCTATGTAGCGCCATAGTAACCTGCTAAACCAAGGAAGGTTTGCAGCTGCTTGACTGTGACTGGTCTTGGCCAACCCTGTACTGCCTGAACTTTCTCTGGGTCTGTTGCCACACCATCGGCCGAAATGATATGGCCCAGATATGGAACCTGTTCCCTGAACAGATGGCACATTAGATGGCTTAAGCTTCAGTCCTGTTTTACTGATAGTCGTGAACACAAAGTCCAAGTGTTCCAGATGTTCCTCAAGCTCTCGCTGTACACAAGAAGATCATCGAGGTAGATGATGAGGATCTCAATAATCTGTCACTGAACAGCCGCTGCATGAAGCGTGGAAGGTGGCAGGGGCTCCTGCCAAGCCGAAAGGTAGCCTTTCATACTGATACAACCCGAACGGAGTGATGAATGCCGTTTTATGTTTGTCTGCTTCATGTACCGCTATCTGGTTGTACCCGACGCAAGATCCATGTTGAGAAGAACTTTGTTCCTTTGAGGGAATCCAGAGTCTCTTCTATGCGTGGTAGTGGGAAAGAATCACGTACCGTCTTGGCGTTCAGGCGTCTATAATCGACGCACATTCTCAGTGTACCATCCTTCTTCCTAGCCAATACAATTGGCGATGCATAGGGACTATGACTTGGTTTGATTATTCCCTGTTCCAGAAGGGCATGAATGTGAGATTTCACCTCAGGAGCTGATGGGGAGGTATTCTTCTGTATGGCTGTGACACTGGGACATCATCTGTTGTGGGTATGGTGTGCTGCACCAGGTCTGAGAAGCCCATTTCTCCCTCTTTGGGAAAACAGTCTGCATGTTCTTCCAGAAACATCTCAATCCTTGCCCCTTGCTCTGGTGTAAAGCGTGTCAGGTCGACATCTGGAAGTTTGATCCCTTGAGGGCTTACCTTGCTGCCCCCTCTTCCTTCCACTGTAACACTAACCTCTTGTCTGTTAACATAAAGCTCTCTGGCTTCCGTCTCTTGGATACTGATCTCCCACTCTGAGTCAATCATCACATCCATGTTGTGTATGCAGCCAACCCTGATGCCTTTGTTCAGCCAGATGTCTTCCTGTCCCATGTTGGCTACCTTAGCGGGTACAAGCCATTCATTTTGGGTTGCTATAGTGTCAATGACCTTGATGCCTCTGGAAGATGCTCCTGGCAAGCCAAATGTTGGATCAGAATGGGCTCGTCAGATTTCCTCACTCCTGCTGCCACCATGATAGTCGTGACCGAATTTGCTGGTAGTAGCGTTCTCTCTTCCACATTTCTTGCAAATTTTGCTGTTCCCCTGTACTTTTTTATTTCTGCTTGAATCTTGCCTACCAGACAGAACTGTTACCCAGTAAGGACTCAAGCAGTCTGCATTTCTCCAAGATGTTCATTCCAACAAAACTGAATGTTTCAGAGTCTTTGTGGCTGCATGCAAAGGTGTCTTCGTCACAAAGATGCCTACGTTCTCGATGGTTTCTCCTCCTATGGTAACATCAGTGCAGATGTAACCAACAAAGGGGATCTCTAACCCATTTGCTGCCTTCAAGGAGAAATAAGATTCCTCCAGTGCATGGCTATCTTTGAAATGTTCTAGAAAGAACTTGTCTGTCATTGTAGACACCATGGAACCTGTGTCAATGAGTGAAGTCACAGTTTTTCCCTCCATTTCAATGTTGATCGCAGGACAGTTCCCTACCATGCTGACTGAGCCTTTATCCTTGGTCACCTGTGTGCGGCTCTCCACACAGGTCTGTACTAGTTTTCCGTATTCTGGTTGCCTCGACCTCCAAATCTGGGTGTCCAACCTTGCCCACGGTGTCCAGTCTGGTTGTCTTGAACTCTAAACCTGGTTGTCCAACCTCGCCCCACGATGTCTGCTTCTGCCTCGTCCCCTTGGTCCCCAATGCCGATCTCCTGCTGTGGATGGGAAGTATCTGATGGGGGTTGTGTTCCAGATGCTGCATCTTCTTTCTTGCAGTCTCTTGCAATATGCCCTTGTGTATGGCATTTGAAGCACACTCGAGGCTCTGGCAGTGGATTTGCCTTTAGCAACTGGGCAATTGTCTCTTGCTGTTGTTTCACCAGGCGTTTCAGACTCACAAAGTTCCTTTTCTGCTTTACCTTGTAGCTTAATGGGTCTATTCTCATAGATGGGGAAGGTGGGACATCTGCCGACCATCTCAGGGCCACTTTCCTGATTTCCATGAATGCTATTCCTGGTCTGTCCACTACTTTCTCTTTCAATTCTCTTCTGAGAGTCGTTTCTCGAATGCCTGAGATGAACTGATCCCGCAGGACTTCGTCTGAGCTTGGGAAAACACCCTGGTTTTAAACTTTCAACTCTATCGAGTTGTTTCCCTTAAATCATAAGAAAAATCTCGGAGGTCCTCTCCAGCTTTCTGTCTCGGGCATAGAATGTCTGGATGGCCTCGTTGAAGGTGTCGATCTGACCAAAATGTTCAGTCAGAATGCCAAGAATATCTTTCACTGTGGGGTTAGAGCTCAGGTGTAACTTGACCTCTCTTTTTGCCTGTCCCCCAAGGTGTTGTAGGGTGAAATTCACCGCTTCAGGTCCTTTTCTATCCTCCAAGGCAACTTTGCATTCTTCAATCCATTCCTGAAGATTGCCCTCACCAGTGAATGCTTTCAGTGCTTTTCTCTCTCATTACGACTACATTCTGGTTTTTCTGGGCCACCAGCGTTTTTAACCTTCCAGTTCTTCCCGTAACTGTTCTACTTCATCATCCGCCTCAGATGATTCTGCAATACCTTCTGTTTTCTCTATCTTGTGACATTGTTCCTGTATACACTTACTCGTTACTCTAATAACGAGTTATAATAATAGAACACTAGGTAACTAAACTAACAATGTTTGCTCTCCTCTGCCAATAAACTATGACCGATTATATTTTCACTATTTCAGGCTAGACGCTTGGACCGATACTCTCATTCCAGTGCAGTTTACATCAGCACATACTAAGAGTCTGCATCAAAGCAACGCAGCCTGTTCAAAAAATCTGCAATGCACAGTGTGACATCAATACAACCAGCAATCAAAAATGATGTACTACTCATACTATTATACCAATATCACTCAATTCCCAAATACAATACTAACTTAATTCATGCCATCCATATGAACCAGCTTAACTGTATCCCGAAACGAATGTCGAAATTCACCGTGCTTGCCTCCCAAGAAGTTTCGTTTTCTTTTTTTTCAAAATCAATACTTCATTGTCTCTTGAAAATATCACCATCAAAGTCCCGATTTTTTTACTTTTTTATCAGCTGCGCCCGACACGAAGTATGATACCCCGTACTGTAGATTTAAGTTGCAGCTGTGAGGTTTGCCTGCCGTCATGCACCTCTGGGAAACTGCCGACGCACCGTCACCATTGCTGCTGACTAAGCCGCCAGGTGCATGGACTGGTTGGGACGTTTGGGTAACAACGGGACAGGTCAATATAGGGGCCGTTGGGGACGGAGATGGGGGGTGAGAAGTTGCGACATGAACGAGTCAGCCAGACAACGGTGACGAGGACCCCGGTATGACCATGAACGCAGTCACACCACAGGGCTACTTACTGGATGTAGTCGCGCTATCTGCTTGCCCGCTGAACTTCTGGAAACTGGCCGACGCACCGTCTCCGTTTGTAGAGACGGAGGACCCCCAATATTGTGCCTCGTTCTACTGGATATGTTGAATGGCCCGAAGGTACCCTGAGGGGTGCTATCTTCCTCCCCGTAGAAGAGTGCAGCTTTGGTGAGTTGGCCTGTTGTCAGATTGCTAACGATCTGACTGGCCTATACTGTTCAAGGAGGTTATCCCAATCTATCTTGAGGTAAGATGCAGAAAACCCACAAGTTGTTTCAACGTGAAAAAGACAGTCGACACGACGATCAAAGCCAATGTCGAATGGCACAAGGCTGGCACGCCGCAGTTGTCTTAACTTTTGCTATTGCCATAGGCTTACACATTATGCCTACTACTTTACTTGTCAACACGCAAGTCCATTTCCTCTGCCATAGCTTTCACATTATGCCAACTCACTTACTTGTCAACACTGCAAGTCCATTTCATACGCTCACAACTGTCAAGTCAGGAAAAATCATAGCTATCTGCTGTTCACATTATTTTTAAAAATGAACTATAGATGTCACATCTCACTATTCCAGTTCACGACATACTGGTGTTGCACTAAAAAATCTGGAAATGATACTCGGCAGTGTTACGAAAGAAGTTGCCTATCACCCACTATTCTTGTCTGCTTCCGTTAGGCTAGGCATCGATCTCAGTCGGCTAATTATGACCCTAAACGTCGTGAGGGTTCTGAAAAATGAGGTTTTTTTTGTTTTTTTTGTAAACTGTTAATCAGTTGAAAAATCACGAACATGTTCACATGGACACGATACCCCTGTCATGGTCAGCTGAGTGGATTACGCGATGGTTGATCGATTCAAATTGGTCTCAATGGTCTACCTAATATCCCAAGTCCTCATTATCTATTTAGCAGTGTTTTGGCTGTTAAATCGTCCACAGACTGTTACAGAGACTGCCTCCATTTTGTCACTTCCGTCCCCGCCAGTCGCACTCAACGCAGGCTAAAGAGGACATATCACTTCTGCAGAAACTAGGCCTAAAGCTACAGTTCAAAACATTAATCTTAACGCTGAATCATACCCAAACGAAAAACATGGAGTCATCACTAAATTAAACTATTTTCTTAAAACCACATTCTATAATATTTCTAATTTTCTTTTTCTTTTTCTTTCTACACAACTTGTTGACTACGCTCACAATAGTGTTGAACTTCGTAAGCCGATATCATGGCTGCACAGAAACTTATCCTGTCGACGACGCCAATCTGTAGCGTTGTGAGTGTTGCAGACGATCTTCCCACAAGCAGACCAAAGCGCAGTTAGATCATTTTCTTGGCTTTATTAGGCTTTCTCTACATAGCTCCTTTCTCGTTGGAGGCTGGGATGAACTCTCTATTCTACACATAAATCTCCCAACACCACCTTCGTTTGCTCACGTTCACACAATTTGCACGCATCACATCAATCATGCATTCCCCACTGCACCTTTGCGATCATGCAACCATTCTCATTCGCCCTCTCACAAAAAATCATAAGGCAGTGCCAGTCTTGAATACATATTATATTTTTGTTCGTCCATTCCTCAGTTGTTTACGCGTGTTAGATGTGTCGGGTACAAGGTACATGGGGAAGCTTGAAACATCCTTTTCGTGGATGTCTCCTTGTTCGATCTTTGATGCATTTCTACTAGGCAATTGGTGTTGCTTTGTAAGCAGAATTCGTTTGGAGTTATGGGCATGTATTTCTTTCTTCATGGAGCAAGGTCGCCTACGTTTTCGTTATTGACCGTTTATAATTCTCTGCCCCATCCAATCACTTTCATACTAATCAAACCGAGGTTGTTTTTGTTACTGTTCGTTTGTGTGGCTATATTCAAGATCGAAAAGGCTGTGCCAGTCTGAATACATGTTTAATTTGTTTTTTTCATTCTCAGTTGCTGCTGGTTTTGTCTCCTTGTTTGTTCTGTGTTGTATTTCTGGTCGGCGATTCGGTGTCATGAGCAGCATTCATTTGACGTTACGGGCGTGCATTGTCTTTCATCATGGGAGCATTTTATCTATAATAATTTATTCGTTAGTTTACTGTTTACATTCCGTCTCATTTAAGATTTCCTATCAAGAAACTTTCAAGTGTGAAAGTGCCCGAGTTTGATTTCTGGGAAACAGTTCACCAACGAGAAAGGCATTACTAAATCCATGCAGCTATACATCTAAATTTCAGCCGAATCTGAAGCTCGGACATGTTCACCCCTAAATATAGCCCATTTTATTTACATCAATTGAAAGCCCATTGCCTGATTTCTCCTAAGTTCATAGAACTTTATCAAATGTAATACTATTATTTGGTGCATCTTGTTAGCCTACACCACCACAGTACCACCCTGAAGACCTTCAAGTGCCTGTCTTGGCCTACACTGGTGTGTCAGGCGACTATCTTCTGAAACGTTACTAGTACTACTATCTTCTGAAAACACTACTATAATTTTCATAAGATAGTAGTAATACTACTAACTTATGAAAATTATAGTAGTGATTTCAGAAGATAGTAGTAATAGTAACGTTTCAGAAGTTAGTAGCTTCGCGTTGCGACTATCTAGTGAAATGATCCCTGTGTGAAATTATGTCCTCTTTCTTAGTATAAAGTGGAGGAGTTAAGATTTATGATCTTGCGTTTTTTTTTTAGTAGAAATATTTCCTCTTGCACAATGATACTATGAACCATGCTGATTATGTCTGGAGAGGGAAACACGATCACAGCCCCCTGTGTTGGGAGCAGCGATCGATGAAAGTTTTCAATAACTGATTTTTTTGAGACAGTTAGAACACTATAGCACCAGCCCAAGGGATCCCGCAGCCGAAGGACGGGGAGCAGACTCGCGCCTGCGCCAGATCTGTCATTGCTGCCAGCGGTGTATAGTCAGCGGAGTTACCAACGTGAAAAGCAACACGTTTCACTTGGTGTTCTGTTAAGTTTCTTCCGTTTAAAGAACGTTGAGACATGTGAATATCAAATAAAATTGAGAACAGAAATGTCTATGTACATTACTTGTAATCAGGGAAAAATACATATAAGACTGATGTGGTTGCAAATATTCCTATGAGGGTGCAAAAAAATGTATCACCGGTCGTGGCCATCACGCGTGCGAACGGCTGTGCTAGAGGGCTGTTTTTTTTTGTTTTTTTTTCTTTCCCTGATGGCTTGTGTTTCATTCTTGATGTACTGATTTTGACGTCTTTTTGTAAAATCAAGTTTCAGCGCATTTGAAGCGGCTTTCTGCATAATGCAGCTATTTGACTGTGACTAAACAACCTTTTCACAGCTGGGGAGTTTATATACATTATTTTTTTTTATCCAGTTTTATATCCAGTGTAAGTTTTAATGATTACAAATCGTTTTTAAATATTAGAAATATTCAAGTTGTTCTTCTTACGATAAAGACTGCATTCAGCCAGAATTCCAAAGCGATTCTTGTATTTTTAACATTACTGCCAGTGTCTGTTTGACCACAAATGCCACAGTTCTTATTTACAAGAACAATATCAATTATAAGCTCGCATCACAGATCACGTCATAACCCACTATTTTTCAAAAACTTATAAACACATATTCTTTTGTTATTAGACCTTATCCCTCTCACATTCAAACAAAAAACATTAAGAGAAGATAAAGCCATTTTAGGAAGGTAATCAAAGGAAAGTCCACGAGATGCGCCGAAAACCGTTCAAACATTCATCACCCATGCCCATCCCTTGCCACTGTCTGTCTGTGACTGAACGAGCAGTGGAAAGCTTGGCAGTTTTTTCACGTTTGTCAGATTGACTGGGGGAATCCCTCTCTGTTGAACGCGGTCGTTTCGGAGTTTGCGATCGAGAACGTGTTGCAAAATCCAGTTTAAACTGACGTGTCAAAACTGGATCTTTTCCCTTATCCACATCTTTTCCCTCTTGGATGGTCTACCACTCCTCTTCTTTTTTCTCTGTTCCCCATGACGGCCAGAATTGAAGTCTGACTGACAGTCCTCCACCACATCAGTCTTTCCTTCTTTCTCACTCTTTTTCTGACCTGTCTCTTTCTCGTTGTCAGTCACATCACACAGGGATGAGAACAGATTTTAAAAAAGCAGAGGAGATTTTTCTGTTGGGGTCTGGGGGCAGAGCCCCCAGTGGGTCAAGGGCAACCCCCCTGCGGGGTCAGGGGCAGCGCCCCCTGAAGCTGAAGCATTTTTAATATATAAACAAGAAAAATCCACATTTAAAACCATCAAAATATGTTTCTAGCCCTTATCTAAATTGAACTAAATTTATCTACATTCTGTTATTAAAATCACATTTCACACAAGGCATTACTATTAAAACTAAACTATATTTCAGTTTTTCACAAAAGGCACATAAATACAAAAACAATTTGGCCTTACCTGCTAGTAGTAGTAGAAGTAGGCCTTTTTTTCTTTTCTGCTTCAGTGTGTCCTTGGCAGAATATCACACTCTATGCTGGCATTTGTCTTTCGATACTTCTTTATTTACAGTTCTCAAGAGGTTGATCTGTAGTGTAGGCCTCATACGATCTGTGAAACACCTACACCACTGAATGAAGTCTTTCAATTGAGTCTTAGTCCAAAATTACACCTCTCATTGAACTCTTTTTTTTTTATACTAACTAATGCTATTCTTAGTCAAAATTAACACTAATTTAACACCAGCAATCGTAATGAAGCCACGACTTCCGAAGCTGATTTTCTTGTTGCAAGCAACACATAACGCCTGCTCTTCACTGCTTTTGCATATGCTATCTCCAACTCTACTCCCACACACCTCTTCCTCGAGCCAGTTTTCTTTCCAACGGTTGGGATATTTTTTCCTTTTTTTTTTTGCGATTTCGTTCGATGCCATGACTCACAAATGACACTCGGTCGATCGGCGCTGTAAGCGGATGTGCAGTGGTTGGCCGAGTCAACCGAGTAAAAACCAGCTCATTTGGGAATCTCGCCGGAGGCGTCTCGCCGAGATTGGGAGCAAAAAAATCGCGATACCTTTTTTTTTTTTCGGCGGAGATTTTTTCGAACGGCGGAGATTTTTTTAAAAGACGGCGGAACGGCGGAGCTGTTCTCATCCCTGATCACAGTCAGTGTCATTGTCAGAAAGGGGCGAGTCAGTGTCAGATGTGTGTCCAAACCTTGTAACCGGTGGCAGAGGGGGTCCCAAACGGACATCACTGTCGGTTTCTCACTCGCTTTCTGAATCTCACAGACGGGATCCCCTTGCCGATGACCGGGTAGGCGACAGGCTCTGCAGGTAACCACAGTTTCCTGACACTCCGTGGCCCAGTGAGCCAGTTTCAGGCAACGATTACACTTTGTTACCCTAGTATCTCTTTGGGGCTGTTCCTTGTGATACAGGGTAGCCATAAATCCTGCAACCTTCACAGATCTATCAAGTAGTTTGTCTGGGATATCTATGAAAATAAATCGCCTTCCAGTGTAGAATCGCGTCAATTTTCCGTCTCTATTCCTCATTTTCTCCAGAATCAAGGGAGAGCGTAAGACAGCTCCCAGCCTGACAAGAGCTGACTCGATGTCTGCCCCGTCGCAAGAGAGAGGGATATTAGAAATCCACACCTTTGTAGCAGAATGTTCAGTGTCGTCCTGTCCTCTGAGTGCAAACGAAGCACAACAGCACCAAGTGACAAACCCTCAATTAGCAACTTGCTGCGTGCAGCCCTCGTCGATGGTAAAGTCTCCACAGTTCCCAAATTTCTTGAGCACCCACCATACTTTCTCTACAACAAATGTCGAGCGCTTGAAAAGATCGCTCGTGTTCATTTTCAAAAGAGAGTGGTAAGTCTCTCTTCAACAAGAACACGGGTTCAGCGTGAGAGTCCGCCATTTTGAAAATACAAGATTCAATGTTGAAAAGAAAATACATAAAAATATCACAAATATAGCGAAAATCCGTCCAGCCAAGACACACAGAAATTCAACAAACCTTTATCACCTAAAACTATCCCACAGAAACACATCCAATAGAAGCAGCGAAGAAAAAAAGCAGAACGGTAGCACACGAAGAAAAAAAGCGGCTGTCGACTTCGAAGTCTCGCTCTCGAATCACTCGTATTACTCTAATTAGCAGTCAAATTGGGCCAAAATGACTTGTCAATGACACTGACCACTGGTCAAAACATCGTAAATTGTTAACATGAACTCGTACACTAAATAACAGTCAAACAGTGACATTGGGTAATGACCACTGGTCAATGACACTGACCACTGGTCAGCAACGTCCAATTATGTTCACATGAAGTCGATCTACACTAATTAGCAGCCAAACTGTGAAATAAGGCCAAAACGACCATTGGTCAAGGACACTGACCACTGGTCAGCAATGTCATAAATTGTTCACATGAACTCGTTCTTCACCAACTGGCAGTCAAACAGTGAAATTAGGCAAAAATTACCACTGGTCAAGGACACTGACCATTGGTCAGCAACGTCATAAATTGTTCACATAAACTCGTTCTACACTAATAGGCCAAATGACCATCGATCAGTGACCCTGGATAGTAATAATACTAAGAAAGAGGACATAATTTCACACAGGGATCATTTCACTAGATAGTCGCAACGCGAAGCTACTATCTTCTGAAACGTTACTAGTACTACTATCTTCTGAAATCACTACTATAATTTTCATAAGTTAGTAGTATTACTACTATCTTATGAAAATTATAGTAGTGTTTTCAGAAGATAGTAGTACTAGTAACGTTTCAGAAGATAGTCGCCTGACACTGGTGGCCAGGATATACTTGCTGACCCAACTGATTAGGCCTGGTTGCTGAAACGCCTATCATCCACATTGCTTGCTGCAATAGACATTCCATCCTGGAGCACCTTGACTTTATCTGGGCGTTTGATGCTCCCAAGTTCTGCTACAATGACCTTATGAACTGGGTTTTCGAACTGTGAAAATTAAGTGTTACAATCATGTGTACCTCGATTTTTCACAAACATCCACCAACTATTAAAAAACAAATCTGATTTGTTTTCCATTTACTTCTATCAAAACATAAACGAAGATTGTCATGTATAGAAAACAAAAATATATTCATCCCGAAAATGAGCACGTCACTTTAATCAGTCTTTTTCATTTTAAATGTTTTTTGCTGTCCCAACCTCTGCGCCACCTCAGAGGCAGTGTACCCACGCCGCTCATTCCGACACTCTGTCCACAGCCACAGCCCGGTCAGCCCCGGCACTCCACAGGGAGCTCAAGTCGTTAAGAGGCAACCCACTGGAGGAGAAACTGCACTGCTGCCGAGTCACTTCGGTGGTGTTCAGTGGCGCCTGTTCTGATCTAACATACGCAGGACGTCACCTAGACTAAGCCCCCTACTGACAACAATAACTGCTTAGTCGCGGAGCCGGCGTGAGCGAGCTCTCCCTCCGGAGGGCGCCACCACGTCCGTCCACCGACAGACCCCATGGACTCGCCGATACCGGTGACCCCGACTGAACCAAACCAAAGCCACAGACGAGGAGAGGACATTGAAACCGAGGTCACCATGAGAGCAGGGCATGAAGGGCCACAGAATTTGAGACATTTTTAAAAAATGCTGATCGATGAGAATGAGGATGATTAAGATGATGCTACGGATTTCCATTTCGGTCTGAGACTACATGACAGGGCTGTACTCTACGCTTCCTTTCATAATATATCCCGGCGTCAACCAGGCCCGAGAGATACAGGCACCTGCAGTGTTGGTCAGGAAATTTGAGCAACACTCTCAGAAACGCATCCATTAAGTGGATGAAACTCGACTGTGTGGTCCCAGTCTTCCCAACTGAGTCCCCATCGAACTCAACTCTGGGTAGGAGCCGGTCGGGGCAGAAAAACCCACATGACTTCTGATGGGATTCGAACCCACGACCTCCCAGCCGGGAGTCCGCGACGCTAACCACTTCGCCATGGCGGCTGGTAAATGTTGTAGTGAAGCAATAAGCAGCCCAATGAAACCCAACAGTAGTAGCAGTCAAATTAACTTGCCTGCATTATTTTTTTAATAATTTTTTTTAAAAAAATCGTTATTCAGATATGCCTACCCAAAAATTTGTTTTCAGGGACAAGAAAGAACAAAATCAGGACAAATTTGTGAAATCAGGGACAGGACAGGTCAAGACAGAAACACTAATTGCTTACCTTATTTACACTATATACAAAATGCGTGAAGACTGCTGGCTTCAGTTCTTAGAGGCCTGAAGAGACCTGTGGTAAGCACTCTTCAGGTCTTTGAGGTCACTGGCAGAGTAATGCCTTTCCAAGAAGTCCCCTCCTCTGCACTTGTTCACTAGTAGTGCCTCCAGGTATCACGCCCAAGTCTGCTGCGAAAGTCAGTTTGATTTTTTCTCTCTCCCGCCAGATTTCACGGAGAATTCGCAAACACACGTCTGGCAGAATACAAAGGAATCTCCTTTTTTACCTTCTTTAAGACAAGGCCACTTTTCTGTGAAGTCCTCCTTGAAGACACACGCGCGCTTCACGGCCGTTTTCTTCTTAGCTGATCCGTGAATCGAATCAGAATCAGACTCGGTGTCTACACGAACTCTCTTCGACGCCATGTTGCCTTCTACTCAGAAGTGAAAGAGAGGCAATGTTTTTCGCGCATGCGCATTCCGTCTAGCAGACGATAATTTCTGGCTCAGTTCTTCGCTAAACGCACGGGACGATAGAACGGCTTTTCGATACCCGATATATATATATATTTTTTTTAAATTTCGTTTTCCGGGACGCACAATGAAAATCCGGGATTTCCGGGACAGTGGCTTCTAAAATCAACTTTCCGGACAAATCCCGGATGTACAGGGACGGTAGGCATGTCTGCGTTATGGCAGTCTTTACAGGGCTGTTCAAAACTCATGCTGGAAAAGATCACATCCAGGACAAGTAGATTCATCAAGAAAGATTGTGTCCTGAAAGAGAAACAACAAAAGCAAATGACATGGTAACGAACTATTCACTTCCTTATGGCACATAAACCAGGCTGTGCTGAAGGCCTCTGGCATCCCCTTGATTTTTCATAACAGAACAGGAAGTTACTAGTAAAAAACTTCCAGAAAAATGAGGAGCTATTTGCACCTAGAGCCCCAGGCAGCCATATGGGGACTTGTGAAAAGAAGGCTACATATATTTACTTTCTCCTTCCCCTCCTTTAACAGCAAATTATGAAGTGGCTGCTAAGCATTGACTTTTGTATGGACAAATAAACCAGGCAGTGTTGAAGGCATCTGGCATATCCCTTATATTTTTCACGACAGAGGGGGAGGTTACTGTAAAGAATTTCCTGAAAATGGGAAGCGATTTGAACTGCGAGTCCCAGGCATCCCGTATGTGGACTTGTGAAAAGAAGCCCCCCCCCCCCCCCCCCCATGTGGACTTGTGAAAAGGAAAAGAAGCCCCCCCCCCCCCCCCCCCCCCCCCAAATTTTTTTTAAGTTTCACTGATGTCCTGACCTAACATGCCATTTCTTTTACAAAATACCGAGCAATTTCAGTTCACATGATTTCAACAACAGCTCAACTTCAAGTACAGTGTGGTCTTGATTTTCAAACATTTTACACATGCATGATTTGAAAGGGAACATTTTGTCTCCTGTCCTCGTCAGCTAATTTCAGTGACACCCCCCCCCCCCCCCCCCCCCCCCCCCATCTGGTCAAGACAGTATTTTTAAATAGGTTTTGTTCACGTAACTATTATGTGCGCAATAGATCAAGGAAGAGAGAGAAGCAAGGAACCGATTGACAATCTAGTGACAAGTTGTCTAGATCCAGAGTAGAGGCTGATTTAATGTTTGTGGTTGTTAACTGGTCTAATTTTGGACAAACTCTGTGTAAACTAAGTAACTGATCTTGAATGGTGCAAATCAAGTAATCCAAGGCTTCTCTATGATACATACAAGTACGAAGAGAACAGTCACCAATTGTGCATAGTAGTCACATACATTAAAACCAGTTCATACCAAGCCTTTAAAATTAGGATCTCCAACATTTAATTCTTATGTTATGTAGGTAGTTGCCAGCAACACTTCATGTTTTGTTTGGGGAGGCCTTTTTTTTCAGAATGAAAGAACCTGACATATAAATAGAACCGACCTTTTTCTTCAAAAGCATTCTGAAACTTGGGTCGTATATTCTCATATTTATCCTCAAAATGTCTGATTTTCATCAACGTGTAGCTTCGGAAAAAAAAAGAAGTTTCTTTTGATCTCTAAATGTTCAACTGATCTTCCTTGAGCCAAGGTGTATCCCATGCAACCGAATTTTCAGACGACACTCTAAGACTCATTTGTGATTTTTTTTTTTTAGCCTGACTTGAGTACACCTGCGCAAAAATCCTGACAGAGAAAAGGCTCAGTGAAACATCTTGGGCTGAAAGGATGAGTGGTAAAGGAGTGTTTGAAGTAGACTGGACAATGATCCTCCAAGTTTTGAGCATGCGTGTACCCATGCTCAGTTGGTGCGCGTTTGCAAGAAGTTTCATTTATTGCAGTGAAGAAGCCTGCTGATGACTACTTCAGTTATTTTCATTTAAATGTAGTAAACAAAATATGTACGAAATACAATGGTGAATAAGTGACTATAAGCTTTTTGAAGCAAAAAAAAAAAACAACAACAAAAAACCCCACCCTCAAACCCTTTCTTTCACCAAATTCAACACCTTTCTTTAGGCCTACTACGCTTGATGCCATGCTTCGAGTGTCCATAAAGACCCATTCTGCAATAACTATAAATTTGCCTGCATGCAGATGTGCCTACACGGTCAGAAACAAACCCAAATTTTCATGAATTTTGTGGAACACACAATATTCTGGCATATGTAATGCTGTGCAAATGTACAGGTAAGCATGTTCACTCTCACATTATACCAATCACCAACTAATGGCGAATTACAGAATGCTGTAATGCACACTTGGAGATGGTATATAAATGTTAACTTTTCCCCTCAGTTTCTTTCGTCGTTATAACATGGCTACTGTTCATTGTATTATTTCCTGAAGGTCTTGTGGTGTTGATTTTTCTTTTCCTGCATGTTGGATTTGCTATCTGAATTTGTGATCATAGCATAATTTCCAGATGGCGTAGTTGTGCCGATTTTTCCTTTCTGTTCTTATAAGCTGGATTTGACATCTGAATTTTTTTAGCAGTCTTCCACATTCTGACGTGTGTGTCATACCTAGCTTGTATATTCAGTGCTTTCTCATCTCCATAGCTGGGTATGAACACTTACACATATGCAGTATTAAACTTCCTAGTTGCTGTCAGGTTTGTCCAGCCATGTGGAAAAAGGTGCTCCCATTTTTCAGGGCAATTTTCTTCCCCTCGAAGTAATACAGCTGCAACCATAAGGGTGAGAAGGACCAGATTTTTATGCCCCCCCCCCCCTTTTTTTTTTTTTTAATAAAAAAGGCTATTACACAATAGTAGATGTCACTGCTCTACGGTTCAATTTTTTCCCCTTTTCATGACACTGTAATAAATGATGGGGAAAACCTAGTGACAGCTGCTTGGGTTCCACTCAAACCGAGCACCCAAACCACAAAATTGGTTCTAAACATTTTCTCGGCTTGAAAACACCAGTCTGCATATTCCAGGTTGGGAGTACAAACCACACAGTCACTACCAAACCAGAGAATGGAGGGACTGACATAGGGGGGAGACAGAGAGAGAGAGAGAGAGAGAGAGAGAGAGAGAGAGAGAGAGAGAGTGTGTGTGTATAGATGCGACAGGTTAAAGCCCTGGACACCTTTTGTTCTTGCAACCCTATTCCCCTTCCAAAGGGCAAGACATGAATCTACCATCTGCTGCCAAGTCAAGTTGAAAACACATGATTCTGTTTAATCCATTTGCTTGGAATGAAATTCTTTAACATCTCTAGTAGCATGAATCATTATAGTGAGCACATATTCTAAACCCTTGACAAATCTGTTCTACAATATTTACCACAATGTCAATTACATGTACCTCACTGAGCACTTTTAAAGGAATTCCTTCTAAATTTATATTAGGTTTCACCTATGTACTCTGCAAATGCGGAGGTGGATGCACGGTCTACATTTTGATTAAAATCCCCCCAAATAGCCACAGTACAGTCACTGTTTAAACAAGAAAACCACAAATAAAATTCCACATTTATTCCTCTTAACATTCACAAAACATTTCAAATAAAAACTACTATTTACTGGTACACAGGGAACACAAAATCGATGATCTGAGTGGCACAACAAGCATAAGTCTCTTGATGATATGAGAAGAATGAAGAAGGGTCGAGTAATTATGCTGCCTTCTGGGATCCTTTCTTGCCAATCAGAGACTTGTGGATGTGAGGAATCACACCTGCAAACATAAATTTCTTTTTCAGCCACGTGGAAGGCTGGGAAACAACAATTACAAATAGAGGTTACAGGCAACAACTGGAAACTGTCTATTGGCGTTGCCATGGCAATTTGTAGATTATGGGGACATGAGAGTAAATAAACTTTGCTCAATCTTCATTACTTAAGATGGGAATAGTCCCACTTTTACAACCAATTCGAGGTAATTTCTCTTGATATGGCGTCAGTTACTATCTTTACATGAACCCTTTCTTTCACAAAATTTAAACATTTTTCTGGACTTAATTTGACTTTCCATGCCCCATTAAGTGATTACTCTTAGGTTAGTACGGTGGTGGTGGGGGGTGGTGGTGGTGGTGACGATAACATCATTTATCATAATGTGCTTAAAAGCGTTGTATCAAACTTTTCCGCAGAAGTTGATCCGAAGTAGTTGCCCCACTTTGAAACAAACATAAGTTGCAATAGAGTGGACTTTTGGTGAAGTGGAGAAGGATGGCTCAAGCTAGTTGAGAAAAATATTAAACCAAATACTATTTTCAAAAATAACAGGTACCCAAACACACAACCTTGTGCTGGAACAGGGCTAGTCAATTTTCTTTTAGCCTTACATCTATTCCAAATAAGAAGTGCCATTTGTGTATGCCACATATTTCAGTGGTTGGGTCACTGAAATCAGCCCAGCGGTAAGCCGACCTATCTGTTTCAATGGCAGACGCCAAAGTTTTGTTAAGAGGAAAAGGCTGCAGTTCTGGCTTGAATTTCAAGCTATTTGTGATTGAATCTATAAACATAAATACTGAGGAAGATGCAGACCCGTTTCCTTGCCACTGTGGTACACAAATGAATTAACTTTGTGCAAAAATGTTTGGAGACTGACATCAATAAAGCCTTGACCAAGTTGACAAACTTGTGATTTGTGAACTCTTGACCTCAGTTTATGACAAAACCTCATCCATTCAGTTGTGGAATTGCTGGCTAACAAAGACTTGATAACAAACAAAAAAAAAGTGTTGAACTGGGCAACTCTGTACCAAAATTTGATAATTATTTGTTCTTGTGAATTCCCTAACTGTCTGCAGTGATAAATATGACTGTCGAGTTCCAATGAATTGCTATGTTGAAACAAGATCTAGGCTCTGATGGGCAAAAGAATAGACTTCAATATTTGTACATGATTTTTGTGATAAACAGCTGATAGGATTCAATTCTGAATCATGGGCAGAGCTGAGACCGATTCACAAATGGGCAACACCCTTGGATTTTCGTCCACATACTTTTGATAAGATCTTAATTGTATTTCATTTAGCAATATCTTATTTCCATATGTCATATTTTCCTGTGCTGAACATGGAAAAACTGTTCAGTAAACAGGTCTGCACTCATTACAGGGTTCATACAGACTTGGAGAAACAAAATTCCCAACCCCATCACTGGTTTTCCCAACCAAGTTACATCTCGTACACATATGGTAACGGAAAATTGACCTCTTGCATACACTGCACAATGCCTTTTTTCTTGTCTGTAGCATCTTTCTGCAGCCAATCCTTATATTCTTCTTTTTTAAGCCAAACATTATTGAAAGCAGTTTCCAGGCATAGCCAGACACTTGTAAGCATAGATCGGTCTCCAAACGAAATGCACTACAGGAGTTATAAAGAACAGAAAGTCAGAACACGCGCAAATGTCGATCAATGGCGATCTTCTTGGCAAGAACAGTAATTCTTGACAAGAAATGGTTACACTCCATAAGTAGAGCAAAGTTGTGATGTCGGCTACTTTTGGACAATTTGAATCTATTTGTCTGTGCCTTTGTTGTTTGGTTTTCTATCTCTTTGGTTTTGAAGATGCTTGTTCAATTTTTCCAAACCTTCCCATCTCACAGACACCAAATGCCATTTCCCCCAAACTTTCACAACTGGGAAAAGGACCATCCGTTTTCCCCAAACCTTCCCAACCTGTGGGAACCCAGCATTAACATGTGTTTTAGAAATTTACAAATGAATTGCTAACTGTGATGCACTGGAAATCAAAATATGATGTAGGATGTGGGGGTATTTTCTTGTGCTCTTTTTTGGCGAGTACTTTACTTTATCAATTTATCTTGGCAATGGCAGTCCACTGGTGCAATCCATAAAATTACGAAATATTGCACATTTTGAACGTAGTAATAGCGTTTTAGAACCATTTCTTCAATCTCACACACACAAAACATAATGATACGGTACTATTACCAGTCACTCCACTTCCTTAGATAATGAAGTTCAAAGAAAATGACAGTAAAATTAGCTGGTGTTTGGAAATCCTGGCATCTTGAACAGATGGCACCTGCTGAGCTAAAAACACTATAACAAACATTTTCTCCTATCAGTAGCCACACATAACATGCGTAAATGATGCTTACCACCACCAGCAATGGTTGCCTTGATGAGGGAATCAAGCTCCTCATCACCACGAATGGCCAGCTGCAAGTGACGAGGTGTGATACGCTTCACCTTTAGATCTTTACTGGCGTTGCCTGCCAACTCCAAAACCTGCAAAGGACATGTTATACACATATGAGAAAAAACTGCACACACATACACTCTACATCACTATGAAATGCGCTTCTTCTATTCTTATAACTGAGAATTTAAGTTTAATTGAATTGCAACCAATCACAATTTGATCAGATTACCACAAAATCAATATGTAAGATGTTTCTTATTCTGTTTGGCTAGTTTTCTTGGCTTATACAATAATAAGAGATCCCGCTTACCATCCTCCGTCTCTAGCAGACTGCACAAGGATCACTAAGGCTAAACCAAAGTACATCTCAATGGCAATACTTAGCATGGGCACACAAATGCCTTCAACATTGCAAGTATATTTAGCCAAACTGGGATTAAAAAAAAAAAAATCCCACTCTGACCTCAGATACTGTTAAAGGACAAACTCTTGTACAATTCAAATAGGAGGGAAGACTGACCTAATAGATCACATGGCATGAACCTGGGGTGGATATGGCCCAGCTGACCACAATGAAGATAAAACTACGAACCATAAGCTCTAGTCATGCCGATATCCAAGAGGTAAAAGTTAATGAAAGGATTTGCTGAGCAACAGACAGCTGCCTCCTGAAAGTAGTACAGAGCAACAGTGTTGAATGCAGTCAGCACTGCAACTATTCTAAACTTGCGAGTCCTCAGGCTGAGGTCAGCAGCACTGACTAGTCTTGGAGTGCACCCCTCGGACTGTATTTGTGAGCCACCTGGATGTGAGCAGCCTTCAGAGATGTCCTATCTGTTGAGGTTCAGGGAAATAAGCTGACGATGGTTTGGAATCATCTCCATCCACTCATTACTTGCCTGCTAGAATAAGATCCTGATATGATGGTGCAGTCTCCATGGCATGTCTCTTGCGACCAGAATTTGCGTTGGAATATGTTCATGGACTCCACAATGCCTAAAAGGAGAGAGATTAAGCAGTAGACCAAGAGGAAAGCCTTAACTGGGAAAATGTAGGAATGTAGCCTATCTGGCTTTGAGGAGAAAGTCATGGAATGGGTGTTGGACATCCCCCAAAAAGAGGACTGGCTCGGATATACCTCAATCTTGGCTGAATTTCCATCAATTGGGCCATGTGAAAATACAAAAGCGCTTTTGAGCAGGCCAAAATGAGGCATTTTCCAGGTAGTTGAACCCAATCATCAATGAAAATGTTCTCTTCTGGCATGGGATGCCATCTCCATGATCACCTTTGAGAGGGGGAGTAAAAGCAAGACCTAAGAAGAACCATGAACTCCTGTTGCCCCAGATGAATTTCACGTACCAACAATGGGCTATGATGATGGAAATTTGAAAGTAGGCATCCTTCAGATTAATGGAGGATGCCCAGTCCTCCCGTTGAACGGAGTCCCTAACCTGATCCTGGAAGTCTATCTTGAATCCGAGGAACAAAGAAGAGCTGAGAGTTAATTCTGAAGGACCTCCTATTTCCATGAACACCAACTTGACGAGGTCATAGACTTCCTGTTGAGAAAGTGCTTCCTGCTTAGGAGACGCTAGTGTCTGAGGTACGGAATGTACTCGAGGCACAGAGACTACCCATGGGCTCAATCCTATGGCTGCCGCTGCTGATGTTCAGAAGGCTCCTTTCTGTGGTGATGGGACTCTTGCCTGCACGAACAGGCAACCCACCTATGCTGGGTGGACAGTCTTCAGTGAGGAGTCCATGAAGTGTTCTGGCAGTCATTTCTGGCATGGCCAGATTTACTAGATTGAAAATAAGAAGCGAGCTCCAGACATTCTTGATTCGGGGTGGGAGGCTGCGGGCCCCTTGACTTCCTCCTTCCTTGACAGTAGTTATAGTGAACCAGGGCTGCATAGTCTGCCGCAGTGGAAAGATGTCCTAGGATCTTTACACAACAAAAAGCTCCATGACAGGGTCAAAGAAAGCTGCTGAGCATACTCAGGGTTCATACAGACTTGGAGAAGCAAAATTCCCAACCTCGGCACCGGTTTTCCCAATCATGTTACATCTCATACACATATGATAACAGCAGATACATTTTGGCAAGACCAGCAACTCTTGACAACAAACGATTACACTCCATAAGTAGAACAAACTGTCGGTCATGATGTCAGCGATTTTCGGACAATTAGAATTCATTTGTTTGTGCCTTTGTTGTTTGGTTTTCTATCTCTTTGGTACTGAAGATGCTTATTTGAGTTTTTGAAGATGCTTGTTCAATTTTCTCAAACATTCCCAACCCACAGACACCAAATCTATTTTTTCCAAACGTTCACAACTGGGAAAGGACCAACCATTTTCCCCAAACCTTCCCAACCTGTGGGAACCCTATACTGGCCTTTTGGCCTGATGCGACAAAAGCAACACCAACCCCCGACTCTGGCCATGCCCCTGATCCAGCTAGGCAAATAGATTAAATCGAACATAGACAGATGATGTATTGAGAATGGAATATCATGCAAGGCGGTCAAATTCTCCAAACGTCTTGAAGGAAAAAGGCGCCAATGCCACAAGTATGGTTGCTTCAGGGCCTGGTGGGGAACAGAAGGCGGTCCAAGTGAAGGAAAAGAAAAATCGAGATTATGGGAGTGGTATTGGTGGGTAAAGTAAACCAAAGTCGGACTCTTTGCCCACAGAATCAGTGAATACTGGATATGTTCAGGAGAGTGGGGGGAGGGAGATAGGAAGAGAGGGGGTGAGTTCAAGAGTGGAAAAAGTGCATGTATACATTGCTTTCCCAGACACGAACTTGCACCTACCTTGACTGACAGTGATTATAGGTATACGTGTTTGTTTTTTGCTGTTCTCAATGAGTCACATGTTATTTCAGTAATGTACTGACTCAAGTAAGCACTTTTTCATAAAAAGAGAAAAACACTGTACATCTTGAGGATTCAAATGAAACTTAAAGAGGGTGGCATGTCTTTATGTGTGTGTGCAGGTGTGTGTGGGTGGAAGGACTGAAATCTGACCCCTTGCCCACAGGATCTACGTACAGGGGTGGGACTCTCCATAAAGGGAAAAAAAGGAAACAGTCAATTTGCTACATTGAATTCTGTGCAATCTGGTGTATTTTGAGACTGAAATTAACAAATTTTAAAGGAAAAAAAAAACATTTAATTAATTTTTAAATTTTTTTTATATACACAAAAAGCTATAAAAATACACTATACTTACTATCTTTCATAACTTGGACAATGTCGAGCTGGACATCTTGCATTAATTTTGTGTGCCATTAGGTTGAAAAGGAACTCCTCTCATCTACACTTGGTCCAAGTTGTGAAAGACAGTAAGTATAGTGGATTTTTATAGCCTTTTGTGGAAAAAAAAAAAAAATTTTTTTTTGGCTTTTTCCCCTTTAAAAAAGCAGCATCCAGTACCACACACCAAGCCCTGACATGGAACCCGCAGGGGAAAAGGAAGAGAGGCCGACCTCGCAGAGCTGTCTTGTCCTGGTTGCTTTTAAAGCAAAGCAACTTTTCCGCGTGAACTGTAATTTATTTGCATTCTGCGAAGATTGCAGTAAGCAAGGCCACAGGCATTAAGCTTGGCTGAACTGGCCTATCACTTCATCATCATCCACCTTACTCTCCATCCAGTCCCACTTCCACTTGTTCTTCAAAGAACTGTCGCAGGAAACATTTTCTCCACGTGAAACGACATCTCTTCAACGTGTCGCCATTTTTCTCCGCGTGAAACGACATCTCTTCAACGTGTCGCCATTTTGAAGATCGCAAAACCGTAAGGAGAAAGTTACCAAGTTAACTGCGAATCCATGCTGTTTAAGAATTTCAAATAGTTTGTGGGATAAATGACACCCGAAGTTTTTGAAGACATGAATCACAGATCGCTCCCACGGAACCGACACGCTGTTACGCGGAATGAACAAGGATCTACCGCGGAAATCCGCAGATCCGAGGAAAAATCCCGCCCCTGATGTATCATGCTATGTTTAACGCTTATACTGGTTGTCACGACATCAGACACGCCATTACATCGTGGCCGTCACTGGCAGTAGCGCTGTTGGGTGAGCCTTGCCAGCCTAGTTTCACTGACAGATACGAAACTTTGGCTCGGTGAGAAACTAATTTACATGAATGACTGAGCGAGCCCCGGAACATGGATTTTCAGTGTTTTAGCTTAGTTCATGGTTAGTGGCAGCTTTTAATGCAAAGTGCGACTCGACTCGTCTGGCAAACAAAAACAGCGGCGCCCAAAGGAGAACGTAATAGAATTACAAACTTGTTTGAAGATGTTTTTGCTGAATTTCCTGTGGAAAAAGCAGGTTAAGAAGTTATGGACATTTTTATTTCAATGAACTGGTGTGGTGGGTGATAGTTTTGATTTAGATCAAGCACCATATAATCGCGATTTTGAGAACGACATGGACAATGACCGGACGAGTGCCTAAGGGCGAGGGAAATCTCAAGATGCCTTTCAGTGGGGAAAAAACTCAGTGTAGCGCTGCCAGATAATCCTAAACCTTTCAAACGTAAATGAGGACAGTGCAGGCTATTACACTTGTTGATAGTGACCATACTTTTTCTTTTTTGTGTTTATCAGCTCGTGATTTCAATGTGAAAACTGAACTGTACCTTATTCATTCTTACCTGGATTACCTGCATGGAAGACAAGATATAATCCATACAGACTTTCCTTTAAAAAAGGCTGTAACTTTTTTCTGGATACTGTTGATCACTGACTGGGTTATTTCTGAAAAAGCTCTTCAGAATGACAAGGATGTGCCACCTGTTTTCATCTGTTATTTTTACATTCTAGACAGGTAAGCACCTAATCAAACACTCACAAGCACACCAGTTCTGTTTTACATTATTCTTTATTCCATTACTTTCAATTTTTATTCTGCATGTCATGTTCAAATACTAACCGTTGAAAAGTTATGCATATTAAACAAATGTAATCATTAAAAAAAAAAAAAAAACCAAAAAACCTTTCCTTCTATTAATTCACCAGACAACATAATACATTGTTAAATAACCAGTGCAAGGGTTAACTGGAAATGAGCACTAGACACAGGAGAGGTCTGTTCAGACTTCAAACTTTCCTAATTCAGGGTTCCTACAGACTCCCAAGAACAAAATTCAAGGAGTTTTCAAGGTTAAATTTTTTTTTTTAAAGGCTACAAAATGTGCTTAAAAATTGATAAAGTTACAAATTATCTCCCTTGGATATATAGCCGACGACAATTCGGGATTGCGATGACGTTGTAAAAACATGTTTTTAAATCTTTTTTTTTTTCATCAACATGAATGCAGAAAATTCAAGCTGCCATTTCTTTTTGCCGCATTAAAAAGTTTTGGAGCCAATGGCTTGATTTTCAAAGGTTTTCAAGGAGGTTTGGTCAACAGAACCACATTTTTATTGATTTTCAAGGGTTTTCAAGGCCTTGAAATTCGCTCAGAATTCATGGAGGTTCAAGGAGCGTATGAACCCTGCAATCCATGGGGGCCCAAGGGGTCTGATCCCAGTGGACAAGGGCTGGAGTACATATCAGACTAGGCGAGGTCCAATCTGGGGTATTCATCACTGTACCTTAGCCGTTTCCTGTTCCTGGTCAGGATGCCAAGCAGGGGGACTGGAACATCATGTCAATACTGTGGTTACAGTCCGCAAGAGCAATTACTGCTCAATTTATTTTGTGATCTTTTGAGTTTGTTGTAGATTTTTGGCAAACATGAATACAATTTACAATGAAATTGGATAGGTTAACAGTTCTGGGTGAACCAGAAATATGTGCAATTTTTTTGTGTGCTTATTTTTGTAATAACCCCCAATGTAAAATTTACCTCAGCTGTCAAATACTCAAGGATAGCAGCACTGTACACTGCTGCTGTAGCACCAACACGTCCATGGCTGGTTGTTCGTGTTTTCAAATGCCGATGTATACGACCAACAGGAAACTGCACATTAGCAACGATCACAATTATGATTACTTTAAAGCTCCCTTATGGGCTATCCCAAAGTAACCAATAGTGCCAGAGGCCTATCAAACAAGAAGATAACGCTCCAAACATGACTGTAATTTGGGGCGGGTGGGGACATTTCCTTTAATGCACAACATATTCTACAAATATTCACTTGAAGTTATGGTATTATGCAATACATTTACATAATACACCAACATGTATTAACATTAACTGATGGGACAAAAATGTTAACACATTTTCCACCAATATGTCCAACACATACACTGTGAAAAACAGGTCTACATGTCATATAACTACAGTATGGTATTCATTTTTCAAAAAAAAGTCGCCGGAAGAATTTAATAGATGAAAAACGAGTTTTGCACACCTGTTCAAACCCCGCGCGGTAGACCGAAAACCATGACGTCACTTGGACTGGCCGTCAGCCGCGACCTACACAAGAAGCCAAAGCCAAGTGATATCAACACGAGTTGATCCCCCACAGCCTAAAAAGTCACGAGGGGGTGGCAGATATTGTGCTGTAGGCGTGTGCAGCAGCTCAGCAGGAGACGGATATTCTTTGCACACATTTCCATCTGATCCAGATACTCGAAAGAAGTGGATTCGGTTAGTGCAACCATGCCGGGCCACTAAGTTATTTTTACCATGTCAGTTCCAGCTGGACCGCGGAAACGAGCTGTTCCGACAATTGCCGAGCCCGTTCGAGTGGATCAAAAACTTCGTCTGCATTGTGCACGTATACTTTGAAGGCGGAGTGGTAAGCTCGTACAGATGAGTATGATAGTCGCACGTTTATTCTGTTCATATCTATGGACAGATCACACTTGTTAAATTGAATGAACACGTTAAGGCTTGAGGAAGGAGAATCTCCGCTCGCCGTCCACGCGTGATCGCATCAAGAAGTCAGTCGGTAGCCTCCCTCGAGACTTCGGTAAAGTCCGTACGCCTTCGGAATGATGTGTTCGGGCGTCCAGCTGGAACTGAATTGCTCGTTTCCGTGGTCCAGCTGGAACTGACGTGGTAAAAAGAACTTAGCGTTCAAACTGATAAGGTAAAGGCCTTGCAGAAACATCCCCATTGTTACATTGGCTGTCGCAATCATAGTCACTGCTTTTACATGATAAATTAAATACCGATCGAGATGTGCAAGAACCATCAGAATCGCTTTCTGTCGCCGTTGGCTTGTTGTGTAGGTCGCTGCTGACGGCCAGTCCATCATGTGACGTCACATCCAAGAGTAGTTAAGCCATGCCAAGATTTAGTTGATTACCTCCCGTTTTCTTGATTACAGGTGAAAATGCCCACTTTCGCGGATCGATTTCGTGTGATCGGGAGCGAATCGAATGTTTATTTTACCAATTTATCAAACATTTCATATTTCTGCATAAGCTGACCAATTATCGAAAACCTCTAAAGTAGACCTTTAACCTAACACACACAAAAAAGGAAGAGATGATTAAAAAGGACAAGCAGAAGCAAGTTGCACTCTGTTGCCAGTTAAGATGTGTTAATTTCAGTGCTGAACAGTCATCGTGATTTTTCCCCTCTTCAGGCGCTTCTAGAAGAAATTTCCAATAGCAACTCAATGAAGAAAAAGAAAACTTACTGACAGGGCAGTTTTTCTTCACTCCCATAGTTTAAAAACACAAGGGTGGTACTGTATCAGTTCTGCTCAATATAATACACACCATTTATTCAACAGTCTTCAAAGGAACTTGAAACAGAATTTACTTACTGACATTACTGAAAAGATCCATTTTTTCAACAAACTGAAATTGTGTGATTATGTAATTTACATCAAAAGAATAAGCATAAAAAAAATTAAAAAAAAGGTACAAAAGTAGATTTTATAATCAGAATGGAAAAAGAAATGCTTGAAAATGTTTGTATTGTGAACAATTTCTTTTAGATGTGAAAAAAAAGGAAGGTAAAAAGAACCCACAAAGTACAATTTGAAGAAATAATATCCAATTTTGAATATTCAGCTCAGCAATCTTTTCTGGGTAATGAAAAACCCCAACACACTCACACACAAAGTAAGATATAAAAAAGTAACACCCTATTTCTTTAGAAGCCCAGTTTAGCACTTTTTTCTGGGACTAAAAACAGTACCAATGGTAATTTTTTGTTTTTCTCTTTGTAGCCTTAGTAATATATCAAATTTAGAAATAATATATCTTTCTTAATAGCCTTACTTATATTCTGGCATAAGAAATTACATATCTTCAACGTTTGGACCAGTAAAGTCATGGCAACCCTACAACATCACTCGAACAAAGATGTTTGTTTTGTTTGAAACAATGTTTTTCTCATCCCTCTCAGGCAACAAGAAATGCAGCAGTCCATTCCTTGATAAAAGAAAAAAAAAAGGTAAGAGCAAAAAAAAAAGAAAAAAGGTTGTCTACCTTTTCTTGAACATGCAATTAATATTCTTATCATCCTGATTCAGCTATCATTTCATCCTGTGAACTGGCATTCGCACACTACTGTGTTCAAGCTGTTGAAAATTAAGTTGCCCACATATCAAACATTGTCTTCATCAGTGTTGCTTGTGAGCCAGTGGAAAAAAAAAGGGTTGTAAAGAAAATGCATTTCTATGTATGTCACCGACAACATCTACATATTTTCGGCTTACTAATCCCTAAAGTTCCTGTTGAAAAAAAAAAGTATGAAAAGAATGTATGTCACTTCGAACATCAACATATTCTGGGCTTAATTCTGCAACACACAATCATCATTTCAAAACTGACACCCCCTCTTCCCAAGTGCTGGACAGTCAATTTTAATGAAGTTTAATCGAGTGGCAATAATACAATGACAACAAATAATACTGCGTATCTCTGTTACATATCTCATTATCTGCAACCAGTACAAGGATACAAAACTACTTGAAATTTTAAATTAATCATATTAAAATCGCATCACGCAATTTTCAAAAAATGTTCAGCACTTTGCTTTTACTGTCATTAATATAAAGATGTTTAAATTCTAAAACTCTAGTAAAAGCATAAAATATTAATTACATTGCTCAAAACTAACAACTGATCAGACTGGGATTGACAGATTTGCACCTTATTTCCCAGATTTAAGACGCTAAATTCAAATTGTATACGTTCATGTTTCCCCCAACCTGCGACGCTTATAGTGATTGGTTAAACACACTTCCTACTTTTGTCTTGATGTTGTCGTGTGCCAAACAGATAGGTGGTGTTGATTTTTGAAAGTTCATACGGTTTTTCAAATGCCATTTATGCAACAAGCGTTTTGGACATCAAATTAGTCTATGAATAACTAACTTAAAATCGCAACCTTGCCGTTCATGTTGACAGACATAACCACCGTAGTAAAAAGAGAACTGACTGGTATTTTTTTTCTCCAAGGCAACATGTGGTCCACGTTCCTATGTGTGTGTTGGTGAGCATGAATATTGAATGGGGGCAGGAGTGGACACCAGATGTTATATTGCAGATTATTTTCTTAACTGTCATCTTTTGTATTCAAGCTATTTTTTTACAAATACTCGCGGTTTAATAATACATTTTCCTTTTCTATATCTGGATGATCATTACAAATTCATTCACAAACAATGAAAGAAAACCGTAACCGGACTCCCTCAGTGCTATGATGAAACAGAATTCGCTTAAAAACAACAACAGGTAAACCAAAAACCTGGCGTTCACTGGTAACAAATTATCAATTATTCAGTTTAGTTAGAATTCATCCGTTTATTGAGTCTACTGTTAGGCACACCAAACTACTTTCAGAAAAAAAACCACACACACACAAAAACATCATCATCATAACGTAGTTTGTTTTTTAAATCACGTTTTTATTCGCAACAGGTGTGAACCTTCACTTGATCAGTTATCAGAATATCCATGTGTATGCCTGGGTATGAATTATGCATGCATGTGTGTGTGTGTGTGGTGCATAAACTCTGCCATTACTCTGCTATGTTGAGTGTTCTTTCAATCTTTTGAATTGCGCTTTTAAATGGTTTTGTACCTTGCTCGCAATTCAACTTGTTCTCCTTCGCAGTATCCTCTGTCACTTACATTTCAAACACACTTTCCATGTTAAAAATAAGGTGCAGACGAAAGTTTACTGTTGCAGCCAATCGGAGAAAGGCTCCCAAAAAGATGCAACATTTGACCAATCGTTCAACCTGTTATTGGCCAAGTACACACGTTAGGCTTGTCCGTTCAACTGGAATCGTTCGCAATCGGGCAATACCTACCCTATATCTAACGACCTAAAGAACACTCAAAAGAATGTACGTGTCACGAGACGTCAACGCTCGTTGCTGTCAGTCATCAAATTAATCAAGACTATATAATTACTTTATAGTTGGTAGTTCATTCAGCTGAAATTGAAAGAAATGGAACCGAAAACAGGAAACAAAAACTCTACCTGCAAACCTGCTCGTGCAGAACGCGAAACTGCCTTTGCCTTCGCTTTTCCTGAATCCTTTCCAGCTTTGCCACCGGCCTGCACGTAAACACAAAATATATAAATAGAAATGAAAGGCTTGATTATTTATCGACGTCCATTTAATAACGGAAGCACAATTTTCGAGGCCGAGGAGAAAAAACAGATTCTTTCCTTACACAGTATGTACATTGAAATATCAGATGGTAAATATATGCAAACGAT
This sequence comes from Conus ventricosus, assembly GCA_018398815.1. Lineage (NCBI taxonomy): Eukaryota > Metazoa > Mollusca > Gastropoda > Neogastropoda > Conidae > Conus > Conus ventricosus. The sequence continues at coordinate 146,348,859 of CM031595.1, forward strand.
TATAACTGATTTACCATTGTTCAATAATATCTTGGATCCTGCAAACTCGCAGCCTCAATCACCCAAAGCTAGCTCGGTCGCGTCTGTTCTTGGCAATCAACCAATGAAAAGCTTTCCCGCGATTTAGCGCCCTCTTCTGTTGAACTCCTAAAAACCCGGGGACGATGGATAGTGAAATTGACGTCTACGCATCGTGACAGATCAGGGGAAAGCATAACTTTTGATAAACTTACACACACAGTTGTGCTACTGGCTTCACAATTACAATTTTTCATAAATAGTATTTTCATATGAGTCATCACATAATCAATAACTCAACTCGTAAGATAATTTTTTTTTTTTATATGGTTTTGTTACCAGTATCACCAGTGTTCCTGAGAACAAGGGAGGCAACTCAACCATGTTCCAGCCGGGAAGAATTCTTTCCCGTCCGTTATGTGTCCTATCTACTCTCTCTCTTTCTTTCTCTCTCTCTCTCTCTCTCTCTCTCTTCGTCGGTCAAGTCTGTGTGTTCCCGCCCTCCCTATCCCGCAAATTCATACCCAACCCCTTTCCATCTCCCACCCTTCCACTGTGATCTCCCATCCACACGTTCTCACCTCTACCCTCCTCTCTCTCTGTCTTACACACACACACACACACACACACACACACACACGCACACGCGCGCGCGCGCGCGCAGAAGCGCGTGCGCAAGTAGAAAAATTTCACTTGGAAAAAAAAATCAATTTTTATAGTTGAGCTAATTCTCATTTTAATGGCTTTGTATTATATAATTGACTTTTCTGAACCAATATTTCAGGTTCTTTTTGTGTCGAATCGAAGTCGTTTTATTTCTTCTTGGTAAATCAAATCCTAATGCAAGACGAGATTTAAGTGCGGATATCAATCATTTAACAACGGCACCGGTTGATTATCAGAGGAATGTGAATCTCTTTTCTCTGTGTTCCTTAAACTCCCATTTTGGGATTCAGTTAAATGAAAAGGTAGACAGAGTAACGAAGTGGAGGGGGGGGGGGGAACTAAAGAAAACTAAAAAAAAGAAAGAAAAGATAAGCGAGTCAGACTTATTATTGTCTGTCCATGAGGCATACAGTTTATCAGAAAATACATGTTAGAAACATTTGGGGAAAAAAAAGCCTGTTTGTTACCAGGTACTTTGATACTTTGAATTAATATATGCTGTTTATAATTTTCAAGTAATTAGAGATCTCATTCCTGAGTTTACCACGTAAGAGAAGACATAAAAAGATCATTTCTGTGTCAACCTCGGTGTAATGTCAGTGGAGGAAGGACTAGCGCACAGCCCAAACACCACTCACAGCTTGCTTACGATCTCATTCATATATCATGCATTCGTCACATCAAACCACTTGTAAAGTCTATAACTTTACTACACATGGTCATAGAACGAAACATCAATGCATATGGAATCAAACAAAATAAAACATTCTCTCTTTCCTGAACTTCACAAAATCATTTATCTAAATCAGCATTAACTAACCCGGGTATAAATAGATTTCTACTTTACCTGGCCAGGTGATCTTAACTATTCACGAATCACTGTCTTTTCTTTTCTTTTCTTTTTTCTTTTCACTGTCACTTTCACAACACGACACAACTGCTGGCACTGGTGTTGGTCTACTTGCACCGGTCAAGCTGGACTGCTGGCACCGGTCAGGCTGGACTGCTGATGAACGTGGCGCTGGCCAAGTATGAGGTCGAACCCAGTGAGGATAGAACAGTGACTATCAACATCGATCTGTTCTCCTTTCTTTCTTCCTGCATCAACGCATCGCACTCTCTCTCTCTCTCTTCTAGTCTGCTCTTATCAAATGGACATGGTTGCTTTTCTTTTCTCTTTTTTTTCTTTTCTTTCTTTTCTTCTTCATTAGTTAGCAACTCTCTCTCTCTCTCCACATCTCTCCTCAGTCCTTCCTCTGCAGACTATCTCATGCTAATCTCTCAACTTGGTTCTCTTCTCTCCCCCCTCATCTCTCTGCTTTTCTCTCCTCAGAGATTACACTCAGACCTCTCTCTCTCTGTCTCTCTGTTCGTTCTCCCCTCGTTCTCCCGTTCTCTCACTCTCACACCCTTCTTATTCGTTCCGATCTGTCCAAAAAGGGCGAGTACCATTGGTCAGTATTTTTACCCCCTGACACCCGAAGTCATCTCCCTCTAATTCCATTGGATATTCAAATCATGACAGTCACGCCTACACACCTTTCTCTCTGTGGTGGTCAATCGGTCATTTAATTGATTAGCTAGATTTCACCCCCACCACACACTACCTTCCCCCCTTCCCTACTTAACTGGCGCCGTGTGGCTTAAGTCGTGGACACTGGTCAATCTAAATTGGCTAGATGAGTCTGAGCCAGGCGCTACGACTCGTCTCGCTAGACATCGAGGCGTCGGTCAAAGCTGATTAGTCCGTCTAGCCGGACAGACCGTCTCTGTGAAGCCTCTCCCCTATGCTTAATTGTCCGGATCCGAACCATGGGCCCGTCTATGTGGCGCCCAGAATGTTTGAGTTAGGACTTATGTCCAGTTGAAGTGGCCGGCGACGGACCACACTTTGGTTGTGTTGAATTTTGACCGTGACAATTTCCCCCTTGCAAAAGACTATGCACCGCATTGTCTCAAAACAACGGTACAAAAAGGACAACAACCGAATTTGCTGAACCACAGCTACACGTGCAAAGTTTGAAAAATACTTTATGTCACGGTCAAAATTCAACTCAACCAAATTCGTGGTCAATCGCCACCAGCCCAGTTGGACTTAAGCTCTAACGCAAATATTCGGGGCGTCAGGCGGACGGCCCCATGGTTCGGATTCAGCCAATTGGGGCACGAGGGGGAGGCTAATCCTCATCCTTCACGGAGACAGTCCGACCCTTCCAGACGGACTAAATAGCTGACCGACGCATTCACCTGTCGCCTCAGCCAATTAATGGCTATTTTTAGCTCTCGTGGAGACAGCACTGTCTGCTGTACGGACTAAGCTGTCTGGCAGAATGTCTCGAGTGGTCTTCCAGCCCACGTCTTGGCGCCTACCCAGACTCATCTAGCCAATTTACGACGTCGCCGGAACGAAGAGAGGGGAAGGTAGTGTGTGGTGGGGGTGAAATCTAGCTAATCAATTAGATGACCAACTGACCACCACAGAGAGTAAGGGTGTCAGCATGACTGGCATGATTGAACATCCAATGGAATTAGAGGGAGCTAACTTCGGGTGTCAGGGGTAAAAATACTGACCAATGGTACTCGCCCTTGTTGGAGAGATCGGAACACCATAAGAAGGATGTGGAGAGTGAGAGAACGGGAGAAACGAGGGGAAGAACGAACAGAGAGAGAGAGGGAGAGAGAGGTTCTGAGTGGAGCTCTGCAGGAGAGAAGGGCAGAGAGAGAGAGAGATGAGGGGAGGAGAGAAGAGAACCAATTTGGGGAGATTTAGCATGAGATAGTCTGCAGAGGAAGGACTGAGGAGAGATGTGGAGAGAGAGAAAGAGTTGCTAATTTATGAAGAAGAAAAGAAAGAAAAGAAAAAAGAAAAGAAAAGCAACCATGTCCATTTGATAAGAGCAGACTAGAAGAGAGAGAGAGAGAGAGAGAGTGCAATGCGTTAATGCAGGAAGAAAGAAAGGAGAACAGATCGATGTTGATAGTCACTGTTCTACCCTAACCGGGGGTTCGACCTCATACCTGGCAGCGTCACTTCGCCAAGCAGAACCACAGACCAACGCCAACATCTCACCTGACCAGGCGGCATCAGACCAACACCAGTGCCGGCAGTTGTGTCGTGTTGTGAAAGTGACAGTGAAAAGAAAAAGAAAAGAAAAGAAAAGACAGTGATTCGTGAATAGTTAAGATCACCTGGCCAGGTAAAGTAGAAATCTGTTTATACCCGGGTTAGTTAATGATGTTTTAGATAAATGATTTTGTGAAGCTCAAGGAAAGAGAGAATGTTTTATTTTGTTTGATTCTATATGCATTGATGTTCTTTCTATATCATGTATAGTAAAGTTATAGACTTTACTAGTGGTTTGATGTGACGAATGCATGATATATGAATGAGATTGTAAGCAAGCTGTGAGTGTGTTTGGGCTGTGCGCTAGTCCTTCCTCCACTGACATTACACCGAGGTTGACAATTTATTGGCGAGCCTGCCAGGATATTCTGGCCCATTTATTATAATTGTTCAACTTCTCAGAGAGGAAGCTGGGTGGGATTCAAGTATTGTAATCCTAAGACAAGGGGTTGTCTTACTGTATGTTCCCAAGATAGTTAAATACTAGGCTTGGCATTGCTTCCAAGATAGTTAATACTAGGCTTGGCATTTCAGCCCCAGAGTACTCTTTTCGCACAGATTACCTATAATTCGCTCTCATAGTTGGGTCAGGCGCTGGGCGTCTTATAAAAACTAACTACGTTGTCCCAAGCTAATATTATCATTCATAGGATTGTGCTATACGTCACTCGTGTCGGAAACCACCAGTTTGGCTGTCGTCATAAAAAAAATCTTGTTCAAAAAAAAAAAGAAAAAGAGATACAATGGCGGAAGAAAAGAACACCCCTATTGAACAACTTGTGAGCGTCGCTCGTGATTTAGGTTACTCAGGAGATGAGTTGCGTGCATTTGTTGAAAACCAACAAAAGATGGAAGGGATGAACGCGCGGAAAGACGACGCGTTGCAGTAGAAGCACAGGAAATAGAAAAACTAAGGATTCAGGCTACCAATGATAAAGAAACACAGGAAACAGAAAGACTAAAGGAAGCGCAGGAAACAGAAAGAATAAGGGAAGCGCAGGAAACAGAAAGAATGAAGCAGGAAACAGAAAGAATAAGGGAAGCGCAGGAAACAGAAAGATTAAAGGTTCAATTAGAGCTAGAGAAAGTGAGAATACAGAGGGAGACCGCCGAGGATGGGAGTTCAGTTTCCAGTGACTCTGTGCGCAGCTATGCCCCCGACCCAAGTTGCCAAAATTCTCGGAAGGAACCGATTCGATTGATGCATACATCAGTCGTTTCGAAACGTTTGCGACCAGTCAGGGTTGGCCTCCAAAAGGGAGTGGGCAGTCATTTTGTCTGCGCTATTGACTGGTAAGGCATTGCAGATTTTCACTGCGTTACCAGCCGAACAACAGTCTGATTTTGGTGCTGTGAAGGAGTCTTTAATGAAGGGATTTGACCTCACAGAGGAAGGGTTCAGGAAGAAATTTCGTTCAGCTAAATTACAAGCAGGGGAAACGTACACTCAGTTTGGTGCACGTCTAGATCACTATTTTGAGAAATGGTTAGAGTTGAGTGGTTACAAAGAAGGAGTTCGCTGAGTTGAAAGAGCTAGTTATGAAAGAACAGATTTTGTCAGGTTGCGGCCCTGAGTTAACCATACATTTGAAAGAGAGACAGCCAGAGACAGCAGGAGAGTTGTTGAAGTTCGCAGAGGTGTATAGAGAGGCACGTTTGGGCACTAAGGTGCAGGAGAGACAGGTGCTAGGCACAGGTGAGAAGAGTGCAAGGAGACTAGGAGAGTTTTCTGCAAAGTCTGCAAACCCAGTGGTGGGGCAGAAGGAAGGGCAAAGGGAAATTAGGTGTTTCATTTGTCACAAGAAGGGACATGTGGCGAGGGATTGTCGCATGAGGTTCCAGAAGGCAGCAGCCTTGCAGAGGTGGATAGGGTCGTCAAGAGAAACGACCTGCAGTGGAACCAAAAGGGATTCAGTCTGAAGGGGTGGAGTGCAGCTTATGGCTAGCACTGGACAGCAGTCAGTGTCAGGGATGGAGGGCACTAGGCTGAGTGGTTCGTTACCCGTGGAAGAAGGGTGGATTGGCCAGCAGAGGGTGAAAGTGTTACGAGACACTGGTTGTTAAATGCGGGGTAGTACGAACAACGCTGGTCGATAAAGGGATTTGACAGGGCAAATCCAGACCTGTACTCTAATCGATGGCACTGTGAGGGAGTTTCCAGTTGCTAAGATAGAAGTACGTACCCCTTACTTCTCAGGCGAGTTGTCTGCGTTGGTGATGGAGAAACCCCTTCATGATTTGATCATTGGGAATATTCCAGGTGCAAGGGATCCAGGGGATCCTGAGTTGTTGACTGCTACAGGGGCAGCATTTTCAAACACGGAGCAAGAAGGAGGAAAAGGTTGTTAAACCGTTAGTTGTTCAGGAAGGAAGTCGGGCATAGATGTGTCGCCTGATGATTTTAGGGCTGCACAGGAACAAGACCCTTCGCTCGTGAAGTCTTGGGAGTTGGCAAGAGGTGGAGAGAAACAGGAGGTTAGAGGAGGTGAGACAGAATTTCTTGTGAAAGGCGGGCTGTTGTACCGAGTGTTCACCAAGGGGAAGACAGGTAAGGTGACCACTCAGTTAGAGGTACCAGCGTGTTATCGTGACACTGTCATGTCAGTGGGTCACGAGTCGCTCATGGGGGTCATCTCGGCACCAGCAAAACAGCGAACCGAGTCTTTGATGACTTTTTATTGGCCAGGAGCAATGCAGACATAAAGCGGTTCTGCATGTCATGTGACGTGTGTCAAAGGTCAGCCACAAGAGGGGTGAAGAGGAAGGCGCCTCTTAAACATCCCCCTTTAATTGACACACCGTTCAGGAGGGTGGCTATCGGTCTGATTGGCCCAATCTCGCCCTGTTCCAAAGGTGGGCGCAGGTATGAGACACGTAAGGTTGCAAAGGAAAGTTTGCAGAAGGCTAGGGTCGGGCGAAGAAGCAATATGACAGAAAGGTGAGGAAGCAATCCCTCAAGGCGGGAGTCAAGTCCTGGTACTGCTTCCCACGGGTCACAACAAGCTGCTGATGCATTGAAAGGACCATTCACCATCACTGAAAAGGTCGGGCGGGATTACCGAATTGATGTGAATGGAAACCAAAACTTTTCCATGCAAATTTCCTCCGCAAATATATACAGCGTGAGACTCAGCACATAGGCGCGGCAGCAATCATTGATGAGGTGAAGAGACCCAGCAGAAGAAGGGGAGATTTTGTTGCCTGAGTTTCCAGAAGAGTCATACAGGGATGTGTCACTGTATGAAGGGCTAGACAGTAGGAGTTCCTAGGTTTTGCTGTCGGAGGCGACACAAAGCAGCCGGAAAGAGGAAAGGTGGAGAAGATGATGAATTCAGAGAGACCAAAGACCAAAACAGAAGTCAGGAGTCTGCTAGGTTTTATTGGGTTCTATAGGGAGTTTGTCCCAAATTTTGCGGCAATCACGAGTCCTCTCAGTGATTTGGTCAAGGCAGGGAAACCGGCAGTGGTCGAGTGGTCAGACGCTGCAGAGCAAGCACTGCAGACGGTGTTGGAAAGACTAGGTTCCGTCCCATCTTGAAGCTACCAGATATGTCCAAACCATTTTTGTTGCGGACAGATGCATCAGGTGGTGGGATAGGTGCAGTATTGTTACAGGAGCATGAAGGGGTCGAGTTTCCTGTGAGATACGCTAGCAGGAAGTTGACAAAGTGTGAAGAAGGGTACGCAACGGTGGAGAAGGAGTGTTTAGCTGTTGTGTGGGCCGTGCAGAAGTTCCACAAATACTTGTATGGGGAAAAAGTTCGTGATAGAGACAGATCACCAACCACTCAAATTCCTGCAGGAGGCACAGCTGAAAAACAGCAGAGTGCTGCGTTGGGCAATGGCACTGCAGCCCTACAGGTATCGAGTGCAGTACATTCCAGGTCGACAGAATGTCGGAGCTGACTATTTAAGTCGTGTAGTCTAGCAAGCTGCAACTCAGAGGAAGTCAGTCATATCCCCGGTGCATTGTTGATAATATGTGTTGATTCCAGTTATGTTGATTGGATATGGGTTCATTCCCAGTTGGCTATGGTTATATTTTTTTTTGTGTGTGAGACTATTTATATTTTCTTTGTGAGACTTGTTCATGTGGATGTAGTTATGCTTGGAGCATACAGTCGCTTGTGTAGTGATGCATTATTTGCAATAAGTGAGGATGGAGATTCCTCAGTGAAGTGTCATGGATCGCGATCATATTATATTGTGCTTTTCATAAGAATTGTGAAAAGGAGAGATGGCAAATCCGCAGGTAGGGGAATTGCATAAGTGCGCACAGAGGTCGTTATAAAATGAGTTGAATATAACGCAATAGCGCACGTCAATGATAAAAATCATTGGAGTGGTATCCACTAATGATATATTTTGTAATTTATAAACGTTGGTTGTAAAGTATTTTTCAAACTTTGCACGTGTAGCTGTGGTTCAGCAAATTCGGTTGTTGTCTTTTTTGTACCGTTGTTTTGAGACAATGCGGTGCATAGTCTTTTGCAAGGGGGAAATTGTCACGGTCAAAATTCAACTCAACAAATTCGTGGTCAATCGCCACCAGCCCCGTTGGACTTAAGCTCTAACGCAAATATTCGGGCGTCAGGCGGACGGCCCCATGGTTCGGATTCAGCCAATTGGGGCACGAGGGGGAGGCTAATCCTCATCCTTCACGGAGACAGTCCGACCCTTCCAGACGGACTAAATAGCTGACCGACGCATTCACCTGTCGCCTCAGCCAATTAATGGCTATTTTTAGCTCTCGTGGAGACAGCACTGTCTGCTGTACGGACTAAGCTGTCTGGCAGAATGTCTCGAGTGGTCTTCCAGCCCCCGTCTTGGCGCCTACCCAGACTCATCTAGCCAAATTTTCGACGTCGCCGGAACGAAGAGAGGGGGGAAAGGTAGTGTGTGGTGGGGGTGAAATCTAGCTAATCAATTAGATGACCAACTGACCACCACAGAGAGTAAGGCGTGTCAGCATGACTGGCATGTATTTGAACATCCAATGGAATTAGAGGGAGCTAACTTCGGGTGTCAGGGGTAAAAATACTGACCAATGGTACTCGCCCTTGTTGGAGAGATCGGAACACCATAAGAAGGATGTGAGAGTGAGAGAACGGGAGAACGAGGGGAAGAACGAACAGAGAGAGAGAGGGAGAGAGAGGTTCTGAGTGGAGCTCTGCAGGAGAGAGGGCAGAGAGAGAGAGAGATGAGGGGAGGAGAGAAGAGAACCAAGTTGGAGATTAGCATGAGATAGTCTGCAGAGGAAGGACTGAGGAGAGATGTGGAGAGAGAGAAAGAGTTGCTAATTTATGAAGAAGAAAAGAAAGAAAAGAAAAAAGAAAAGAAAAGCAACCATGTCCATTTGATAAGAGCAGACTAGAAGAGAGAGAGAGAGAGAGAGAGTGCAATGCGTTAATGCAGGAAGAAAGAAAGGAGAACAGATCGATGTTGATAGTCACTGTTCTACCTAACGGGGGTTCGACCTCATACCTGGCAGCGTCACTTCGCCAAGCAGAACCACAGACCAACGCCAACAGTCTCACCTGACCAGGCGGCATCAGACCAACACCAGTGCCGGCAGTTGTGTCGTGTTGTGAAAGTGACAGTGAAAAGAAAAAGAAAAGAAAAGAAAAGACAGTGATTCGTGAATAGTTAAGATCACCTGGCCAGGTAAAGTAGAAATCTGTTTATACCCGGGTTAGTTAATGATGTTTTAGATAAATGATTTTGTGAAGCTCAAGGAAAGAGAGAATGTTTTATTTTTGTTTGATTCTATATGCATTGATGTTCTTTCTATGATCATGTATAGTAAAGTTATAGACTTTACTAGTGGTTTGATGTGACGAATGCATGATATATGAATGAGATTGTAAGCAAGCTGTGAGTGTGTTTGGGCTGTGCGCTAGTCCTTCCCCCACTGACATTACACCGAGGTTGACACTTTACAACAACCGGTTTACAAATTATAAAATATATCATTAGTGAATACCACTCCAAATGAGTTATCATTGACGTGCGCTCTTGCGTTATTTCAATTCGTTTTATAACGACCTCTGTGCGCACTTATGCGATTCCCCTACCTGCGGATTTGCCATCTCTCCTTTTCACAATTCTTATGAAAGCACAATATAATATGATCACGATCCATGACACTTCACTGAGGAATCTCCATCCTCACTTATTGCAAATAATGCATCACTACACAAGCGACTGTATGCTCCAAGCATAACTACATTCACATGAACAAGTCTCACAAAAAAATATGAACAAGTCTCACACACAAAAATATGAACATAGCCAACTGGGAATGAACCCATATCCAATCAACATAACTGGAATCAACACATATTATCAACAAAGCACCCCGGATATGACTGACTTCCTCTGAGTTGCAGCTTGCTAGACTACACGGCTTAAATAGTCAGCTCCGACATTCTGTCGACCGGGAATGTACTGCACTCGGTACCTGTAGGGCTGCAATGCCATTGCCCACCGCAGCACTCTGCTGTTTTTCAACTGCGCCTCCTGCAGGAATTTGAGTGGTTGGTGATCTGTCTCTATCACGAACTCTTTCCCATACAAGTATTTGTGGAACTTCTGCACGGCCACACAACGGCTAAACACTCCTTCTCCACCGTTGCGTACCCTTCTTCACACTTTGTCAACTTCCTGCTAGCATACCTCACAGGAAACTCGACCTCTTCATGCTCCTGCAGCAATACTGCACCTATCCCACCACCTGATGCATCTGTCCGCAACAAAAATGGTTTGGACATATCTGGTAGCTTCAAGATGGGACGGGAACCTAGTCTTTCCAGCACCGTCTGCAGTGCTTGCTCTGCAGCGTCTGACCACTCGACCACTGCCGGTTTCCCTGCCTTGACCAAATCACTGAGAGGACTCGTGATTGCAGCAAAGTTTGGGACAAACTCCCTATAGAACCCAATAAAACCTAGCAGACTCCTGACTTCTGTTTGGTCTTTGGTCTCTCTGAATTCATCATCTTCTCCACCTTTCCTCTTTCCGGCTGCTTTGTGTCGCCTCCGACAACAAAACCTAGGAACTCCAGGCTTGGAAAACCAACCTGGCACTTTGTTGGTCTGGCTGTGAGATTGGCTTGTCTCAACCTCTCTAAGACTGCTCCTAGCTGCCTCATATGCTCCTCCCATGTCTCGGATGCTATCAGAATGTCATCCATGAAGTTCACAACGCCTTCCAATCCCGTCAATAACTTCCTCATCATCCGAGAGAAGACTGCAGGTGCGTTGACCATCCCAAAAGGGAGTACTCGCCACGGGTATAGCCCATAGGAGTGGAGAATGCTGTGACTTCCTTTGAGTCCTCACTCAGGGCTATTTGCCAGTAACCCTTGCTCAGATCTATCCTGGTGAAATACTGGCTCTTGCTTGTGGCGATCTGAGCGAACAGGTCTTCCATGTTTGGTATGACCTCTGCATCGACCTTGGTGACACTGTTCAGACTCTATAGTCGACACAGAATCGATGCTCACCTGACTTTTTCCTCACTAAGACGACGGGGGCACTATACGATGATTTGGACGGTTCAATCACCCCAAGGTCCAACATCTTTTCTACCTCCTCCTCGATCACTTGCTTGGTGGCATATGGGATCGGGTAGGCTTTCACATGTACGGGTTTCTGTGATGTCAACTCCACCGTACATGTCTCTAGAGTTGTCCTGCCTGGTATTATCAGTCAGGGACGCCCTATACTGTTCTAGGAGCCCACTAACTTCCTCCTGTCTCCTACTGTCTAGCCCTTCATACAGTGACACATCCCTGTATGACTCTTCTCCTGGAAACTCAGGCAACAAAATCTCCCCTTCTTCTGCTGGGTCTCCTTCACCTCCATCAATGATTGCTGCTGCGCCTATGTGCTGAGTCTCACGCTGAATGTATTTGCGGAGCAAATTTGCATGGAAAAGTTTTGATTTCCCATTCACATCGATTCGGTAGTCCTGATCTACCTTTTCAATGATGGTGAATGGTCCCTTCCAATGCATCAGCAGCTTGTTGTGATCCGTGGGAAGCAGTAATAGGACTTGATCTCCCACCTTGAGGAATTGCTTCCTCACCTTCCTGTCATACTGCTTCTTCTGGACGACCCTAGCCTCCTGCAAACTCTCCCTTGCGACCTTACATGTCTCCTCGAGCCTATTGCGTAGGTCCACCACATACTGATAAGTGGTTTTGACCTCTTCTGACTCCTGTTCTCCGGACCACAGCTCTTTGAGAATGCACACTGGTCCCCGAACTGTCCGCCCATACAGCAGCTCAAATGGCGAAAAGCCTGTGCTTTCCTGAGGGCTTCCCTGTAGGCAAACAGTGCCGCTGGAATGTAGCGGTCCCAATCTGCTGGCCTTTCCTCACAGAGCTTCTTTAAGATGCCCTTCAGCACACCGTTGAATCTTTCCACCAAGCCATTGCATTGTGGATGGTATGGGTAGTGAGCAGCTGTGTGATCCCTAGCAGCCTGTTGACCTCCCTCATCACGCCTGAGGTGAACTGTGACCCCCTGTCACTGAGAATTTGTGCTGGCACACCCACGCGAGAAAAGATGTCTACCAGCCCTTCAGCGACCTGTTGCGTATCTACGCCTTTCAATGCAACTGCTTCTGGGTATCTGGTCGCGTAGTCCACGAGCGTCAACACATACCTGTGCCCACCTTTGGAACAGGGCGCGATTGGGCCAATCAGATCAACAGCCACCCTCCTGAATGGTGTGTCAATTAAAGGGGCTGTTTAAGAGGTGCCTTCCTCTTCACCCCTCTTGTGGCTGACCTTTGACACACGTCACATGACATGCAGAAACGCTTGATGTCTGCCATTGCTCCTGGCCAATGAAAATCATCGAAGATTCGGTCAGCTGTTTTGCTGGTGCCGAGATGACCCGCCATGAGCGACTCGTGACCCACTGACATGACAGTGTCACGATAACCTGCTGGTACCTCTAACTGAGTGGTCACCTTACCTGTCTTCCCCTTGGTGAACACTCGGTACAACAGCCCGCCTTTCACAAGAAATTCTGTCTCACCTCCTCTAACCTCCTGTTTCTCTCCACCTCTTGCCAACTCCCAAGGCTTCACGAGCGAAGGGTCTTGTTCCTGCGCTGCCCTAAACTCATCAGGCGACACATCTATGCCTGACTTCCTTGCTGGAACGACTAACGGTTTATCAACCTTTCCCTCCTTCTTGCTCCGTGTTTGAACTGCTGCCCTGTAGCAGTCAACAACTCAGGATCCCCTGGATCCCTTGCACCCGGAATATTTCCGATGATCAAATCATGAAGGGGTTTCTCCATCACCAACGCAGACAACTCGCCTGAGAAGTAAGGGGTACGTACTTCTATCTTAGCAACGGGAAAAACTCCTCACAGTGCCATCGATTAGAGTACAGGTCTGGATTTGCCCTGTCAAATCCCCTTTCTCGACCAGCGTTGTTCGTACTACCTGCATGAACAACCAGTGTCTCGTAACACTTTCACCCTCTGCTGGCCAATCCACCCTTCTTCCACTGGTAACGAACCACTCAGCCTAGTGCCCTCCATCCCTGACACTGACTGCTGTCCAGTGCTAGCCATAGGCTGCACTCCACCCTCTTCAGACTGAATCCCCTTTGGTTCCACTGCAGGTCGTTTCCCTTGACGACCCTTATCCACCTCTTGCAAGGCTGCTGCCTTCTGGAACCTCATGCGACAATCCCTCGCCACATGTCCCTTCTTGTGACAAATGAAACACCTAATGTCCCTTTGCCCTTCCTTCTGCCCCACCACTGGGTTTGCAGACTTTGCAGAAAACTCCCTGGTCTCCTTGCACTCTTCTCACCTGTGCCTAGCACCTGTTCTCCTGCACCTTAGTGCCCAGACGTGCCTCTCTATACACCTCTGCGAACTTTAACAACTCTCCTGCTGTCTCTGGCTGTCTCTCTTTCAAATGTATGGTTAACTCAGGGCCGCAACCTGACAAAATCTGTTCTTTCATAACTAGCTCTTTCAATTCAGCGAACTCCTTTTTCGTACCACTCAACTCTAACCACTTCTCAAAATAGTGATCTTTAAACGTGCACCAAACTGAGTGTACGTCTCACCTGCTTGTAATTTAGCTGAACGAAATTTCTTCCTGAACCCTCCTCTGTGAGGTCAAATCCTTTCATCAACGATTCCTTCACAGCGCCGAAATCAGACTGTTGTTCTGCTGGCAACGCAGTGAAAATTTGTAATGCCTTACCCGTCAGTAACGCTGACAAAATGACTGCCCACTCTTCTGAAGGCCAACCCTGACTGGTCGCAAACGTTTCGAAACGACTGATGTATGCATCAATCGAATCGGTTCCTTCAGAGAATTTTGGCAACTTGGGTCGGGGAGCATAGCTGCGCACAGAGTCACTGGAAAGTGAGCTACCATCCTCGGCGGTCTCCCTTTGTATTCTCACTTTCTCCAACTCTAATTGAACCTTTAATCTTTCCGTTTCCTGCGCTTCCCTTATTCTTTCTGTTTCCTGCTTCATTCTTTCTGTTTCCTGCGCTGCCTGATTATCATTAGCCTGAATCCTTAATTTTTCTGTTTCCTGCGCTGCTATTTCTCCCGCGACACGTCGTCTTTCCGCGCGTTCATCCCTTTCCATCTTTTGCTGGTTTTCAACAAATGCTCGCAACTCTTCTCCCGAATAACCTAAATCACGAGCGACGCTCACAAGTTGTTCAATAGGGGTGTTCTTTTCTTCCGCCATTATATCTTCTTTTTTTTTTTTTTTTTTTTTTTTTGAACAAGATTTTATTACTACGACAGCCAAACTGGTGGTTACCGACACGAGTGACGTAATAGCACAATCCTATGAATGATAATATTAGCTTGGGACAACGTAGTTAGTTTTTATAAGACGCCCAGCGCCTGACCCAACTATGAGAGCGAATTATAGGCAATCTGTGCGAAATAAGTACTCTGGGGGTGAAATGCCAAGCCTAGTATTAACTATCTTGGAAGCAATGCCAAGCCTAGTATTTAACTATCTTGGGAACATACAGTAAGACAACCCCCTTGTCTTAGGATTACAATACTTGAATCCCACCCAGCTCCCTCTCTGAGAAGTTGAACAATTATAATAAATGGGCCAGAATATCCTGGCAAGCTCGCCAATAAATTGTCAACCTCGGTGTAATGTCAGTGGAGGAAGGACTAGCGCACAGCCCAAACACACTCACAGCTTGCTTACGATCTCATTCATATATCATGCATTCGTCACATCAAACCACTTGTAAAGTCTATAACTTTACTACACATGGTCATAGAACGAAACATCAATGCATATGGAATCAAACAAAATAAAACATTCTCTCTTTCCTGAACTTCACAAAATCATTTATCTAAATCAGCATTAACTAACCCGGGTATAAATAGATTTCTACTTTACCTGGCCAGGTGATCTTAACTATTCACGAATCACTGTCTTTTCTTTTCTTTTCTTTTTTCTTTTCACTGTCACTTTCACAACACGACACAACTGCTGGCACTGGTGTTGGTCTACTTGCACGGTCAAGCTGGACTGCTGGCACCGGTCAGGCTGGACTGCTGATGAACGTGGCGCTGGCCAAGTATGAGGTCGAACCCCAGTGAGGATAGAACAGTGACTATCAACATCGATCTGTTCTCCTTTCTTTCTTCCTGCATCAACGCATCGCACTCTCTCTCTCTCTCTTCTAGTCTGCTCTTATCAAATGGACATGGTTGCTTTTCTTTTCTCTTTTTTTTTCTTTCTTTCTTTTTTCTTCATTAGTTAGCAACTCTCTCTCTCTCCACATCTCTCCTCAGTCCTTCCTCTGCAGACTATCTCATGCTAATCTCTCAACTTGGTTCTCTTCTCTCCCCCCCTCATCTCTCTGCTTTTCTCTCCTCAGAGATTACACTCAGACCTCTCTCTCTCTGTCTCTCTGTTCGTTCTCCCCTCGTTTCTCCCGTTCTCTCACTCTCACACCCTTCTTATTCGTTCCGATCTGTCCAAAAAGGGCGAGTACCATTGGTCAGTATTTTTACCCCTGACACCCGAAGTCATCTCCCTCTAATTCCATTGGATATTCAAATCATGACAGTCACGCCTACACACCTTTCTCTCTGTGGTGGTCAATCGGTCATTTAATTGATTAGCTAGATTTCACCCCCACCACACACTACCTTCCCCCCTTCCCTACTTAACTGGCGCCATGTGGCTTAAGTCGTGGACACTGGTCAATCTAAATTGGCTAGATGAGTCTGAGCCAGGCGCTACGACTCGTCTCGCTAGACATCGAGGCGTCGGTCAAAGCTGATTAGTCCGTCTAGCCGGACAGACCGTCTCTGTGAAGCCTCTCCCTATGCTAATTGGCCGGATCCGAACCATGGGCCCGTCTATGTGGCGCCAGAATGTTTGAGTTAGGACTTATGTCCAGTTGAAGTGGCCGGCGACGGACCACACTTTGGTTGTGTTGAATTTTGACCGTGACATTCTGGGACAGGGAATGAATACTGTATGTTTAATAGGAAAAGTGTTCACGGGAAATTTGGCACATTTAGATAAGCACATGCTTTGAACATAAAGACAGCTCTCTCTCTCTCTCTCTCTCTCTCTCTCTCACTCAAACCAATATAGTCAGGAAGGGTGGTTACTTGGCAGCAAGAGAGAGATGAACTTACAATGGGGCTATGTTAATTCTTGTGAATGCGTATAAGTATCTAGGAATCTATTTCTCCACAAGACTGAGTTTCTCTGTTGCATGTCAGGATTTGGTGAGCAGAGCTAAAAGTGCTTTGTTATGTATTCAACAGAAACTGTCTAAACTGAAATGTAATTTTCTTAGTTTATATCTAAAGTTATCTGACACACAAATTCAACCAATGGTTCAGTATGGGACTGAGTTATGGGGTTTAGATAATGCTGCTCAACATTTTAAAAAAGTACATCTGTTTGCCCTTAAAAAGCTTTTAGGGGTTGAAATGAGAACGCCAAATGATCTAATATACAGGGAAACGAATCGATATCCAATATTTATCAATTCAGTAGTCAAATGTATTCGATTTTGGCTAAAACTAACTCGAATGGAGGAGTCAAGACTACCACGCAAAGCCTATAGGATGCTGCTCGATTTAGATTCACGTGATAAAAGAAGTTGGGCTTCAAATATCCGTTGTAAGTTGTATACGTTTGGATATGGATTCGTTTGGACAAATCAAGGAGTAGAGGAAATAAATGCTTTCTTGCATGATTTCAAGGAAAGATTAATTTTATGTAGGTGGCAGGAATGAGATTTCCATATTAGGAATAGTGATAGATTTAGTGTGTACAGAACGTTTTGTACGGATCCCGATGTGAAAACTCATCTATTACTGAATTCAGACAGACCATTGAAAATCATGTTGACAAGGTTCAGACCTGGCGTCTCAGAAATCGCTGGGCATTGCTACCAATATCGATCTCATAATGACAATGATTTAATCTGCCTACTGTGTAAAAACAGTAAAGAGGATGAGGTCCATCTTGTTTTGTGTTGACCAGCACTTAGTAGCTTAAGACAGCAATATATTCCTGCAAAATTTCATAATTTCCAAATCTGTTTCGTCTAAGTTTACTTTTGGCATATAAAAATGAAAGAACTATCAGAAATCTATCAATTTTCTTGTATAAAGCGTTTCAGCTGCGTCAAGTTGCTATCTCGTGAAACGTTATCTTTAACCTTATTATTTGTATAAAAAACAACAACATTGTGTGAAATGATTGTTCAATTACTCCCCATCATGAGGGGCAATGGCCTATATATGATTAAACATCTGAATCTGAATCTCTCTCTCTCTCTCTCTCTCTCTCTCTGCTCCTCTGCAACATTCTCTGTCTGTCTGTCTTTCCGCCTCTGTCTTTGTCTGTCTCTCTCTCTTTTTCTCATCCGTTCGACCTCACGTATCAGTTTCTTTAGTACTGACTTTGCGATAAAAACTCCATGAATGGGTACTGGAGACAGCGCAGATCACCGCCAAAGGCAACGGATCCTGGATCCGCCGTTTGATCCCGATCGGCACCACCTGGACCCACTGCAAATTCAGTGGGTTCGTCACTGAACCATATTTAACATTTTACCAATTTTCGTCGAAACGGTTCTGTAGTTTTCGCATGACATTGATGAACAGATCCTGTATACATGTATCCTTTGAACCGGATCTGCATCACGGATATGCACCAAAATGTGATGGAGGAGAGAGTTCTCGCAGCCAATGTCGTGAAAATCAGTTCCGTAGTTTCCGCACACACACCTGTTGACAGGTAACTCAACCACACCTTCTTTGGCGGAGATGGGGCCTCATGATCTTTTCGATTTCTCTCTCTCAGTTTGTAATTCTCCGTGCTCCTCATGCTCTCCCGTTAACTATCTGCTGCTGGGACTGATGAAAATTTTGCGGTCTTCATATAACCCCGTGAGTGTCACAAAGTCTGTCTACTTGTCCGTCTGCCTGCCTGTCCGTCTGCCTGCCTGACCAACCATCTTGGGACTTGCTGATTGTCCGTCTGCTTGCCTGTCTAACTATCAGTGGATTTGCTGGATTGTGCGTCTGTCTGCCTGTCTGACTATCAGTGGACTAGCTGATCGTCCGTCTGCCTGCCTGTTTAACTATCAGTGGACGTCTGCCTGTCTGTCTAACTATCAGTGGATCTGCTGATTGTCCGTCTGCCTGTCTGTCTAACTAGCAGTGGACAAGCTGATTGTCCATCTGCCTGTCTGTCTAACTATCAATGTCTGAGTGTTTAGGACGATTTTTATCCGTCATGTATGGTAGCCAAGGACACAACAGTCGGGTGTCTCCCACACCATCTCCCGATCCTCTTCTCAGCCTTAGACAGTCAGTGGGTGAGTTTAACGTCCTATTAGCCGAAGGCCCTTAAGGACAAGATATACTTGCAGACTTAAGCCCGCATATTTCGTGGCAGTGCTCACGTTGGCAATAGTGTGTCTAGTTCCGTGTGGGGACTGTCGCTCTCTCAGCTCTGGTTCCGCGCGAACTTCAGGTTCACTTCGAGGTGTTGGTCGGCTGACGGTGGGCGTCAGTTTCCTTTGCCTCTCCTCCCCCCCCCCCCCTCAAAGGCTGTCTTCAGGGCCACCAGGTGGCCTTCCTCATGCTCGGGTAGCGATGGTCTGTGCCGCGTGAGGCTGCCTCAAAGAGGGAGCTCGACGAAAGTCGCTGGAACGCTGCATGAGTCCCTTCTTATGGTCCACGCAGGCTATGGCCGAGCGGGCAATCTTTTTTTTCCTAAACCACGAGAGGCCATGCCCGACAAGGCTTAGGTAATCGCAGTCAAGCAGCGCTCCGTCGCCGATCGCCCCACATCTCCAGGAGCCATCCCCTGGCGACACAGGCTAGACCCGCGGTCACCCACAGGGCTGGAGGGTTTGCTGCGCCGCCTGACACTGACCTTTCACATCTGTTCCCCTCAAAGAAGAGCTGCCACTACCTTGGTGTTTGATGCTATGCCATCTCGCTGGAACTGTCTCAGCCGCGTTCTCCTAAATTTTAAACACGCCTACAGCAAATCAAAGCCATGAATGATTGCGCTATCACGTGATAAAGACGCGATTTAAAATCTCAGCCTCGTTCTGAAGTTTATATGGCGTCTTTGTCACGTGGTAGTGAATCATTCTTGGCTTTGATCTGCTGTGGGCGTGACTTCATGCCGCATCCAATGATAATCCTGGGGGGAGTGGTTTGGGGGTATGCGAGTATCTTGTCTTGTGCTTGTCACAAATTCAATGGTAGTTCGTCGGAGACAGCTGATCCAAGCTGGGTGTGCTGACAGTCTCTGTTGGTGTCTCTACTGGGGCTGGTTTTAACAAGCTGTTCATTAGTATGTGTTCAAAGCTTCGTGATTTGGTCAGTCAGGAATATGAAAACAAAGATGCCATATTTTGTGGAGTGCAATAGTGGGGGATGTGCAAGGAAACAAAGTATTCAATTCATCCAAACTGTTGGTTGCTGGCTCACTAGGCTTACATGTTTTCCAGGAGAGAGAGAGAGAGAGAGAGAGCTTTCCAGGTGCTTTCAAGGTCACTTTGGCTTCGTTGCAATGAAAGCAAAGTCATTGTCGACAGATGTGAGTGAAAAGGACCTATCGGATTTTTTTTAACACATCCTGTTTTTAATGAACTAGGCCCTAGGACTTGTAATCTGCAAGACGGCTAAAAATCGAAAGAAAAAGATATGGAGTCCTGCGGTGGTTTAATTAAACATTTCCGAATGTTGACCGTGCTTGATGAATGTTTTTGGAGGAAAATCGCCGTATGAAAAGGTGTCTGTCCACGCAAGCGGGCACACTGCTCTGAAGTCCCTATTTGTTATGCGTAAGAAAAAGTTGAATATAAATTAAGATGCTTCTGTGCTAAGGTAAAGTGAAAGCGACTCACATTGCTACCAAACAACGATCCATTTTCAACGGTTAAGTGCTATCAACTCTGAAATGTGAGAGAGCGTGTGTGGGGATTATTAGATAATGTGTGTTGTTGAACGTTTGAAGAGTGTGTGCAATTTCTTTTAAAGATGTTGACTATAATAGCTATCATTTTGGTCGTATTCAGATTACACTAGCATGATAAAAATCATCAGTATGCTAACTGATCGACTGAAATCAGTAACTTTTTAGATTTTCTGTACTAACATTTTGCAAGATGAAGAGAAACTAAGAACAAATGTGTTTACAATGACTAAATGATTCCCAAAGGTAGATTAAGAAGTATCACACATGCACACACACACACGCACACGCACACACACACACACACACACACTCTCTCTCTTCTCTCTCTCTCACACACACACACACACACACACACACACACACACACACACACACACACACACACACACACTCTCTCTCTCTCTCTTTCTCTCTCTCTCTCTCACACTCACACACGCACTCACACACACGCACACACTTACACTCTCACACAGGCGAGCTCTCTCTCTCTCTCTCTCTCTCTCTCTCTCTCTCTCTCACTCACTTGCACAGAAGTGCACAAATGAGTTTGCACACACACACACACACACACACACACACACACACACAGAGGCGCACGCGCGCGTCCACGTAAGCACGTGTGCACATGCGTAGGTGCCAGCGGGCTCGACCCCGGGCAAGCATGCACGCAGGCTCGCTGTGACTTAGAAAGAAGTGATCACAAAATACCTCTCCCATGCGCTATATTCAAACGTAACGAAAATTACAGTTTGTCTGCCTTTTCTCATTTCATCGCAGGAACGTTGGATGCTTCATCAGTATTGTATGCAGGTAGTTGACGACTTATGCAGTGATCATAGTGGTAACAGTTGTATGCTTATTTTCATTTTTTTCCTCTCGTGCGGCGATGACGTGTTTTTAAACATGGGTGCAGGGGTTGTTTTGTTTCTTTTGTCGCGTTGTTAGTGTTAAACCCTCTTAAAATGCAAAAATGTTGTTCTCTCTCTATCTCTCTCTCTCTCTCTCTCACACACACACACACACACACACACACACACACACACACACACACACACACACACACAGAGTAACCCCATGCACAACACACTTCAAGTTTATATTGTTTAAATCATTATTTTATTGTATGTTATACATTTACATTATTGTTATGTCATTGTTATTGGCAAATTAACACCTCGCCCTTTCTGTTTTGCTCGCATTTGTTCATCTCATTTTCATCTGTTTCATTAGTTGTATCTTCATCTTTTTAAGGATGTATTTCTTGTCTAATTTTAAGTTTCTAAATCTCTCTTCCTGGTGTTGCTTCATTGCTAGTTTCCTATAAGTTTATAATGGACAGTTACTGTCTACTCTCTTTATCTCTTTTTATTTCTCGTAGATTGTCCCTGGCTACGGCGTGCTAGATGCTCATACAGTGCCATTATTCATGTGGTATAACAGGACCACACCGACTGGTTTTCTGTCAGAGATCTGGGTGGCAATCCTGGCAAAAAGCGGCACTGAGCTTGTTCAGCTGCAGTTCGCTGAACTCACACAGTTGATAATGCACAGTCAACAACACAACGAGAGCTAGAAATTGCTCCCATCCCACCCCATTCCCAGCTGAAAACCCCGAACATAGATTAGAAAGGCAAAACACTCTGAACTGATAGTTTCTGCTTCGTTTTGCTTTGTTTTTGCCGTCTCATTCATCTTCCGTGTCCATTCCGTCTCATTCATCTTCCGTGTCCATTCCCTCCCTTACACCCTCCTCCCGCTGCTCATCCTTCCTAACCATCTACACACCCGGTGGTATCATCCGTAAGCCTGCTTCCACGCCGTTCATTCAAGTTCCTAGCACACAGCCATATATATCCTGTCGTAGACCCAGCAGCGGCAGTTTACAAGGACGAATCAATGTCTAGTTGTTTATGGCAATTCACTGGTGGATACACTGCACTGCCACTGAGTAATTTGATGGTGTTCAGTGGTGCCTGTTCTGATCCAACGTACGTGGGATAAGAGAACAAATACAAAGCTGTTCTTGAGGACAATGGCTGTACAGCCTTCGGAGTGCATCACTACGGCCAGTTCAACGACAATGGCCGACGACGTTGACACAAACATACCATGGGCATGGGACGTAGAGAGGAAATAGAAACTGATGTCATCATGAGAGCAGGGTAAGAAGGGCCACAGGATTCATAACTTTGATATAACTCGCAGTCAACCAGCCCTAGAGATACAGACACCTGCAGCATTGCTAAGAAAATTTGCGCATCGGTCTCAGAGTTAGTGGGTGACCAGCTCGACTGTGCATACTTTCTCTCGCTCTCTCTCCCTCACACACACACACACACACACACACACACACACACACACACACACACACACACACACACATGCACGGGCGCATGTCCTTCCGACACTGAATGAATGAAAACACGTATATTCAGAGCATTTTCAAACAAAATGATTTGTTGGTTTCAACGTCATATTTTCCCTAACGTAAATTATATAAATCAAACACTGATTATTATGGGCGCTATATTCAGGGTATCAGATTATATCGAAAATTATACCTGTTTTACTCTTTTACAATAATGTCTTGAAAATACATTAATACCCCTAACCAGTTTCACTGTTTGGGTTACGTATTTTATTTCAGACTGTGAAAAATGAAATTTTTCCTTGGAAGGAAGAATTTGGAGTGTTTCGGCATGTACAAAAAAAGATTTGTGTGGGTCTGTGAACTTTAATAACAGGTTGCATATGTTCGAACTGGAGTTGTATTGACCTTTGTGCTTGTGAGTATCTTTTTTGTTCTTGCTGTAATCTTCAACACCTCTAAAAGGACTACACGTTCTGAACATTGAAATTATAGCTGACATCCTCCCTCCATGCACACCCAACTCAAAACCCTGAGCTGAAAATAATGTAGGTATGTAGATTGTTTTGGCACAGAAAATTTTGTTTAGAGAGTCCGAGTGTACGTTTGTAAATAGAACCCAAGTTTCCCGGAGTTATTATTAGTAACAGATCGGATATTCTCGCAAGAATCGGGAACACATGACAGAGAATGTGATGCGCTCCTTCCTAACATACATTCTGCCGTTTAATTTCAAACTCTGTACAGATAGGTCTCTCTTGTTGTTACCCAAGAATCAGATGCACCTTTAGTTATTCCATCTTTAAAAGTAGTAAAAATCTTATTACCTTGGGAAAACAGGACCATTTAACAGCTGAGCTTACTGCCATTTTTATTGTTTTGCATCATCTACTTAACTTATGCAAGGTGAGTACGGATATCAATCGTTTAACTAACACACTGTTTGATTATCAGAGGAATGAGAATCTCTTCCTGTTGGGTTTCTTCTTACCATGGAATTCAGTGCCATGAAAAGGTAGACAGAGTAGAAAAGCGAGAAGCAAAAGATACAAACGAAGAAGACTTCATCTGTTTCCTATAGACTGTCCAAGAGGAATACAGTCTACAAAAAATAATAAACGTTGGAAACATTTCTGGGGAAAAAAAAACGTTGGGGAACGTTTGATGTTTTCTATTATATTCACACAAAACAGTTTTGTTAAACATTGGTACATTTTTCACGTCATTGTTTTTTTGGTTGTTTTTGTCCCCACTTCATGACTGCAAACATTGTCTATGCAAAATCTTCTCTAGTACTGACGCTACACCTTTGCCATAGTTACCAAATGAATTCTTTTTCCTCAGTGCAGTGTGATTCGCTGTTTGTTTTTGTTGTTGCTGTTGTTGTTTTCTGTTTATTCATTTTGTAAGCAGGTTTGAATAAACGTGCCTTTTGGTTTACAACTTTATCACAGGATTCATTCCACCATTAAGGTCCCCAAACATTTGTTGGAAGTTGGAGGTGAATATCTTGTATAGATCGGTCAGCTGCTTGCAGCACACCATCCATCAACTTTGAATAAAGTGTATTAATATCACAGTGTCGTATGTTTTCAGCATTTTGTAATTTTAGAATAGTTTCACATATGTTCCAGCCAGCACACTTATTTTAACTGTACTTAACTATAATATATTTATCCTTCACACCTTGGCTAAGTATGAATACACACACACTCGTGTGTGTGTGTGTGTGTGTGTGTGTGTGTGTGTGTGTGTGTGTGTGTGTGTGTGTGTGGTGTGCGTGCGTGCGCGCGCGCACCCGTGTGTGTGTGTGTGTGTGTGTGTGTGTGTGTGTGTGTGTGCGTGCGTGCGTGCGTGCGTGCGTGCGTGCGTGCGTGCGTGCGTGTGTGTGTGTGTGTGTGTGTGTGTGTGTGTGTGTATGATTCGTAAACAGTCACTTCCTTGCCTACAATTATGCGTATTTGGTGGGAGAAATACGGGACAGATCAATATCAGTAGCTGTCTTTGAATCAGTGACACCCGTAACTCTTCCACCAATAAACAGATAAAGAGACGCAATAACTATGTTTTTCTGCATATTGATTATTCGTCATAGATATGTTATCATGTTTCTAAAAAGGCGAGTGAGCATTGAAGTCACTGGCGATTAGACATTTCTCATCTGAATTATGTGGTAAACGTAGCCATTCAGTACGTTCTTCATTTGGGCCAATAGATATAACATTCAATATTACAAGGAGTGCAGGTGTGATGTAGTCATTTGTGTTGGTGAAGATCACCCTGATTAAACCATTAAATATCTGCTTTAACCTTTTCTGTCTGATCAGACTTTTCACAGACTGGAGGATAATGATAGTTGGATAGTTTGGGTGAATTACTTCGTGTCACATGTAACGATGGTAAAACGCGAATCTGATTGCTGGAAGAAGCAAGATGTTGAATAAGAAAGGGCAGATCCATATGTGTAGATGTGCGTGCGCGCGTGTGTGTATGTGGTGTGTGTGTGTGTGTGTGTGTGTGTGTGTGTGTGTGTGTGTGTGAGAGAGAGAGAGAGAGAGAGAGAGAGAGCGAGCGAGAGAGCTAGCGTGCCTCTGCGCGCGCGCACGCGCGCGTGTGTGTGTGTGTGTGTGTGTGTGTGTGTGTGTGTGTGTGTGTGTGCTCGCGCGCGCGCGCGCGCGTGTGTGTGTGTGTGTGCGTGTGTGTTGAAAGCTGTAAAGTGATTATGAAATGCCAAGTTTTGCTTCATAACATTACGTTGGAGAAACAAGCCACTTCACCGTTTTGTACGGCTCCTCAGTTTCTGCTGCATCATCACTCAAAATTAACATTCATCATTACAGAGCGCATTTACTTTGACCAAATGAAAGGATATTATACACTTTAGTCAGTAAATAGAATCAGAGTGAATATATTTCTCGTAACATGAACAAAAGCATTATGCGGTACAAAAAGTTGGCGTCATCATATGGCATACAAAGCCTAGAGTGAACAAATTTTAAATCGTGCGAAAGAGAAAACACAGAAATGGGGAGGGGGAGAAGGGAAAAAAGAGTGTTTACATAATACAACTATTCCCAAGAAACCGGAGCTCAAAAAGGCACAAGAAGTGGATGGGAGTGGGGGAGGGGGCCACTGAATATCAGCAATAACAACGTAACTTGAGTATCTTCGAACATGAATTGCAAGGCTGTTGTGATGATGTAATCCACAAACTAGCGTAGACAGATGCAACAGGATAGATGATGAAAACTGAGTGAGAAAAAACAAACAAACAAAGAAAATCCGTGGTAATTGGAAACAATCGAATGGGATGCACAAAAATCAAAGATGCAACAGTATCAACAGAATCAAAGGAATGCATTCCCCTGAAGAATTGCCACTGCAAAGATAACGAAAGGTAGATGTTCCAAATAACAGTACACCTTTGAAGATTTTCCCTTTCCTTTCCCAACTGAATTGCTTCTTGATGCCTTTCTTCGCAATGAATATGCAATGTACGAAACACCTGTCTGTATACAACACCGGTTTAAAATACAAAGGGCACGGAGAAGTGTCAGCGATGTTAAACGGTACTTTGGAGACATGGAAGTTTTCCTGTATTGAAACCAGGTGTTCGATATAAACCGACGTAAGGTTAAATACAAAAGGAACCCACTTCTCTGTTTGACAGGATTTCAGTTTCTCAAAGTTAAAGCTTTGAAAGTGTTTACATTATTAATCATATATATGGACTCCTCCTGCGGAGCCTCGCGCAATTCAATGATCCTCTCCCTTATGTAATAGTATGTATATATGCATGCATGCATGCATGTATGTGTGTGTGTGTGTGTGTGTGTGTGTGTGTGTGTGTGTGTGTGTGTGTGTGTGTGTGTGTGTGTCTATTTATATGCATATACATCATAAAAATATATATGCATA
>CM031595.1:146385450-146395147 GCA_018398815.1 Conus ventricosus
CTTTTCATGCTTGCACTATATCGTTCTCATGACTTTTTCTAGGCACACATATCAGCTGTTATACCTTTGACAATTCAAAGGATGAACACGAAGTTTGATTCAAGACGTTGTCTGTATTTTGTAGTCCTAGTCTCTCTCTCTCTCTCTGTCTTTCTCTCTCTCTCACATACACATACAGAATCTCGCACACACACACACACACACACACACACACACACACACACACACACACACACACACACACACTCTCTCTCTCTCTCTCTCTCTCTCTCACTCCTTTGTGTTCGCAGGCATCAAGCAAGGCAAAGCAAACAAACAGAAAACGTCAAGGGAGACACCCGTGTCATGCACCTACTTGCCAAGGCAGTCCGCCCATGAGAAGCAAGAGGCAGGTGTCGAGGTATCTGCCCGCCTGATCGGCCTGCACCGTGCCCACCCATCTGCCCGACACACGGCTCAGGTCCACGGCATCGCTGGCCAGGGCGAAGGGGAACACCAGGTACTGGAACAGTCATCACCAGCTGGTACTCATATTGATACCAACATGCTCACTTCTCACAATTAGTCTCATTATGATCATCATCCACCAATAATACCGTTTACATGTTTTTTCCCTTTGTGTGTGAGTTTTTCTTTTAATGACCATTGACCATTTCTATTTCTTCCCAACCAGCATTTTCATAGTAATGCCAACACATTATTTCACTTATGTCAGTGATCACCATCCAACCGTACTGTTTACGTTTCCAATAATACTTTTTGCAAGAGTTTCCCTTCCCTCCCCCTGTGCATACGTATGCGTAGTTGGAGGGATATGAGCTTTCCCTCCCTCCCCCCAGTCATCTCTTTCCTTTTTCCCCAGCAGCAATGATAGCCCTTCACCCATTGATCACTTCCATTTCTTTGCAATGATTATTATCATTACCGACATCCCCACATATAACTACTATCATCATAATCACCAGCCATCAGTTTTTTTCTTCTTTTCTTTTGGTGAACATTTCTATTCCTTGCTACTAAGCACTATTGTCATTCTACCATAATCACTACCATCACTAATATACTATACCATTAAGCAATAATTACAAAACAAACAAACCAAACAACCCTAGCCTCCAACCCCTTTTCTTCCTCCCCTTCAGTGTTTAGCCACTATTAACACTACAACTACTATCGTCTATTATCACCAAAAGATTAACAGTATTCCTTCTCTTATCATTCACATGTTTTCAACATCGTCATTAGTATCATTTTTACTGCTATTACTATTATTATTATTATTGTCATCATTATTATTTAAACTCCCATGATCCCCTTTTCAATAGCCCCGTTTTAATTCAACACCCATTTTGCGCCGAATATGAGAAAATAAGTGGTTGCCCGTTCTTCCTTTTCATTGTCCTAAATATTGTTTGTTTTTGCCCGAAGAAGAACCAAGAGGTCGAAATGCATTGTGTTTTGTCCTGTAATCTGTTTGCCTGTATCGTCTGGTGGAACTAATTCCATGTCTTTTTAAAATTTGCTTCATTTTCCGCCCTCAGTCACCTCGTTTTGAATTTAACATGGTACTCCATGGTTCAAAACACGATGAATGCGTACTTCAGAAATGAACCAATGGCCATTTGAGGGGACGACTTTGTGTCTAATACACTCTAAGGGGGCCGTGCCGCATCCAGGTCATGACTCCCAGATGCCCTTCTACTTTCAAAGTTGGCAGCGTAAGGAGTTCATGGCCGAAACACGTATCTGAGGGGGTTTCTTCTCTGAAGACTTTCTGCTGTCGAGCTTTCCCTAGTTTCTTCCTACCAAATTAAACTGTCGTTGAATCGCGTTTTACAAATGACGGTGGTAGTGACGATGACCATGTTTGAGTTTCAAATTGATGAGATGATACTGATGATTAAAATTTTGCTTCCTTCAAAAAAAAAATCGGACTGGTCGTTTTTTTCTTGGGGGGGGGGGGGGGGGGGGGGGGGGGGGGGGGGGGGGGGGGGGGGGGGGGGGGGCGGAAAATTCGGCATGATGATGTCAAAACTTTGGAGATTACAATCGCAAGTGCAATCAGTCAAGTCCATACTTTCCGTCTTAAAAGTAATACAAACTGAGGTCCAAATTGTCCTCCTGAAACAAAAATGGCATGGTATGATTATGACTAATGAAGTTCATTAATCAAGCCTGAAAGTCCGAGAGAAAAAAAAAGAACATGATCATGGTAGTCTGTCGTTTCTGGTGATGACGATTTCTGTTGGTGAATCTTATCTGTTGTCAACTGGGGATATGACTGGAGCCCGATCTTGGAACGGTAATACACACACACTGCAAACTGAGAGAGTGTCCTGGCTCCGCTGAATTGAGTCTGGGCGGCTGCTGCTGCTTTTCTTCTCGCGGACAGCTGAACGTCTGGTCGTCCTTGCTATTCGAAGTTCTCATGAACGTTCTTGATTTAAAGACTCTCAAAATCGACTATGTGTTAAAAACAAGAAAAAAGAAAGAAAGAATGGGAAGGGGCGAAGGCGAGATTTTGAAGATGTTCTTTTAGAATCTTTTGGATAAATGGCAGCTCCACGCTAACTTTTAAGCACCATGATTAGCATAATCACAGATCGCATATACTTTTGCACTTGTGCACACTCACGCATTTTACAATGCTCGCAATGACTGGACCATAAAACATCTGTAAACACTCGGAACAGCCAGTTTTAATAGTGGGGACCTGAGCGCAATGTTCCAGCTGTTCGGAGGCGATTGTTGGATGTGCGATGTTTGCGTCAGCGCAGTCTTGTGGCGGTTGTGAGACCCTCCTTGGCGTCTCCTCCCTCATGACAGTTCACAACGCAGTCACTGTGGAGCTAGGTATTCGGCGGGGTCTTATTTTCCATGCCATGGACACTAGCATATTCAAAATTGCAGCTGTAGGCTAATTCTTGTTGTCCCCGCTCTGTTCAGCACCCTCAAATTGCGATCTTCTCCAAGTTGGATATCAAGGACAGATCTTAGCAAGTGAAAGTTTCAATCTGTTTTAGATATCTCTATGTGCAGACAGCATGTCTGACCTCCGTAGCCTGAAGGCCTCGCTGGCTTGATCGATCATAGAGGTCATCTCTTTTTGTCGTCATGGTAAATAACAGCGAAATGGTATCTGACGATCACTACAATCCACCGCTGTGTTCCCCTAGTAAAGACTGGAAGGCGAATAGTCGTTCCAGGAATAGTTTGCAGCGGCACTCCTGTTTTGCCCAGGTTGATAATGCACTTAAAAATATACAAGCAATGTGAAAGCATATGCAGCACAAGATTAAAACAGCGCGACATTAAGGTCATAAAGAGAGAGAAAGAAAGGCATTTTTCAGCGAAAGACAGACATATTTCCGGAAGATAGAAGATAGAATAGGGAATCAAAGAAAAAAAATCTTGAACAGCAAACAAACAAATAAACAAAAAAACAACAACAGACAAACAAACACACACACAACAACAACAAGAAAATTAAGAAAGAACAAGGAAAAGGTAGGAAAAGAAGAGAAAGCAGGGGAAACAACAGAAAAAACTGGCACACAATTTTCATAATACAGAATCATTCATTGGTGAAGGGAGTTGGCAGCTTACTTATTGTTCTGCTGAAATTTGAGTTTTCTTCCGCTAGCCAGACCACAGCTGGAGCAGTGGGAGACAGAAAGAGGGAAGGTTTGTAAATGATGCTGAGCTTGACTCTCTCTTCAAATTGAAATAAGTGTAAAGTCGAATTTTCTTAAGACTTGTATTCTTTTACCTGTTGTTGTACCTCTTGAACTTATCATGATCAGTATATTCTGGTATTGGCTGACTTGTTACTCTGAACATGATGAAAATGGTGACACCATCAAGAATGAAAAAGAAGAAACTCTGAACATGATGAAAATGGTGACACCATCAAGAATGAAAAAGAAGAAACATTAATGTGTTTAATGATGCACTCATTACACATTCTTGTTTCCGTCCTTCTCCCTTTTTATATGTCTATTCATTTTCGAATCAAAAGCATAAAACTGGCGTTGGTGGGGTTTGATCATACACAACACGAACCCGGTCTTTGATGGCTGTCAAAATTACAGTCGTAATGGTATGTTATTATTCATTTTGTACTTACAACTCAAGTGAACATGTTTCATATCCAGAATCAACATCCTGGTCTGGAAGGATTTTGATCGTCCCTTTGCCTCAAACGAGCTAGGAGCTAGGAACGATTACTCCCTGTAAGCAACACACACACACACACGCGCGCGCGCGCGCGCGCACGCACGCACGCACGCACGCACACACACACACACACACACACACACACACACACACACACACACACACACACACACACACACACACACACACACACACACACACACACACACACACACACACACACACACACACACACACACACCAGAGCTGGGAGAGCAATGTGTTTTGCACGGTCAAAAGAACGCGCAGTTTGATACCATTGCTTTAAAAGTACCAACCAACAGCCAAAACCAACCACAGTCGGGAAAAAGCAAGCAGGGTGGGTGAAGAGACGGGATAAGTATGAGGAATATCCTTGGGTCAGCGAACTATCCCTAGGTCAGCTCACCAAGCCGACAGCGATGAGGAAGAATTGGATGACGTCCGTGTAGGCCACAGCGCTGAGGCCGCCCATGAAGGTGTAGAAGATGGCCACTGCCGCCGACACGATGATGGAGACCTCGGGACTCACGTCAAGGATCACAGCCACTGTGTTGCCTGTTGTCACGGTAAAGAACAGTGAGTCAATCAAGAAATCAGTTAAAATTGTTAGTAAATCTCATGACATTATTCATGTATTTTATTCGTTTATTTGTTTATTTATTTATCTATTTGGAATTCCACCATTTAAATCTAAGTACGTATTATACCTTACTGATTAACTACTTATTTTTGGATTTTTGGTATAAAACGTCAAGAATCACAGTCACCGTGTTGCCTGTCATCACAATAAAATCAAGTCAATCTAGAAATCAGTTGAAATTGTCAGTTAATCTAATGACATTATTCTTCTATTTTATCTATTTATTCGTTTATTTATTTAGAATTCAACCATTTGAATTTAAGTACTTATCATATTCAACTGATTAACAACTTATTTTGGATTTTTAGGTTAAAACTCACGTCAAGAATCACAGCCACCGTGTTGCCAACCATCACAGTGAAAATCAATACGTCAGTTAAAATTGTTAGTAAATCTAGTGAGATTATTCACATCTTTTATTCATTCAGTTATTCATTATTCAACTATTTACATTGAAAGTTTCGTTATCTTTTATTAATTAACGACTTATTTTGGATTCTTGGTATGAAAAGAGTTGCTGGGCAGGCTGGGCATTGTTTTCGACATGGGAGAAGGCTCCCATGTGACGACTTGCATGCTCAAGTGGTGTTGCACCATTAGATGGTGCTTTCAAGACGATTAGAGAGAGAGAAAGAGAGAGAGAGAGAGGAGAGAGAGTAGAGAGAGAGAGAGAGAGAGAGAGTCAGACAGAGAGAGGGAGAGAGAGAGGAGAAGGCAGAGAAAGAAAGACAGAGAGAGAGAGAGAGAGAGAGAGGGGGGGGGAGAGAGCAGACAAACAGACAGACAGGAAAAAATACACAGTATTATTTGTACAGCGACAAACAAAACACCATCATCTGATAGCAGAAGTACTATCCGGTCTCTATACATCAAGAATATAATTTTTTTTAATCTTTTCGTTTTCTGTATCTTGTTGACTCCGTTCGTAACAATCCATTTCCTGTGAAATCTAGGTCAGTAAGCAAATCAGCCTTTGACATTCTCACTCTCTTCAGAGGGTCAGGGAGCTTAGTTTGCCGGTGTTAACGAAAAGTTTTAACTCACCGAATGGTTTAAACTCCCAGGGAGTTTAAACTGTTCATATGCAAATTTTAAACTCCCCGGGAGTTAAACTAGAATGACTCCCACCCTGTGCCAAAATCACTCCACTCAGTAAAACTTCAAAATGTTCTTTTTGTACAAGTCTCAGCAAATTCTTGAAACATTAAGGGGGGAGTCATTTTGTACATATATCAGACTTAACTCCCACCCTGTAACAGAATGACCCCTGGGAGTTAGTACAGATTAACTCCCGGGAGTTAATCCAGGCGTGTAAAAGTTTAACTCCCCGCCCACTAAGGGGAGTCAGTTTTTCACAGTTTAGAATAACTCCCCTGGGAGTTAATGTGTACACGTGTTTTTTCTGACTCCAGGGAGTTACTTTATAACAGAGGGGGAGTTAATCTGATCATGGAATAAGATGACCCCCACCCACCTATTGCCAGGTGTCTTTCGGTAAGAGAATGGAGAAGGGGATTTAATGTTCATGATCATCATCATCATAAGGAAAGGAAATGTCCGTGTACATATTCATGTGCTCATCTATGCATGTCCTTGATATTTTACTATGCCTTTTGTATATAATCTGCATGTAAAGTCTGTACATACATGAACTAATGGTTTGATGCCTTTGGTAGAAATACTGTACCTTCAGTCTTTGGCGTTCTGTCTCTCTCTCTCTCTCCTTCTCTCTCCTCTCTCTCGTGGAATGTATGCGACTATCAAACAGTCACCCATAAGTGTAGGCCATTACACTCGAATGGTGTAGAAATGGAAAATTTCAATTTTTCATTGTGTCATGCCGCCAAATTAGGGAGTGAGGGGGGGGGGGGGGGGTGAGAGGGTAAGGAAGGGAGGGAGAGAATGACGAGTAGTCGCGACGTGACGTAAAATTGTTTGTATTGACTCGCTACATCTGAGAGAGAAAGAAGGAGAAAAAGGGTTGGCATAGATTAGAAGTTTTGTGTGTGAGACACATGGAAAGAGAAAGGGGGGGGGGGGGGGGGGGGGGGGGGGGGGGGGGGGGGGGGGGAGGGGGAGGGGGGGAGGGGAGGGGGGGGGGGTTGGTGCCTGTTTTTGTACAATTTGTAAAAGAGGGTGGCTGCTTGGGACCGATCTGATGAAGTTGTCAAGTGACTCGTCACAGGTGTGGTGGTGTGCGTGTGACATGCTAAAAATGAAAGTCGGCCAGCCAATCAGAAAACACACATTTTTCAATAAAATTCAGGACACGTGACTAATTCACAGAAACCAATAATATCGAAGGAAACAATTCTACATGAGAGGTCTTGATCTGCAAGTTAGTGTAAGAACACACACACACACACACACACACACACACACCACACATTTCGAATATATATATATATATATATATATATATATATATATATATATATTAAATATATATATGTTATATATATATATATATATATATATATAATTATATATATATAATATATATATATATATATATAATACAGCCCTGATGTGGCCCTTTGCGGTCGGCTGGGCTATAAGCAGCATTATCATATATATATATATATATGTATATATATATATATATATATATATATATATATATATATATATATAAGATGCATGGGTGGTAGCGAGGTGCGGGGAGTGGGTGGTGGGTGGGAGTCATTCTGGTGGTATGTCAGAATAACTCCGCTGGAGTCAAACTGAAACACAGAGGGAGTTAGTTTTTTTTATATTCTAGTTTAACTCCCAGGGAGTTAAAATTTACAAATGAACGGTTTAATTCCCTGGGAGTTAAACCATTCGGGAGTTAAAACTTTTCGTTACACCGGTTACATTCTTAACGGCCATCGCACCCTGCTTTCGTAGCGAGTTGCGTTGGACCATGTCAGCTGTCTGTAAGGAGGACCGTCAATCACATGCTGGGGTGATGAGAAGTGCTTTCGGAAAAATATAAGATCAGTCCTCTCGCTCTTTCTCAAAGTGTGGTGTGTGTGTGTGTGTGTGTGTGTGTGTGTGTTGTTGTTGTTCTTCTTCAATTCAATGTCTTCCCACTTAACGTGATTACAGACAGATTGTGTGTGTGTGTGTGTGTGTGTGTGTGTGTGTGTGTGTGTGTATGCGTGCGTGCGTGCGTGCGTGCGTGCGTGTGTAATTTCTTTTTGTATATGAGGGGTTACTGAAAGTTAAAGATAAATTCCGACAGGACTGCATATTAAATGTGGGCATAACGAACAAAGAAAAGCATAATTATTCAACATTTTAGGTAATGTCAGTGGTGTCGATCTATCATTTGTACTAGCTTGTGCACTGTATTCTTTGCTCTTGGACAACTAGTAATAGGTGACTTACACTAAGAATTTCCCACATACAATTTAACATTTTACTGTATTTGGTTTCGAAGTGAATTCAAACACATCCTATAAATTTAAAGGTTACTACCTCTCTAGATATCGGATTTTCGAATTTGTCAAATTGAGTCTTGGGGTGAATGTCAGGATTTGGTCGTATACAATTGTGGACAAATAGATATCTGTGTCTTTCAAAAACCTTTTGAAACTGTTACGGGATGCTTTATTAATCAAGTATACCTTTTGATAGATCTAACGGAATGTCCAGTGCAGTCGTGCTTTAGTATTTCGAGCTGCTCTCCGAGCAGCTTGATCAACTTCCTCATTTGTTAAGACCCCAAAATGCGAGGGCACCCAAACAGAACTCACATTTATTCTTTTCATCGATAGGAGACGTGTCACATAATTAATTTCTGAAATAGTCTTACAACGAATTTTTGGATTTAAAAGACTGTAAGGCAAAAAGAGCTGATTTGAATCCCTGCACAGTAAAAGTGGACAATTTTCTATGGAAGAATTTTAAAACATGCTTCAGGGACATTAGAATAGCAACTAATTCTGCATTTAAATATTGAAAGTGTATGCCAAGATGATATAATTTCTCTACTTTTAATTTTGGTATTATAAAAGCTGCTCCTGTTCTATGGTCATCTAAGACTGAGCCATCTGTAAAAAAATTTAAGATGGTCCTTATA
Source organism: Conus ventricosus (assembly GCA_018398815.1). Lineage (NCBI taxonomy): Eukaryota > Metazoa > Mollusca > Gastropoda > Neogastropoda > Conidae > Conus > Conus ventricosus. The sequence continues at coordinate 146,394,354 of CM031595.1, forward strand.
TTGACAAAAAAGCAGAAGAGCACACAAAACAAAGTGTGAAGTAACGACCCATTTATTGCACGACACAAAACAGGACAAAAATTTTCGGCAAAATGCCTTCCTCAGCGACAAACAAAAAAAAAAAGTACAGACATAAACATGCACAATATCCCCTTGTGAAGTCAAAGTGGTGAGTGAAGTAGATAGAGGGACGTGGAAGAAGAGGGGGAGTAGAGTTCAAGGAATAGGGCACGAGGAAAGAGGGTAGAGTAAAGTGAGGGAGGAGGAAAGGAGAAAGGGAGAGAGAGAGAGAGAGAGAGGGGGGTGGGGGAAAAGAGGGGAGACAGAGAGAGAGAGTGGAAGGAGAGGAAGAGTGGAGAATGAGAGAGAGAAGAGGAGGGGAAAAAGAGTGAGTGGAGGGGGAGGGTTGATGGTATGTAGTGGGTGTGTAGCAAATGAATTTAAATGAACAAGAGAAAGCACAATAAAAAAGATACAATATACTCGAAAAAGCATTTTAAATGACAGGGGGTGGAGGGGGGAAAAGAGGGGAGAGACGGGAGAGAGAATGGAAGTAGAGGAAGAGTGGAGAATGAGAGAGAGAAGAGGAGGGGAAGGAGAGTGAGTGGAGGGGAGGGTGTGTGGATGTAGTGGTGTGTTGATTATGAATGAACAAGAGAAAGCACAATAAATAAGATCAAAAATCGAAAAGCATTTAAATGACAAGGGGGGGGGGGGGGGGGAAAGGAGGCAGCGTAAAGCATCCCACCCAAATCTGACCAAGGGTAGTTCCCACCAGCAAAAGGGGGAAAAAA
>CM031595.1:146396147-146421147 GCA_018398815.1 Conus ventricosus
GTTTTTCCCTCCCCTTGGTGCTTGGTAAACTACTTGTCAGTTGGGTCGGATGCTTTCGTCGCTGACTCCTTCTCCCCCCCCCCCCCCCCTTGTCATTTAAAATGCTTTTTCGAGTTTATTGTATCTTATTTATTGTGCTTTCTCTTGTTCATTTCATTCATATGCAAAAAACCCACTACATACCATCACCACTCCCCTCCACTCACTCTCCTTCCCCTCCTCTTCTCTCTCTCATTCTCCATCTTCCTCTACTTCCATTCTCTCTCCGTCTCTCCCCTCTCTTTTCCCCCTCCACCCCTTGTCATTTAAAATGTTTTTTCGAGTATATTGTATCTTATTTATTGTGCTTTCTCTTGTTCATTTCATTCATTTGCTACACACCCCCCTTACATACCATCACACCCTCCCCCTCACTCACTCTTTCCCCTCCTTCTCTCTCTCTCATTCTCCACTTTTCCTCCTTCCACTCTCTCTCTCTGTCTCTCCCTCCTTTTTCCCCCCACCCCCTCTCTCTTCTCTCTCTCTCCCTTTCCCCTTTTTCCTCCTCCTCACTTTACTCTACCCTCTTTCCTCGTCCCCTATTCCTTGAACTCTACTCACCCTCTCTTTCCACTGTCCCTCTATCTACTTCACTCACCACTTTGACTTCACAAGGGGGAGTATTGTGCATGTTTTATGTCTGTACTTTTTTTTTTTGTTTGTCGCTGAGGAAGGCATTTTGCCGAAAATTTCTTGTCCTGTTTTGTGTCGTGCAATAAATCGTCGTTACTTCACACTTTGTTTTTGTGTGCTCTTCTGCTTTTTTGTCGTGTTTCAGTAACGCCGCAGTTTGTTTCATTTGCCGGTCCTTATATTGATTTTCCAAATGAGAATTTACATGATATTTTAAGAGATATGGTGGATCGTTTTTGTTCAGTTCAGTATAGTTTGTGTCATAATTTGCTTTGGTTTGTTTCCATTTGGGAATGGGTGGAAAGGACGAGTTGACAGCTATTTCACTTTGGTTAATGTTGGTTTTTTAAGAAGAGTGGATGTGTATGACTGAATAGATTTAGTTGATTTTATGTCTTTTGCTCTTTTAGCAAAATCTGTCTCTGAATTGAGAGATACTTCATTTGTACAGAAACGTTTCTGTGAAAGGTTCTTTAAAACAAATTTAGAGGCGGACACTTTTCGAAACTCGTTCAAAGTTAAGATTCCAATTTCATTATAAGTCCCAATGGGTTACATGCATGTGTGGGAACTCCTAGAGCAAGTTTATATGCTTTGCAGTCTACACTTTGTAACTTGCTGTGGAGCACTGAAGAAGACCTCTTGAGCATAAATCAGTCTAGAGCGCACAACAGCCGAAGATAGGAGTTTTAAACTCTCTTTATCTTGTCCCCTTTTTTTGTTTGCTTATGATCTTTAGAAAGTTTAAACTTTTTCTTGCTTTGTTCAAAATATATTCAATATGTTGGTTCCATGAAAGTTTTGATGTTAAATATACTCCTAGGAATTTAAACAGAGTTGACGTATTGTAAGACCGACCCATTCAGGGTAAATTGTGGTAGTTTTTCTGGGTCATATTCAGAGTTCAAAAGCATTAGATTTGTTTTTTCTGCCGAAAGTGTCAATCCATTTTCGTATAAGAAACTACTGACTTTGTTTAATTCATGTTGATATTTGATCTTTATGTAATTTAAGGATCTTAATGGGGTTTTTCTTTTCATAGTGACTTTCATTCCACAGACATATGTCGTCAGCAAACTGTACTTAAATTATGTCTTTGGATAAGCCTTTTGTTATATCTGCAATTAGGATATTAAATAAAATTGGAGATAATACTGATCCTTGTGGAAGACCCATTTCCAGTGTTCTATGTATGCTCTATTCTTGTTTGAATAATTCTACTTTGAAGGAAAACTTTGACATAGTTATACATGGTTCATTTATTCCAACTGTTTTAAGTTTATACAAAAATCGTTCATGCCATACTTGTTCGTACGCTTTCCGTTATGTCAAAGAACGTTGCAGGATGTTTTTACGTCTTGCGAAGTGTTGTTTAACATGTGTTGTGAGTTTTTACCAGATGTTCTGTTGCTTATCTGCCTTTCTGAAAACCAGCTTGATTTATAGAGATAATTTGATGTTTGTTACAAAAATAAAGTAATCTGTTTAGGGCAATTCTTTCCATTAGTTTACATGTGTGCGACGTTAGGGCAATTGAGCGGTAGCTATTTATGTTACTTCGAGGTTTTTCCTTGTTTATGTATAGGAACTATGGTGGAATGCTTCCATAATGAAGGCAAATTGCCATCTTCCCAGCATTTTTGAATGAATACTGAGATAAAGCGTATTACATTAGGTGGGACATGACGTAACATTTTCATTAGAGATACCGTCTAAACCCGCTGATGTTTTTCTGGTGCCCAGATTAGCAAGACATTCTTCTACTTCTTGAATTGTTATGGGAGCATTCAGATCGTGATTTATTACAGGGTCTGGATCGTTGTAGATGAACTTTCCTTCTTCTTGCTCTCTGTGCAGTCTATTTTCTGTTGATAAACTATCTTTGCTGCCATTTTTGACGAATGTATCAACAAAAGCTTTGGCCTTTTCTAGATTAGAAGGGAAATCAGAGTTTGGGAGCTTGACAGGACATTTTGGCAAGTTTACTCCATTTTTCATTGTTCTTAACTTTTCCCACACTTTTTGGAATCTTTATGATTAGATATTTCATTCTTACAAAAGTTAGACCAATATTGTTGCTTTGCTTGTGCTGTGATGTGATTAAAATGATTTTTTGCTCTTTTTTTCTCAAGAAGCTTTTCAGCGCGCTCTTGTCCTTTGCTTCGTAAATATTCTCTCAGTTTGATGTTTTTCTCCTTTTTTCCTTTTTGACATGTCTCACTCCACCAGACATTACCTGCGTGCTTTTTTTTAAAGCTTGATTTGACAGGTTTTATCATAGGTATTGACTGATTCGCAGCAGAAAGCATAGCGTCGTTCTGAAACTGATCGTATAGGTCATCAATAGATTGAGTATCAAGTTCTTTTGTGTCGACAGAGAATGTTTTTAGTAATTCCGTGAATTTACCCCAGTTAGCTAATTTATAATTATATCTTGGGACTTTTTCCTTTGTTAAATATGTTGGTTCAGGCCTTGAAGTTTCAAAGGTAGTAATGATAGCAATATGATCACTACTGAGTGGGTCATCGAGGGTTTGCCAATCACAAAGTGGCGCTAAATCTGGAGATACTAAAATCAGATCTGTTGCACTTGGCTTGTGCTTGGGGTTTTGTCAGGACACGTGTTATTCTCCCGTCATTCAAAAGATATAAGGAAGAGTCGACTAGATTTTCTATAAAACGGTTACTAGTAATCAATTGGACAATCCCTTTCCCAAAACGGGGAATGAGCATTCAAATCTAAGTTATAAGATATCTATTGTTTTCATTTGGTCTTATGTGAAATGATCGTAACCATTCAGAATTAAACTCGTTGGTCCCGTGGTAGATAGACTGACACAACAGTTAATACGATGTTAGTATTTCCCTGAACCCTGACTGCGCAGGAATAGGAATCAGGTGTGTCTGGTTGAACGGGACTTGCACAGGGGGTGTAGTTCTCCCCTTTCCCTTGAAGTAAATGGCTACGTTGTTTTTTATCAATAGTGTTACCTGTTGAACAATTGAGGGGAAAATAATAGCCAGCGAGTTTGGGTAATTTATGTCTATGAGTGTTTAGGGATTGTAAGGCCAATACATTGTAGTTTTCTTCTGCAAGTTTTTGTGCTAATTGGTCAAGGGAGGTTCCTGAAATACCTTAAAAGAACCGTCTTTTAACATTAGAAATTTTCACGTATCAACTGAACTTATTTGTAAGTTAGTGCAAACAATATTTAGATAAGTAACTAGCAATTATACTCGTATATTAATGAATGACTGTGACTGTGCCAATGGAAAATGAATGTTCATTTTTTTTTTATTTTTTTTTTTTTTTACTGCAGTTCAAATATTAACGTGAACTGCGTTCTAGTCACAAGTGGTGCTGGGGATTTTGCAAAGTTCCACTTTCACCAGTCGCCCAGCACGCTGAACCTGTTGCTCCAGGGGCCCAGGCTGTAGAGCAGAGGATCCGGGTAGGGCTGGTAGTACCAGGATGACTGGTACCGTGATCGTTCAGTCTTCTTGGGTCGGCTCCACAGCAGGTCTCTCACGTGACGCCCGATGTTCCTGGCCAGGACGCTGGCACCACTGTTGGTCGGGTGGAGGCCGTCACGGAGATGCCAGGAGCTCGTGCGCAGGTTGTTATGGCTGATCAGGCTGATGCCCTTGTCTTCACTCAGCTCTGATGTCAGGTGGGCGTTGAACAGATTTCTCTTGATGGTCAGTTGAGTATCTGAGACTGGTGCTATTTTGCTGACGATTATTTGAGACCAGGATTTCCTTTCTTAATGCATCTGATACACTGCACCAGATCTTTATTGCAGTCCGTGGGAGATGTTGACTTCAAATCATTTACTCCGCAGTGAATCAGTAGCGCGTCGTGTTTTTGATATGCTGATTCAAATGTTTGTTGTTTATCCTTGATTTTGAACGTTTTCCGAGATTTTTGCTTGGAATCCAAAGGAATTACCCAAATCTCTTGTCATTGACTTCGTCGTCACAGAATCGTGTATGAAAAGCAGACTTGGCAGATCAGACTCATTCTTGCCTTCATTCTTTTTTCCTTTAGGAGCAGAATCAAAGACTTTTTGCCTTCTCCTTGACGTAATATTTTTTTGCGTCACTTCGTTCGTTTATGCTGTGTTCTATTTGTCATTTTATGGGCGTTTTCTTTGACTTCAGGCTTGTTGGTCGGTTCTTTTTGCCGAGGGCTACTCTTCTGCTGCTCCGCGGGCGATGGTACTGGCCCCGAGCTGATGCTTCAGCATATGATGTATAAATTGGCTGTTCGGCCGTCTGAGTGGCAACGCTGACCATTGTCGTCAAGTTTGTTCTTCTTTACGATCAGGTCAAGTTTTAATTTGATTTGTATAGTTTTTTCTAAGCTGGAATTCGTAGCATTTGCGTTTCTATTACTGTTTTCATGCCAGAAACAGTTTCTTACAGAGCTTTCGCTAGACCGATTTGCGGCCTGTGACTGGCAGATGCAAGCGTTCCACAGGTCGTTTGGTTCAAGGCAACGAAACGGTTCTCAGCTTTCGGTTTTCGTTCTCTCATGTTCTTGGCCGATTTATTTTTTCCTTGATCGCTGTTGTCCAAAATCAGATTGGTGCATGGTCAACTCTTAAGGACTTCGCGTCCAGGGTCTTGTTTTGGAAAACCTGGTCATTTTCAGGAACTTTGGCAAAAAACTCAGCAGGCGTGTTGTTCAGCTGTTTGCCATAGCCGCCATCTTGTGTGTGTGTGTGTGTAACGCGGGCACAGTAGAGCTATACAATAGGGACCTACATGAAATCAAATGAACAAGTGCGTCTCTTTTTTGTCTTTCCGAAATGTACGCCTCTATTTTGCTTGTTTATTGTTTTCGCTCGTTTGTCCGTCTGTATGTTTTGTTCGAATTTCAGCTAATTTTGCTGCTGTTGGGATTAAGCACACCACCCACCGGTCCTGCTATGACATTAGGACACTTAATCACTGGCATTTAAAAAAAAATGTCAGTCATGTATTATGACTAGATTATGATGTATTCATGTATTTGAAGCATAGTAACACAGACAAAAGAAATGAAAGAAAGAAACGCAAAGAAAAAACATGACGCCCTTCAATCACCATTAAGCACTGGATACGAAAACAGAGAGTTCGTCAATGGCCGACACTCATGACAGACCAGTTAATGCCCTTTCTGCTTCTCCACTCCTCTCGTCCTTCCTCTGCCCGTCCCTCCACCATCCAACCCCGTTCCTATAAACTGACTGGCGAGGAATGATTCCATCCTCCCACCTCTAATGACAATGTAACCTCTTTCTTTTTGTATACAACCTCTCCCCCCCCCCCAACCCCACCCCCCCCCCCCCCCCAATCAAAATAGTATTAGCGCTGTTGGTTCTGTTTTTGTAATTATGATATTTTTTTTTTTTTTTTTTTTTTTGCTGTCCCAACCTCTGCGCCACCTCAGAGGCAGTGCACCCACGCCGCTCATTCCGACACCCCGTCCACAGCCATAGCCCGGCTGGCCCCGCCGCAGCCCCGGCACCAGCAATCCACAGGGAGCAGTCAATGTCAAGTCGTCAAGAGGCAACCCACCGGAGGGACACTGCACTGCTGCTGAGTCACTTCGGTGGTGTTCAGTGGCGCCTGTTCTGATCTAACATACGCAGGACACCACCTACTAAGCCCCCTACTGACGACAATAATTGCTTAGTCGCGGAGCCGGCGTGAGTGAGCTCTCCCCGGAGGGCGCCACCACTTCCGTCCAACGACAGCCCCCATGGACTCGCCGATACCGGTGATCCCAACGGAAGCAAACCAAGGCCACAGACGTGGAGAGGACATCGAAATTGAGGTCACCATGAGAGCAGGGCATGAAGGGCCACAGAATTTGACTTTTTTTTTTTTAATGCTGATCAATGGGAATGAGGATGATTAAGATGATGCTACGGATTTCCATTTCGGTCTGAGACTACATGACAGGGCTGTACTCTACGCTTCCTTTCATAATATATCCTGGCGTCAACCAGGCCCGAGAGATACAGGCACCTGCAGTGTTGGTCAGGAAATTTGAGCAACACCCTCAGAAACGCATCCATTAAGTGGATGAAACTCGACTGTGTGGTCCCAGTCTTCCCAACTGAGTCCGCAGCAAACTCAACTCTGGGTAGGAGCCGGTCGGGGCAGAAAAAACCCACATGACTCTGATGGGATTCGAACCCACGACCTCCCAGCCGGGAGTCCGCGACGCTAACCACTTCGCCACGGCGGCTGGTTAATTATGATTATTGTTGTTGTCATGACATTACTATTATAATCATTGCTATCATCATCATCATCATCATTGTTATCAGTATATCCCCAGCCCTCACACACACAAGCATACACGTACACACGCATACTCTCTTTCTGTCTATCTCTAATGATACACTTACACATATCTACTACACACACGCCGAACACAAACAGAACAGACAGATAGACACACACACACACACACACACACACACACACACACACACACACACACACACACACAAACACACACACACACACGCCACGGGTTGCCGTGTTGCCTCACCCAGGGCAGACAGTACGGACGCTGCCCAAAACAGGTCGCTCAACATTTGGGGGATGAAGAGCAGCGAGCCTAGCTTGCGTCCGTACTTCAGCTGGAAGGGGTCAAACATGGTCACGTAGCCCTGCTTCCGCATCTTGGGGGCGTACACGATGCCCGCTGTGGACACAAAGCTGACCATGGAAAAGAATAAAGATTTCTCGTAAGCTTCATCAAAACAAAAGCCATGCTTGCGCGCCCATGTTCAGGCATCGCACATATGTGTGTGTGTGTGTGTGTGTGTGTGTGTGTGTGTGTGTGTGTGTGTGTCTGTGTGTGTGTGTGTGTGTGTGTGTGTGTGTGTGTGTGTGTGTGTGTGAGACAGGTTCAGCAGACCATTTTTACACCTTTTGTCAATATATCTCTGTCCATCCCTTTATCAGTTTTACAGCTCAGTCATCCCCTTCTGAAATATCTTTGTCTGACCTAACCATAAAGTTGAACAATGGCTACCTAGTAACTGATATGTATTCATAAACCCACTGAATCTGACGCCTATCTCCACTTCAACTCCTGTCATTCCAAACACTGCAAGAACTCCCCCTCCCCCCTCCCCCACTGTTTTCCTCTGAGCACGCCGTCTTTGTTCCCTTCTTTAAGATTTTGAAAAATAAGGTGCACAGAAATTACGATGTTTCTCACACAGGGTGGATACCCTAATGATATCATACAGGCTGCTATCAACCGAGTCAAATCCCACACCCAGGACAGGAAAACTTAAATACAAGCTGCAAACAATAAACCACCTCCAGTAGAGTTCCTTTTTTGTCACCCATAATCCCTCTAACCCTCCCCTCCGCAAGTTGCTACAGGAATATAACAGCATTCTTCACACACGCCAAAGAATGAAGAAGACCGTTCCTGAGGTCCTACTGATGGGAGAGGGGGGGGGGGGGGGTGGGGGGGTGGGGGGGGGGGTGGGGGGAGGGTAGAGAAAACGAGAATGAAAAGTCAGGGAAATATATTATAAACATGAAATCCTTCCCTAGCAGCATGAGACCATCGCAGCCCATCTTGAAGACAGAACTATTCATATTGCCTGCTTCTAGGCTTTTTGTCCGCTGGATCGAACTCATCAGGGAGATCGGGATTCTGTAATCGAGACACAGCCTTAACAAAACAATGAATGTGCTCATTATGAATGATGCCGATGACGTTTAAATAGAGAAAATGCGTACATATACTCATGCGCACACGCACACACACTCACACACACATGGATACAAACGCTCACGCGCACTCACATACACATGGAAAGACATGTACGTACACGCTCGCTAATACGCATACGTACACACGCATTCTTTATCTCGGGAGCATGTCGATGCGTCCACGGCCCGATACGTCCAAATGGACACATCGGGCCGTGGACGTATCGGGTGGTGGCGTGCCGATGTGTCCACGACCCTTAAAGTCCAAGGCCCGTTGAGTCCAAAAAATTGGACTCAGCGGGTAGGTCCGTTGTGTCCAAGCTCCGTTGCGTCCACGGCCTTCGACCTTGGACGTACTGGGCTTGGACGCATCGGACCGTGGACGGATCGGACCGTGGACGCATCGGGCCTTGGACGCATTGAGCCTTGGACGTCTCGGGCCGTGGAAGTATCGAGCTGACCCTCTTTATCTCCTGCTTGCTCATTCACACTCACGTATATATACGCACACGCTCACATAAACAAATGCACGCACACAGTCGACCTGTATATGTGCAGGCAATAACTTCCATCAACACTCGATCTGCTTGCTTGCGCTCTCTGAAGTGGGTTGTGCTCAGATTGTTCTTGGAGAGGTTTTGGGGAACGAGTGAGAAGTTTCTTTGTTTGTTAGTTTTTGACAAAACACATTCGAATTTGTCCGCGCGTATGCACATAGGCCTACACACTTATATGTGTAGTCGTGCACTGGCTTACTCTTGTACACCCGCGCGCATGCACGCAAGGACATATATGCACACACACACACACACACACACACACACGCACACACACGCACACACACACACACACACACACACACACCTGTAGATCAGCTGAGGAAACCATTGTGACAAGAGGGGTGGAGGGTGGGGTGCTTCTTGACTTACTTGACTTAGTCCTCTGAATTCCCTGGGGAACATAGGGCCGCAACCACACTCTTCCAGCGGACACGGTTTCGGGGGATCTTCTTCAGCTCGGCCCACGTCATTCCGGCGGCCTTCACTTCTGCGTCGGTACTCCTTCGCCATGTCTGTCTTGGTCTTCCCACTTTTCTTTTGCCCCGAGGGTTCCATTCAAAGGCTTGTCTTGTGATGTTGGATGGAGACTTTCTGAGGGTGTGGCCATCCATCCCCACTTCTGTTTTCTGATTTCTAATTCTATTGGAACTTGCTTGGTCTTGTTCCACAGTTCTGTGTTGGCAATAACATCTGGCCATTTGATGTTCACAATGTTTCACAGACATCTGTTGATAAAGGTTTGGAGTTTGTGGGTGTTTGTCTTTGTTGTTCGCCACGTTTCAGAACAAACAGAAGGGCAGATTTCACATTGGGGTGCTTCTGGCTTGATAAAACTAAATGCCGTCATTACAAACTGTTACTTGCTGAAGACGTTTTAACTTCCTTCGTTTGTTTGTTGTCCCCATTCTCCCCCCCCCCCCCCCCCCCCCTCCTGCTCCTCCTCTTCCGCCTCTCTACCTCTTGCCCCAATCCACGTCCGGTCCGGTCTACTTGTCAGATGATCCCACCTGTGACGAAACGCTTGACAAGTCCACCCAATCGGTCCCAAGCAGTCACCCTCTTGTACAAATTCTACAAACACAAACGCCATTCTCACTCCTTTCTCTATCCCATCTGTCACACACACCAGTAATGGATTTCTAATCTATGTCAACCCCTTCCCCCACCCCCCACCCCGTGTCACCTAGAACAAAGGCACGGGCCTGCCTCTGGCAAACACCCTTCCTTCCCCTCTCACCTCACCCCCTTTCTCTCTCTTAGAAGGGCATGGGCTGCTCAGCTTAACACCCTATGTAGCAAAATAAACTGTAGCAAAATAAACTTAGGTCATGTCGCGGCTACGTCACCAGTCTCTCCCTACGTTCCTTACACCACCTGGCCTATCACAAAGATGGGGCCTTTTCACCTGCTCCCCTCCCCCTCCTCTCCTCTTTAATATTCACCCGCCCGCACTCGATGGTTGTGTGCAGGTTTGGGGTGACGGCATTGTGTTGACCCACGCTTGTCTCACTAGCATCCATTCTAAAAATGCATAAATTATTGGTAGTTGATCTCGGCGCCAAGGCACTGTTGAAATTCAAACGTCTTCATTTTCAACCAATCCACAGTAAGGTGTGAGGAGTGATAGGCACACCTTCTCCCTTTGTCTCATTCTTGATTGACACCCTGTCAGACAGATCAATCTGATTTGACAGTTCAGTGTTTAAAATAGGGACATTGAGCACTTCCCCTTCCACTGCGAGTGTGGCATAGCAGTCGACACCAGGGGAAAGGTGGCAGCTCTCCTTTGAAGGATGCTGATGTGAGAGGTCAGCGTCATTGGGCGGCACAGACAACCTTCCAGCCATGTGGGTGACGACGGGTCTAGCCTGTGTCGCCAGGGGACGGCTCCTGGAGGTGTGGGGCGATTGGCGAAGGAGCGCTGCCTGACTGCGACTACCGTGGCCTGGAATACCGTGCTGTTTTAAGGGGTGACAGACATGGGGGCACTCCTTACGGGGTTGGGCTGAAAAATTGCCCTCTCGGCCGCAGTCAGCGAGTGCCCGCCAAGTTTTAGGGACTCGTGCAGCGCTCCAGCGACTTTCGTCCTGGTCCCTCCTTGAGGCGGCCTCACGCGGCACAGGACCATCGCCACCCGAGCATGAAGAAGGCCGCCCGGTGGTCCTGAAGACAGCCTGATGTTTGGGGGACAGCAGGCAACACACACCGACGACTACCGTCAGTCGACCAAGATCCTGAAACTGAACCAACGTTCAAGACAACTCCACCAAACTTGAACCAACTTTCAAGAAGATGACGACCAGAATTGAGCCAATGTTCAAGAGGAACACGAGCTCTGGGAGACAAATGCGACGACCCTCACTGAAACTACCCACTACTGCCAGGCGACAACAGTTGCCACAAATATGCAGACCTTTGTCTGCATGAACCTTGTCCTTAAGGGCCTCAGGCCAATAGGACGTTAATCTCACCATCAAAGCAAAAGCAACTTCCCCTTCACTTTTCCTGAAGACCAGCTGTAGATTAGCTCGATCATGATCAGCTGCTTGGTTGACTGAGAGTGGACTACTATGTCTGGTCTCATGCCACTCTTGCTGATGATCTCTGGGTAACTCTTCCATTCTGGGAGGTCTGCAGTACAGTCCCAGTCATCTGCCCCGTCCAGCAGACTCTGCCTGCATGTTCCGAGTGCCACTGTTGTTCTTGGCCATGATTTGCTGCCTCCTGCCGTGAAGAATGTTGCGGGTGCTTTTGGAGTCCTGATTTTCCCTTTTGTGGTGTTTGTACTAGCCCAGACTACTTGTACAATCTCTTTGAGCAATTGGTTGTGCCTCCATGTGTACCTTCCTTGAGCCAGGGCTACTTTACATGAGCTTAGGACATGCTCCACTGTTTGTTTTCCATGGCAGAGGGGGCATGCAGGATCGTATGTTTTTTCCCCACTTCATCAGGTTTGCATTCGAGGGCAGAAGGTCATATGCAGATCTGAGAATGAAGCTGATCCTGAGAGGGGCCATGTGCCAAATGTCATTCCAAGTGAGACTTCTTTGGAGTGCATTCTCCCACGTTGTCCATTGCCCTTGCTGGCTCTGCTGGACTGCTTTTTGGAGTCTTTTTTGGTCTTCTTCTTTTCTCATCTCCTGAATCATCATGTCTCTTTTGGCTTTTCCTTTGGCCTTTGACCACCATTCAGTTTTGGTCAACCCCAGTCCTTGTCTATATATTCTATCAGAATGGGGATATCAGGGTTATTTTTCAAGTTACTCTTCAAACGCAAGGGAGTAGCTCTCTTCTTTAACAACAACTTTTAAATTCAACGTTAAATGTGTTATCAAAGATAGCTCAGGTAATTATCTTACAGTTCTCATTGAAATACAGATAAGCAGTTTCCTTCTGTTACTGTATATGAGCCGAACAGAGAGGACTCAGAATTTTGAAATAATTTGGAACAAAAAAATCGACGGGCTGGGTACAGAGAATGTTATAATAGGTGGGTATTTTAATCCAGTGTGTTTGTCCCCTGCCAGAGACCATCAACGTTATAAACATGTGAATAACCTTCAAGCCAGACACGCTTTTCAAAACATGATTGAAACATTAGCTTTGAGTCCTGTTATGAGGTGAGTTGAATTCGGAATGTCCCCCGCTTTACCTGGAGAAGACCTAACACATTTTAACAGACCAGGTTAGATTTCTTTTTGATCTCAAATATAGATGTCTCCTATGCAGATGTAGTTGATATCGAGTGTGGCTATAGAACAGACCATTCGGCTATTTTGTTGAACTTGAAATTTTACGACGATAATAAGCAATAACACCCTTTGGAAACTAAATTCATCCCTCTTGAGAGATAAAGTATACTTAGACGAAATAAATGTCGACATTTAAAATGTTAAAGAAGAATAATCAATAAATGATAATAAAACTCAAACATCTGATGACGAGCTGAAGTTTATCATTTTTTATGATCTTTTTCTTGATTTGTTGTTGATGAAAATTAGATTCAAATCCACTTCATATGCTGCAGCAAAGAAAAGGAACACTACGGAAGATGAGAAACGATTAGAACAAGACTTTTCAGATTGGAAAGAGAAAAAAAAGAAGAAAAAAAAGAAAGAAAAATGATGCATTTATCAGGGTAATTGAAACGAAAAAAGAAGAATTAACAATTATCAGATTACTACTTATGGAAGGAGTACTGTTGAGATCAAGAACTCAATGGATAGCTGAACGAGAGAAAGTCTGCATTCTCTCAGCTTATTAACATCCGACTGATTCTGTCGGACAATATTTTTGTCTGTCCTATCTATATATAAAAATCCCTGGACATGCATACTTTGATGTAATTGTAGTATGCATACTTTATCGAATAAAAATCTATTGTATACCACGTTGCAGCCAGATGAAAAAAGATAGAATCATTGTATACCACGTTGTAGCCAGATGAAAAAAAGATAGAATCAAGTATAAGCAATGCTTGATCCAAAAAAATATTGTCAACTGCTGCTGGGGAAAGGGAGGGGGGGGGGGGGAGGGGAGAGAGGGTGGATGGGGGGCAAAGGAACGGGTGGGTGTTTGTACGTGGGTGGTTAGATGGGGAGGAGATTTTTTTTAACTGCTTTTTTACCCTCTGCAAGACATTACAAAAAGTTAATAAGGTGTTAAAGAGAAGAGGCTTGGAATGAGCCAGAAACGAGAAACGAAGTTATAAATGGAGAGGGGGGGGGGGGGGGGTATTATTATAATCATTGTTATCGTTATCATTATTATCATCATTCATAGCTGTCTCGAGTTATGACGAACTTCCGCCGTCTGTGCAAATAGATGTCTCATGGAACAGATTTATAAAATTAAAAAAAAGTCGTTCTGAGCCGACCAACGACGGAATTCAACTCCGCATCTTTTTAACATTGCGTCACAGTCCCTTCGTCAGTTGTCTACAGGGAGCCGTAAATATCAGGAGTCATAGCACCTCCCACCAGAGTGGACGTCGCTTTGCTAGTGAGTGAGTTCTGCATTCGGTTATATCGATACTTGTTCTCAATTAACACAAACAGGATAACCTCTCTTCTTCTTCTTCTCATTATCATCATTGTTGTTTTTATAATTATCATCATTGGCTAGTTACATGTATTTCAATCTGTGGATGGCTTATTTAGCTTTCTGGATTTGAGAGCAGAAATTTGTTTTACAGTTATGTAATCTATCACAATGTATTCTTGTCCCCTAAAACAACAATAACAGCAGCACAAACAAACTCAAACGTATCATTTCACCTTTGTAAATCTGATTTCACTGCACATAAACCCTCGTCTGAAATTTGCCCGCTTTGTGTGCGTGCGTGCGTGCGTGTGTGCGTGCGCGCGCGCGCGTGTGTGTGTGTGTGAGAGAGAGAGAGAGAGAGAGAGAGGGATGGGAGTAAGGTGCTTATAGTGCTTATAGAAGATCACAGGCCTAGATAGGGGCCTATAAGCAATAAACACCATCATTGGCTCTGTACAGATAACAGCGTGTCTCTTTTCTCGCTGTGCAATGATAAAGATTGCTAAGCCGGCAAACGCGCTCCAACACGCTCTCCATGCAGTGCATCACACACACACACACACACACACGGACACAGAAAGAGAGAGAGAGAGGGGGGGGGGGGACTCACACACACATACACACGCATGCACGCACGCACATACACACACACACACGCATGCACGCACACACACACACACACACACAGACACACACACACGCAGACGAAATGCTACTCTTTGTTCTGTTCAATTAACACAGTGACAGCTCACCCTGCCAGTTGGCCACATGAAATTGCCGGTTCACACTGAATATTATGATAATGATCGCTGTGTATTTGAAAAGAAAGAGCAAAATGGAGAGCGGAGGCTTCCGTTACCTCCCCACACACCCCCCCCCCCCCCCCCCCCCCCTCATTTTTTTCACTGAAGGTTCTGGGAAAGAGCTAGTCGCCTTAGTTCAATGTCGCCGAGAGGGACATTACATCAGTCCACCAAGATTTAGTACAATCGGTTTCGTGGGTTAAAACGGTCTTATTTGTTTATAGCGGAAGAAGGAAAATATGTTCAACTCAATCTTTCACTACATATGTAGTTGAAGACGATCTTATTTGTTTATGGTCTAAGGAAAATGTGTTCAACTTAAATTTTCATTACATATGCATTTATTGTTTAAGAAAAAATTATTACTTGCAGAACTTGAAACTTGCCTGAACGTTTACTGTTTGATGGCCCATGCTAGGTTCTTGTGCGTTCAATTATAACCCCCCTCCACCCCCCCCCCCCCCCGTCAAAAACAAACAAATGACGTTTGTATACACAGTGAAAAAGACCATCAATTCACCTACGAAAAAAGATGTTGCAGATTTATTTAAAACAGATTCTACCGCCACTAACGTGACTGCTGTTACCATACTTTTAACAACGATTACTTTGATAGTGGCGTTTATAGATGTTGCTAGTGCGCGCATAGATTGTTAATCTTCTGTTGGTAATACTTAGCCATTTGATTACATCACGATCCATTTCACCACATTTCACCCAGTCCTTTTTTCGTTTACGCAATTTCGGGCATTTCCTTTCTGTAGTTCTAACTACGTGATAAGAATGCGTTTCACCAGCCACCGTGGCGCAGTGATTAGCATCTTGGATTGCAGACTGGGAGATCGTGTGTTCAATTCCCATCAGAGTCATACATTTGTGGAATTTTTTGGCCCCGTCTGGCTCCTACCCAGGGTTAAGTTTGCCATGGGCGCAACTGGGAAGACTGCAACCACACATAGTTTCATTCACTTTATGGATGCGTCCCTGAGATTCCATCACCAATACTGCAGGTATCTGTACCTCTCAGGCCTGGTTGACACTGAAACATATTATGAAATAAACGTGGAATATTGCCCTGTCAACAAGTCTCAGACCAGAATGGAGCCCGGCTGTGTCATCTTCATCATCCTCACCCTCAACGCTCAGCACAAAGAGAAAACCTTAAATTTTGTGGCTGTCGATGCCCAACTATCATGGTGGCCCCAATTTCAATTTCCTCTCCATGATGGGTCGTTGGTATCGGCCAGATAATGGGGACTGTCGCTGGATGGACGCTGTGGAGCTCTTTGGAGGGGGGCACTCTCTCCCGCTGGTTCCCCAACACGGTAACTTGTCGTTAATGGTGTGTGTGTGTGTGTGTGTGTGTGTGTGTGTGTGTGTGTTGCCCGCGCGCGAGTGTAAATGGCGTCCTACTCGTTGGGTCAGAACAGTCGACACCGAACACAACCAGAAGGACCCGGCGGCAGTGCAGTGTCCCTTCCGGTGAGTTGCCTCTTGATGACTTGACATTGCGTACTCCCTGTAGATTGCTGGTGTTGGGGCTGCGGCAGGATAAGTTAGGGTGTGGTTGTGAAAAGGGTGATGTAATCAGCGGTGTGGGAATCTTGCCACTGCAGTGGCACAGAAGTTGAGTTGGCAAACATGAAGTAAAATGAAATTCAATAATGTGAATAAATAAATGAATTGCGTTACATCTAATAGACTAAGTCAGGTGTATGTTTGCAAGCTATGCTATGTATGGCAGTAACTTGTGTGCAAGTATCATTGTATGTATATGTGTTTTTTGTTGTATTTACTTATTACTTCATTCTTTTTACAAAGTTAATGCAGGTATTTGTCGATTGCAGCTGTCACCATGCAATCCACCGTCGTCAGGCATTAGCTTCATCTTGAAGAACATCCAGACCAATGAAGCAGTCAATTCAACAACCAAACAACCACCAGCCCACCAACCAACCAACTCACTAACGATCCAATCCACCAACTCACCAACCAACCAGCAAATCACCCAATAATCTCATCAACCATCCAGCGAACCAATCGACCAACTCCCCAGCCGACCATGACCATGACCAAGAGCCCCTGCTCTTTTCTACTTATATAAATGACTTGCCATTGTATGTACAGTGTTGTTGTGGAATATTTGCTGATGATACCTCATTACAATCACATAGTAATCCAACTGAACTGGTAAGTAATCTGCAGACAAACATCAATAAGTTGATTACATGGACAGAAACGAATCATATGTCCCTCAATGCTAATAAAACAAAACGCATGTATATCACATGACAAAATCTGTCGAAATTGAGTTCCACATTCGCACCATTATATGCCCAGGGACAAAAGATTGAAGAGGTTACATCTCATAACGTTTTCGGAGTTATCACTGACAACGACGTATCTTGGTCTTACCACATTGCTGATCTTGGAAAACGTATCTCCAAAAGAACATATCAACTTGCAAAAATAAAAGAAAATCTGAATCTTCATTCCAGGAAGATATTTTTTCATGCGCATATCCTTTCTCTTATTGATTATGCATCCACTTTACGGGATAATGCCAGCGAAACTAATTTGAAACATTTAAGTCGTTTACATAAAAGGGGCATTAAGTCAATTCATTTAAAATGTTGTTCCGTGACATTGAGTGATTACAAAACTTTAAACATTCTTCCTTTTAAAGATAGACTCCATTTTAACAAATGCTTATGCATGTACAATGTAATGAATGGATCAGCTCCGAAGAAAATCGCTGAAAGCTTTGTCACCAATAGAAATAGACATACACATAAACTGCCATTTCCCAGACCCCGAAATAATCTTTATAAATCAAGTTTTGTATACTCTGGAGGGATCGCATGGGATAATTTGTCTTCCTCTTTAAAATCACGTCCCTCAAAACAGGCATTTAAAAAAGCACTAAAAAGAATCTGATGGAAACTCTATGCAACAATTAAAGGTCACGCCCCCCCCCCCTCTCTCTCTCTCTCTCTAACTACATTTGAAATTATGTTCCAAGAATTGTTTATTATTATTTCATATGTTGTAATATGAGTAATATACATATGTGTGTGGTTGAGGATATGTGCTTTTCAAATGTTATTTGTAATTTTCCCCGTTGCATGCTATATACATATTTTTTCTTTTTTAATTAGGGCAGGATGTACAAAAGCTTGACAGCTTATTCTTCAAACCCCTATAAAGATAACTTTGACTTGACTTGACTTGATTTGACCATCTCACCAACCAATCAACCAACCAGCCAGCCAATGATAATCTCATCAACCATCCAACCAACCAACTCACCAGTCAATCAACTCACCAGCCAACCAACCGACCAGCCAACTGACCAATCCACCCACCAATCAACGAGCCATGATACCTATAAATATGGAACAGGCGTAGCCGAAAGGAGCCTGGGTCCAAACCAGTCCGTCGAAGGCAATGGACTCCGCTGTGCCATTGATGTAACCGCCTCCCACATTAGTGGCTGAAAAAAAAAGTTAAAAAATCAAACGGGCACCAGGGAGAACGCAGACCTCCACAGAGGGTGTCCACTAGTCTTAAACAATCATGGACCTGCCCTTTCCACACCCACACTGAATGGATTCGTCCCTGAACCACTCTACACCTTTCCTTCCGGTTTTGTTTGAGTATGTTTTTTTTTCTCTCATAAACATGCTGATAGATAGACAAAGAAACAAACAAACCGATGTGGATGAAGAAAAACACAACCTCTTAGCACGCACGCACGCACACACACACACACACACACACACACACACACACACACACACACACACACACACACACACTCTCTATCTCGCACACACATACACACACTCTCTCTCTCTCTCTCTCTCTCTCTCTCTCACACACACAGAAAAAAGCCTACAATAACGATTTATGCTCTGTTGATTGCCCTGTCCATTTTTGCCTCTACATTCAACAGTATGTTAAGAATGTGTATGGTAGTCATGCATGGACATGCCTATCAAATATGTGAAAATCTCCACTCTCATATTGCCCCATCAAAATGTTTGGAACAAAAACGACAACAACAACAACAACAACACACACGCGCGCGCGCGCGCGTGCGCGACAAACACAATAGCGGAGACTGCCAGCAGTTAACTTTTCTCACGGGGTAAAAGTTTTCGCAAGTGGTTCAAGACATGAAATCCAGAAGTAACGGCACTCCTGCGTGCAAACGAATAACTCGGGCATCCCAGCGATGGTCAGCTTCGAACGTAAACACGTCGGATCGTTCAGAGAGCCATTAATGCGACCCACGAAACGAGAAGCCGTCCACTCCTACACCAACGACAGTGGAGTCTTCGAACGCGTCAGTGTGCAGCGACGTTATCTCAACACCTGTGCTGTGCGCAACATCCGACGCAACGCCTGACTTGCGGCAAGTCATTTTAAATCTTTGCAGTGGAGTTTCAAAACAAGAAACAAGAAAACAATCTTGTCAAAAGAAGAAAACAATCTTGTCAGTGAGAAACAACATGGGTTTGTAAAGGGGAGGTCGTGCATCACTCAGCTTCTTGACGTCATGGCCACATGGACTAAGGTCTTAGATGATGGAGGATCAGTCGACATTGTCTACATGGACTTCCAGAAAGCGTTTGATAGCGTTCCACACAGACGACTTGTTTTAAAAGTTCAGGCACATGGTATCAAAGGAAGATATTACTTTGGATACAGGACTTCCTACACAACAGGCGTCAGCGGGTTGTCGTCAATGGCGCACAGTCACAAGAAGCCAATGTTTCGAGTGGGATTCACCAGGGTAGTGTCTTAGGACCTGTTTTGTTTGTACTGTATATTAACGGTCTGCCGAATCTCATTCAAAACATTATACACCTATTTGCAGACGACACTAAGGTTTTTGCACGAAGTGACGATGAAGGAGCTACGCATGTTTTACAGGAAGATCTAAACAGGCTACAAAGTTGGTCAAGACAATGGCTATTGAAGTTCCACCCTGAAAATGTCATGTCCTGAAGCTGGGGAACAAGAAGTCAGATGCTGTATACCACATGACCGAAGTAAACATCGAAGGTGAGACATGTACCACAACTCTGTCTGAAAGTGAAGTTGAGAAGGACCTTGAGGTTTACATTGACAACAAACTGAATTTCAGAGAACATGTGGCCAAGGCAACTGCTAAAGCAAATAGAGTTGTTGGTATCATCTGTCGCTCCTTTGACTTTCTGACTGAAGATACTTTCCTACAGCTGTACAAGTCTCTTGTACGACCAGTACTAGAGTACGGACATTCAGTCTGGCAACCCTACCACAAAACACTGTGCCATGATGCAGAAGATGTTCAGCGCAGAGCAACTAAACTTTTAGCATCTCTTAAAGATAAACCATATCCTGAGCGTCTTTCTACTCTCAAACTTCCAAGCCTGGAGCACAGAAGAAAAAGGGGTGACATGATAGACTTGTACAAGTTTATACATGGCATTTACAGGAGTGATAAACCACGGTTTGAACTATTCACCAGCAGGGACAGCAGAGGACACTCCTTGAAACTATCCAAAGTTCATCGCAGACTGAATATCAGGGGAAACTACTTCTCTCTTCGTGTGATTGATGTTTGGAATGGTCTTCCTGACTCCGTGGTAACAGCCCCTACAGGCAACATCTTCAAATCACGGTTAGACACTCATTGGCAGGAACTTCCGACAAAATACAATCCGGAATGTTATCAACATAGTCTCAGTCGTGACTCTCTTCCATCCACGCATGCGGTGGTTTTCATCTCAGTGTTATATTTAGAATGGTGAACAGGCCTCTTAAGGCCTCTAACACCTACAAGTTCAAGTTCAAGTTCAAAACGGCATAATTCAGAATATCGCCAAGCCGAAAGTTTCCATGACGACAACGGAAACTCAAACAGAACCCTGCCCTCCAGCTGGACCCACCTACGCTGAAGTGGCGGGATGTGGATTGTCGTCAGGCGTTGCGAGTCATCCAGCACAGCACAAGACGTCTGCTGCAGAAAAAAGGAACAAGAAAGGTGGGACTAACAAAAAGGTGTTCTGCCCTAGCCTTTCGAAGACGACAAATAACGCCAAACCTTCCAAGGCTGACACGTCAAGAGATGACGTCAAGTACAAATCTTTTCTTCTTGTAGATTCCAAAAAGAAATCGAATACTAGTTCAGATCTACCGAATGTACTTATTCTTCACGACTCTGTTATGAACGGAGTACAAGAAACACGCCTTGGTAGGTCCTATCACTTTAAACCTTCAAAACAACGAAGCAACACTTTGAAAATAACTCATGATCACTTGCAGGAGATAGCTCCAAAAGAACCTCATCTTGATGCTGTGGTTATCCACTGGGGACCTGAAGACAACAGAGCCAAATAAAGCTGTGCAACACCTTCGTTAAATCACCTAAAGACTCATCAAGAAAGAATCCCAACACCAGATTCATCGTCAGCAAAGTTCCCACTTCGAAGTGTCCAACATTACCGAACACCGCGTGGTCAGAAACACTCGCGGCTTCAAACTACCTGTCTGTAACACAAGTCAGTACACTCACTCCTTCTTCGTGCGGACAGTGATGGACTGGAATCATCTAGGGGAGGATATCGTCAGTGCAGGCTCTAAAGATGGAGGTAAATCGGTAGTTATTTAATGCCATCCTTACCTCCGAGCTGCTCGACGTGAACAACATCACGCTCGTCGATCATCATAACTGAGCTTGCACGCAATGCTAAAAATGAAAGTTAGAATTAGATAGACGAATATGCTCTTTAAAAGTAGAGCCTCAATCGCTCTTAATACTATACTATACTATACTATACTATACTATACTATACTATACTATACTATACTATAACATAAGGCCTTACCATCTCAAGGGCAACAGCCACCTGTCACAGAGGGGGGCCAGTCTGCTGGCAGGGAACGTGGGGCGACACGTCAGGGATCTTCTGTGGGAAACGCCCAGGAAGCCAGCCCGCTATGCCCGACCCTTCCTACGTCCACCCTACCTCGACCGCAGCTGGTTCAACCCATTTGACGTCCTAGGAAACTGGCCAGTATTCTAAGAATTGTCACATGCGTCTACACACTTGCGAATTCACTTACCTCTGTGCCCTTAGACTGCGTTGCGCGCAAATAACTGCTGTGTTTTTCGTCGGCTAATTTTTGACTGCACATGCAATTTTTCCCCCTTAGATAATAGTGACGTTATCATTATCATTATTATTATTTTATTTTCTGTAAACTTATCAAATTGTGAAAGATTTAGTTAATGTCTGCGGAAAGTAACTTCAGCGTATTTCAATGGAACTGTCGCTCCATCAGAACGAACTTGGATCACCTCGTGCAACACCTGGCGCACCATGGATACCAACTTTTAGTTCTTCAGTCTCCAAACGCTAAAAGAGACAAGTTACCTAAATTAAAAACAAACTATTATTTCCCCCCTATACATCAGAAGGTAGATACCAATGGGAAAATCAGTACAACTATATATATTCATGAAGGGGTAAAGTACACTTCATGCCCTAACCCTATTCCACCACGTATTCCCAATCTTAATTCTTGTGCCGTGACAGTTCAGTTGAACTCTTCCCTCTTGACTGTCATATCTGTTTACCTATCACAGGGTCCAAATGATTTTAACACAGAGCGGATTCGAACACTTCAGACGGACCAAGGTAAAAATTTCCTCATTGCAGGAGATTTCAATGCACATCCACCATTTTGGGAGAAGGACTGTCAATCAATTACAAGTAATCGTTTCGTTGAAAATATTGTTGATGCTTCCTTCTATCTCCTTAATGATGGTCGAATAACTCAAATTCCTGTTGTCACTTGTTTTGAAACTAAGAAATCTCAATCAACAGATCCAACCAAGGACAAAGTACCCAAGTATAACTATAGACTTGCAAATTGGGATACATTTTCAAGTTTACTTTCTGCATTTGAAGTTAATGACGCAAACAACAAAGATGTCAATAGCTTATATACTTTATTTACAAATGCAGTCCTAGATGCTGCAAATGAATCTATCCCGCGGTGCAAGTCAGTTAGATCTCACAAGCATTCGGGTAATATTTGGTGGAATCAAGCTTGTGAAGAAGCAAAGGATTAAAAGATATCAAAATTTAGAATGTATTGAAGAGATAAGTCTGTCCCAAATCTTTTAGAGATGAAAAAAGCAAAAAACAAAGCCAATATGGTTAATGCACAAGCAAAAAGGCAATATTGGTCTATTTTTTTCATCAGTGAAGTATCAGATCATAAGGACATGCAAACAGTCTGGGAAAAACTAAAAACTATGAAGAATGGAATTAACTTGCCACAGTGTCCTATCAAATTGGACAACTCCGATATACCTACAAATCTAGAAAAAGCTGAAGAATTTGCTGAAATGTTTGCATATTGTAGTAGAAATACTGGACTCTCAGAGAAAGGCAGGAGATATAGAGAAAATCAAGAAAAAAATAGAACACATAAACAAACAAATAATATAAATGAATCGTATATAAATGCTGATATAACATTGTACGAAGTAAAAGAATGTATTTGAAGTCTTATGAAGAAAACATCCGTTGGTTTAGACGGAATCTGAAATGAAATGTTGGGACACTTGCCAGATAATGTTATAGAATTTCTTCATTTTCTTCTACATAAATGCTGGTCTGATGGTAATATCCCTCTCGTCTGGAAGCACTCAATCATTATTCCAATACACAAACAAGGAAAGCCCAGAGCAGATAAAAGCAGCTATCGTCCAAACGCCTTAACATCCCACACATGCAAACTAATGGAAAAGATTGTTTTAAATAGACTAGTTCATTACTGCGAAAAATATAAAGTAATACCTATCAACCAAGCTGGCTTTCGAAAAGGCAGATCTACAACTGAACATCTCGTTAAATTAACAACCCAAGTAAAACAGCAGTTCGCAAGGCGAAAAAATATACTAGTGACATTTTTGATGTCCGAAAAGCATACTATCGAGTTTGGCACACTCGCCTTCTCTATAAACTGAAACACATAGGCATAACAGGTAACACGTACAATTACATTGCCATGCAGAACCCCCCCCCCCCCCCCCTCTCTCTCTGTTACTTGTTTTGGTTTGTGAAATAGACAGTGTTGGTTATTTTGTGCTTTTCTCGTCTGCAGTGTTGGTTATTGTGTCCTTTTCTCGTTTATAGTGTTGGTTATTGCACGCCTTTCTCGTTTGAAGTGTTGGTTATTGTGTGCTTTTCTCGTCTGCAGGTTATTGTGTGCTTTTCTCGTCTGCAGTGTTGGTTATTGTGTGCTTTTCTCGTCTGCAGTGTTGGTTATTGTGTGCTTTTCTCGTCTGCAGTGTTGGTTATTGTGTACTTTTCTAGTCTGCAGTGTTGGTTATTGTGTACTTTTCTCGTCTGTAGTGTTGGTTATAGTGTGCTTTTCTTGTCTGCAGTGTTGGTTATTGTGTGCTTTTCTCGTCTGCAGTGTTGGTTATTGTGTGCTTTTCTCGTCTGCAGTGTTGGTTATTGTGTGCTTTTCTCGTCTGCAGTGTTGGTTACTGTGTGTTTTTCTCGTCTGCAGTGTTGGTTATTGTGTGCTTTTCTCGTCTGCAGTGTTGGTTATAGTGTGCTTTTCTGGTCTGCAGTATTGGTTATTGTGTGCTTTTCTCGTCTGTAGTGTTGGTTATAGTGTGCTTTTCTGGTCTGCAGTGTTGGTTATAATGTGCTTTTCTTGTCTGCAGTGTTGGTTATTGTGTGCTTTTCTCGTCTGCAGTGTTGGTTATTGTGTGCTTTTCTCGTCTGCAGTATTGGTTATTGTGTGCTTTTCTCGTCTGTAGTGTTGGTTATAGTGTGCTTCTCTCGTCTGCAGTGTTGGTTATAGTGTGCTTTTCGGGTCTGCAGTGTTGGTTATAGTGTGCTTTTCTTGTCTGCAGTGTTGGTTATTGTGTGCTTTTCTCGTCTGCAGTGTTGGTTATTGTGTGCTTTTCTCGTCTGCAGTGTTGGTTATAGTGTGCTTTTCTTGTCTGCAGTGTTGGTTATTGTGTGCTTTTGTCGTCTGCAGTGTTGGTTATTGTGTGCTTTTTAGGTCTGCAGTGTTGGTTATTGTGTGTTTTTCAGGTCTGCAGTGTTGGTTATTGTGTGCTTTTGTCGTCTGCAGTGTTGGTTATAGTGTGCTTTTCTGGTCTGCAGT
>CM031595.1:146426147-146433483 GCA_018398815.1 Conus ventricosus
GAAGTTCTATGATCAGTTGCGGGCCAGAGTAGTCATGAAACTATTTTATGTCCAGGTGTCGACAGGTTTTGACCGCTCTGCTGCTGCAACCTCTGGTGTGAGGCATCTTACCTGGTACTGCCCTGTTTCCGACTTCTTTCTGGCCGACCTCTATGTCATCGCTACGAACGACTGGGAGGGGGCGAGCTCATCCTTCTGCGAGCGTCGGAGCTCCCCTCCTGCTGCCGAGATCTGCTGAGCTGCTGGGCTCTTCATTTTCTTCAATGTGTGTCACAGTGTACTTTGAATCAGTGACTCCGTGTTGAACCTTGTGACATCGTCGATTCTTCATCGTTCGGCGCTTCGTCTGCTGGGGCATCAGGACCTCAGTGACAGTGTGGTCACCAGTGCACAAACCGTGAACGTTCGTGAAGGAAGGGGAAAAAGTGGGTGTGGGAATTGATTGTGTGAAAAAAAAAAGATGGTTCGAGTGTGCGAAGGGTGAATGGTATTGTGCGCGAGTTGTTTATAATATATATATATATATATATATATATATATATATATATATATATATATATATATATATATATATATTAGTATATTTAAAATGCCTAAAACAATTTTTTAAGTGCTCAACCCCTTGGGGAGCAACATTAGTTAAAACAAGTTAAAAGAGGAATCTTAAAACTATCTACAAATTTGTTTCAAGCGTGTTGCGCTGTCATGATGACAGCGCAACACGCTTGAAACAAATTTGTAGATAGTTTTAAGATTCCTCTTTTAACTTGTTTTAACAATATATATATATATATATATATATATATATATATATATATATATATATATAATATATATATATATATATATATAATCAGAGTTAAAAAGCCACTCAGAACGTTAAAAGTGCTCAACCATGTAGGGAGCGACATACCAGTTTAAAGTAGGATTTTAAAATGAAGAGATTAAAACCTACAAGCTTGTTTCAAGCTAAAAACGCGTTTTTAGCTTGAAACAAGCTTGTAGGTTTTAATCTCTTCATTTTAAAATCATATTTTAAACTGGTATATATATATATATATATATATATATATATATATATATATATATATATATATATATATTTACTGCTGAACAATTAAATAGTGGGAGAAAACAAGTGCAGGTTAACGGTTAACAATTCTTCAGTCATTATAGTAATGACTTGGCAAAGATTTGAATTAAAAGAAAAAAAAATTAAAAATGGGGGAATATATTATAAATATGAGAAACCCTTCACTAGCTGCCTGAGGGAACCATTGTACTCCCCCTCGAAGTCACATCTATTTGAATTGCCTGCTCCTAGGCCTTTCGTCCGCTGGATCGGACTCATCAGGGAGACACGGCTGATTGTGTCTGTGCTCTTGGTGTCAAATAGAGACACACCAAAGTCCATAATTCTGTGGTGTTCTCATCACCAAGGGTTCAAAAAAGAATCCAACAGCACCCCCAAATATATATATATATATATTTAGATATATTTGTATGTATTGTGTGGAGGGGGAATTGTAACGAATTTTTTTTTTTTTTTTTTTTTTTTTTGGGGGGGAGGGTATCGTTGTGTCCCCTTTGTGGTTTGTATCGCGCGGGCACTTTGGGTTCGGTGGGCCATCCTACCTCTGGATGACCCAGCCCCAGGTAACCACGTGATAGTCCCTGGGGTATCCCTGGTCCGGTATTGGCCCTGTGTGGGTTGGGGTCCCTTGAGGCTTCCTGGATTTGAAGGTGTGGTGTCGGGGCAATTTTTATTGTGTATTGCTGATTTGGGTAATTTTTGCTTTTGTATTAATGTTTGAAGATTTTTTTTGCTGATAGTGCGTGTGTGAGTGTGAATTTGAATAAAATTTGATTTTTTGTTGCACCTATTATTTGGTGTTTTGTATTTTTGTTCTGTGGTGTCGGTAGTTTTAGAGTGTGGGCGGGGTGGATTAAAAGGGGGTACCCTTCTACATTCGGGTATCCCTGTCACCGCACTAGGCGTAGTGACATACACGCGCTGGTTCCCTTGATTCGTGAATACTCTAACACTCTTCAGGCTGTTTGTGATTGTAGGCCAACGCTTCGTTGCTACTCCGTTTTACTCGATAGGAACTTTGGGCGTGACAAGTAATGTAGGCCTAATTGAAATATCGAAAGATGGTGAATCAGCATTCAAGTCGAGTAAATAAGAATCTATCTCCCTTATATATTCATTTCAATTCTAAGGACAACCTCGTGATTATCGCCCACTTCTGAGACCCCAGCAAAAGCCTTCAGAAATGTCTTTTTTTTCTTTATTGTTTTTTGTTCCACGGTGTTTCCTGCTTATACGTGCGTGTTCACTTGTGATAAGTGTTTATCATATGTGGTGTTACGCATGCGGTTCCATGTCATATTATGACCTGCCAGTCAAATACTGGATATTGTAGTGAAGTGTATGTCACAATAGTTTGTTTTTTTATCTGACTGACGGCGTGTGTGTGTTTGAGTACGTCTAAAGCCTACTGTTGTGATAACGAAAGCGTTTCTGAAGTTATGGACAGCTTAGTAGTTGTCAGATTACTGGCTTTGATTTGAGTTAGAAAGTGTGTGTGTGTGTGTGTGTGTGTGTGTGTGTGTGTGTGCGCGTGTTTGTGTATATATATATATATGTGTGTGTGTGTGTGTGTGTGTGTGTGTGTGTGTGTGTGTGTGTGTGCGCGCGCCCACGCGTGTGTGTGATGTGATGTGTGTGTGTGTGTGTGTGTGTGTGTGTGTGTGAGAGAGAGAGAGAGAAGAGAGAGAGAGAGAGAGAGAGAGAGAGAAGAGAGAGAGAGGAGAGAGAGACAGACAGACAGACAGACAAACAGAGACAGAGACAAAGAGCATTTACGTATTAGGATTGTCGTGCTTTTTTTTTTCAGCACATCTTGCTCAGTTCATTTCGGGGTTTATTAAAATCTCTGTGTTTGTTACTAGCGTGTTACCTGACTTGAGCGTGCGTGAGAGGAAAGTCCATCCGAGTGCACGTGACATGCAAACGGTGGTGACTCACCAGTGAGAGTGAAGAAGGACAGGAAGACGCCCATGCTCCGATTGGCCAGGATGATGTCATCTCTGTCCGTGGTCTTGGCCGTTTTGCGGCCGGCGATGAGACCGGCGACGAGGATGAGGATGTAGAAGATGATCACCGACACCAAACCCGCTATGTTGATCGCCATGCTGGCCGTCAACTGGGCAGAAAAAACAGCCGTCAGTGTCTCTGTCTTCTCCACAGACACACACACACACTCTCTCTCTCTCTCTCTCTCTCTCACACACACACACACAGAGAGAGAGAGAGAGAGAGAGAGAGAGAGAGAGTCTCTTTTTCCACACAAACAAGTACACAACAAACCCTAGCATTCTAGATTACCCGAAAACAAATGGGCAAAGTCGCCGATAAAATTGAGAAAAGAGTCATGAGGGAAACATCGAAAACTTCACGAAAAGAAACCACTTTTACATCACTGAAAAACAAACAACAAAGGGGGTAAAGTCGACGATGAAAATGAGAATAGAATCATGAGGCAAAATCGAAAACTTCACAGAAAAAAAAACACACACCCAAAAACAAAAGCAAAGAACAAACGTACAGAACGTAGGACTCCCACTCCAATCTAGGCCTCGTCTCGCCAGCGCACAGCTGCTTTATCACGCTATCTCTAGTATAAGCATTCTCAACTGAAGGGCGTAAAAAAAGAAAGAAATGAAAGAAATGTATCCAAAACTCTCACACTCACGAAACACAAGCCTCACATACAAGGCCAAGCACACTTCCGTAATAGCACACTTTCGTGTGCCAATGTCAGATCGCAACTTTTGGCGCACAGTAAAACGTTCTTGCAGCCGGGCTCTGTCTGCTACTGCACTTTTCAACTTTGTTCAGGGAAACGGGAATGGTTGACATCGGTTAAAAGGGAAAGGGCAACACGCGTGGGAGGGAGAATGAGGATGAAGAGGGGGTTGGGGGTGGAGGTGGGGTGGGGGGGGGGGGGGGGAGTAGCTGTATCGTTGTCGTCTGAAGTTGGAGGAAATCGCGAAGCTGTGGGTTTCAATGCTTGTAATATATCCTGTTTAAAAGTGCAGCAGGCTTATATACTCACCTACGATTTAGGGATCTATTCCTTCAGAATAACACTGGATATGCATTTCACACTACTCAAGACGGAATGAGAGGGGCTAGAGGGGTGGGTGGGTTAACACATGATTCTAGGTGTGCCGCCACAAAACAAAAACAAAACAACAACGAACTTGGTGATATATATATATATATATATAATGCTGAACAATTAAGTAGTGGGTGAAAACAAGTGCAGGCCAACAATTCCTCAGTCGTTATAGTAATGACTTGACAAAGATTTGAACTTTAAAAAAAAATAAAAAAATTTGAAGATGAAAAAAATGGGGGAATATAATATTATTATAAATATGAGAAGCCCTTCACTAGCTGCCTGAGGGAACCATCGTAATCCCTCTCAAAGGCACATTTATTTGTATTGCCTGCTCCTAGGCCTTTCGTCCGCTGGATCGGACTCATCAGGGAGACACGGCTGATTGTGTCTGTGCTCTTGGTGTCAAATAGAGACACACCACAGTCCATAATTCTGTGGTGTTCTCACCACCAAGGGTTCGAAAAAAGAATCCAACAGCAGCCTCAAAGCAGCCAGTGAAGGGTAATAAAATGGAACAAAGCAAAAGTGTGGAGAGGAAAAAAGTAGCTGAAAAACTAAAAGCATTATTCAAACAGTATAAAATATAGGGGACAATCTTTGAGCCTATGCTTGAGGATCCATTCAAGGATGCAAGGGAGGTCAAAAGATATGGAACAGTCTGAGTGGTCAGCTCTGCTGTTCAATAACCCAAGCATTGTGAGTGGCTAAGAACTGCACAGAACAACCTTTACTTGGATCTCTATATGAGTGTGTTTTTATGTATTGTTTTTATAATCTATGTAATGTTTTATGTCTTATGGATTTAATGTTTATTTCATGTGTGTGTGTGTGTGGGGGGGGGGGGGGGGGGGGGGGGGGGTGGCGTGTGAATGTTGATGTAAATACATACACTAACGCAGGCATTTATGTAACGATTTATAATGTCTTTTTGTAATGTCTTATGTACTTGTAAAAAATAATGTGGAGCAGAAGAAAAATTTCCGATAGACAATAAAGTTGATTGAATTGAATTAGACACACAAATATGCATTCCTACGATGGCTTCACTCCATAAATGTACACAGTATATCACACGTATTTTCCCCAAGGTGGTCTGCGTGGCCGGAAAGACTACAAATGATATGATTTCACACAGACAGACAGACAGACAGACACACACACACAACACACACACACACACACACACACACACACACACACACCACACACACAAACACACGCGCATTCTTGTCCATCTATCGATCCTCTATCTGTCTGTCTGTCTCTCTCTCTCTCTCTCTCTCTCTCTCTCCCCCCCCCCCCCCCCCCCCCCTTTAAAACTGCTGTGGATCTTACCACAACGTCATCAACTTCAGGAACTGCTGTCATCATGTCTGGCAATGACGTTGACAATGAATTAATCCAAGTCTTAATAGCACTCTACAATGATGTGAAGCTATGTTCCCCCGATTAACATTCTCAGAAACTTCTTCAAAACAGCCATGGAGACGAGGGGAGATAGGGGTGGGGTGGTAGTGGCGGGGGTGGTGGTGGTGGGGGGGGGGGGGGGGGCGTGTGGATGAGAGAGAGAGTGTTTTTTTGTTTTTTTTACACTATTTTCTTCTGTCAGGCCCACTTCTTTATGACACAGCCTTCTGTATTGCTGGTATCGAAGCTTCATTGTAACCCTAGCCTTCATTATGTTTCTGTACTGCTGGTATCGAAGCTTTATTGTAACCCTAGCCTTGATTATGATTCTAAGCCTACAAGAAGCTGGTGGAGTTTTGCAACTTAAAATATCCTCATAACTGGCATTCAGCGGGGTGGCGATTTCGTCACAACCCTTAAATAATAGATCTTGCAGAAGCAAGTGGCAGAATCTTCCTCTTGCGTTTCCATACGACAATGGCAATAAAATTTGCAACAGACGGGCATATAGAGAAGACATGCAAAGGCAGCAGAACCTTGTCATTTTCATGGACTTACTTTGTTTGACTACTTGAGTCCATCACTGAATGCAGCTGTTGTAGAAGACGTACCCTCAATTTTCCTAATGTTCAGCAGTCTTACAATGCGTACAAAGCTGATGTCTATATTGTACATCCTCCAATGGGGCCGGAATTGCCCAGTGGTAGAGCGACGGACTCGTGATCCTGGGGTTGCGGGTTCGAATCTCCGTCGGGCCGTTTCGGTACAGGGGATTTTTTCCTCGGAGTTAAACACTGGTTCTGACTGTGACATTCATTCATAAGCTCGGTTCATTTTCATTAAGAAAATGACGCAATCGATACATGACGTCTATTCGCTCTGCGCTGGATTAATATTTCTATGTCCAAACGACAAAACTAATTGTTAGTTTTTGCTTTACGGCAGTACGTTTATAATTTCAAGCGTCATGCAGACTTGCATTTGTATTAATAATAAAATGACTTACAATTGTAGGGCATCGAAAACCGTCGTACTGACCAATCACGACTGTCCAAGTGGCAGTAGTGTCTCTGTCCGCGCATGTGCGGTAGATAGTAGCCGTTGAATCAGGGACCGTACAGCAACTGATAACGGTCCCTGGTTGAATCAGGGACCGTACAGCAACTGATAACGGTCCCTGGTTGAATCAGGGACCGTACAGCAACTGATAACGCGGCCACAGTGTACTCGGTGTACAAGCGTATAAACAAACTAGTGGGGGTTCTACGTCGCAGAATTAATCAGAATTGTGCACTTCGTGCAACAAGCACAATACTTTGGTATATTGTTCTTTATAATGTTATAAGTGATTTCAGATTTGAAGCCACTTCAAAATCTTTTTTTATTTTGAGAAATAAATAAAAAAGATGAGCCAAAATTGCAGACGATTTTCTAGCGCGAGGTGCACGCAGTGAATATTATCAAGCAAAATGAATGTAAGCTAAAATTATTTTCTAATGGTATGAATACATAAGTTTATCCAAAAATTTGCTGGCCTTATTTTGTTTCCTTAATTTTCTATGACTTCGTAGACTCGCAGCGGGAAAATCAAAATGGCCGCTTCCGATCGCGTGTTCGTAATTTGCCAGTGAAAACTTAGTCTTTCGCGGTGAATTATGGATTTACAGCTCTTCAGATAGTCTTGTGCAATATGGTCATTCTTACCTATTTTAGTTGTTTTCAGTGTTAATCATCATTTA
>CM031595.1:146433583-146458596 GCA_018398815.1 Conus ventricosus
GTAACTGTCATGGCAGGTAGTTTGAGAGAGAGTGAGAAGAGAGAGAGTGAGAGAGAGAGAGAGAGAGACATGTGTTTACATGTTTACTGACTTTTAATACATCAACAGTGTGCAACATCAACAAGACAACACTCAAAATAATTACATTGTGGTATGCATCACATTATGATGCTCTCTCTCTCTCTCTCTCAACACACACACACCACACACACCACACACACACACACACACACAATTCAGAACGTTGATGATGTTTTTTAACCTTTTCAGATTACACCAGACCTTGTCAGTGAAGTGTGCAGCTCAATGCAAGCAGACAAATGCCTTCGGATGAGACAAGAAGTCTATTTCAAAGCAGCAAGTGAGTACAGATCATACTCATCAGCTTAATCTAACCAGAACTACATCACATATATTTCCAAGCACTGTAAGTGCATGGTAAAAATATTGAAATTTTGCTGAAAGCTTTATTCTATTGTTCCTCACATGCAATACAAAACATTTTCTTTATTTTACTCATGTTTAAATGTGTCACGAGTTTGTCACGAGGCCTACGACGTTTGACCCATCTAGGGTGGCGGAATTACTCATTTATTTATTGTCGTTGCTGTTGTCGTGTATCCGTCCCTTAGTGTGGCTTGTGGTGCGGTTGCACCTTGGTGTAGTTCAGCTCAACTTCGGTTTGCTTTCTCTCTCTCTTCTCTCTCTAATTCCACTGCCCGTGCTATTCATCCTGCAGTTCATGGGTGGCTGGTACCTTTCTCTCGAACTTGCTGTCTATCGGGCCTCTCGCCTGTCTTTTTACCTGTCGCACGTGCTTCATTTCTTTTAGTTTGAAGTATGCTCACTCTGTGACGCAGCATGGCATGTTGGCCGCCATCGCTGAGGGAGGTTAGCTCTTGACTCGAGCGGAAGATGTCTCTGGGAGCGCCTGCTCCGGTCTTGGTTCTTCACCGTATCATCGAGGGTACAGTCGGTATCTTCAATTCCTACAGTCGGCCTGTAGGAGAGGGACATCACTTCTTCTTTCTCCGCATCTGCGCTTCTGTCCTCTCGACTGGACAGAGGGCAGAGAGAGTCGTTTGACCCGCCTCTTCTGGGTCACCACGGTAGCTGGTAAGCATCGTTTCGTGGTTTGTTTGTTTTGGTTTGTTGTTGTTAGCCGGCTTATTCTTCTCTTTGCGCAATTTTCTTTTGTTTTCAAATTGTAAAAGAAATATTGTTTGAGACCTTTTCTCTGGTTAATTCAATCTTTAACCTGGCCATTCTAAATTATATCCAAAATTTCTTTCTCTGTTTATGCATCTGGTGATGCGGTAGTCGGTGGGGATGGGAGAGAACCTGGTGATTCAGGGTTGGAACTTGCTTGGTCTCGCTCGTCGCCCCTGTCACATTCGCCGGGACTCTTATTCTTCGGCCACCGTCTGTTTGTGTGTGCAAGGAGAACGAGTTTTATGTTCGCGAGTGTGCGTACGCATGATTTGTCGTTCGGATGCGTGGTTGGAGATTTGTGTTATTTTGAAATGTGGCTATAAAATGTGACAATTATGCCATTGAATTATTATTTGCAAATGTGGCGGCAGTTATTAAGCGATGGTGCGCTGTGTTGGTTTATTTCCTAAGAAAGGAAATTGTTAAACGTGAGTGAGAGAAGGTGAAGATAATTCATATGTTTTTATAGCCTGTTGATTTAATGCGTCCCTTACCTGCTTCATGTGAGAAGACTTTAACGATTTGATGCGTTTACTGTGTTATGCTCAGGTCTGTGTTGAGCTGGGCTGTTGGTGCGTTTGATAGACTTCCCCTCGCCCATCATGCGAGTGGCTGTTAAGATTTAGCAGCATGGGTCAGACTGTACTGACAGCGGGGTTCAGTACCCTTCCTTCTTCTTCCTTCCCTCCCTTTCTTCTCTCCTCCCAGCTACGTTTCCCCCCCCCCCCTCCCGGGGGCTTCACCCGGAGTCTGGACTGGATGGTGCCACGTGCTGGTTGAGGCCACGCTCTGGCTGGGACCGCGGACTGGATGGTGCCACGTGCTGGTTGAGGCCACGCTCTGGCTGGGACCGCGGACTGGATGGTGCCACGTGCTGGTTGAGGCCACGCTCTGGCTGGGACCGCGGACTGGATGGTGCCACGTGCTGGTTGAGGCCACGCTCTGGCTGGGACCGCGGACTGGATGGTGCCACGTGCTGGTTGAGGCCACGCTCTGGCTGGGACCGCGGACTGGATGGTGCCACGTGCTGGTTGAGGCCACGCTCTGGTCGGGACCGCGGACTGGTAGAAAAGCCCGCCGGCTTGACTGGCCGGCCCTGATCCCCGTCCAGGACCTCCAGTAACAACGCCACGTTCCCCCCCCCCCCCTCTCCGGGACGCGCTCTTCACTGCTGCTTGCGTGTCGAGGGTGTCGGCTTTGAGCGACTCCCTTCAAGAACCAACCCGGTTCGGAGCACTAGTGCGGCAGGGTGCTCCAGTAGACTTGACGGAGGCAGGGTGTGGAGGCACTCCAGGGTGTGGGGAGGGATGGATGCTGAAATGTTTCTTTATATTGTGTATATGTCATATGTGCAGGAATGCTGTAATTGTGATTGTGTACGTCGTATGGTGAAATGTTTATTTATAATTGTGCATGTTGTGTGTGTTGGAGTGCTTGATTGTGATTGTGCATGTTGTGTGCGTTGGAATGCTTGATTGTGATTGTGCATGTTGTGTGTGTTGAATGCTTATTTATGACTGTGTGTGTTGGTGTGAATAAATGGGGTGTTGTATCGTAATCTTTCTGTGTGGGCTCTTGCGAGGCGTGTGAGGTCAGGCACTCCCTTCACTCCCATCTAGACCGATCCTGTCAGGGCAGACCTCCAGGGGTCGGTCGTGACATAATGATACACTTATAAGTAGAACACTCTCTCTCTCTTTCACACACACACACACACACACACACACACAC
This sequence comes from Conus ventricosus, assembly GCA_018398815.1. NCBI lineage: Eukaryota > Metazoa > Mollusca > Gastropoda > Neogastropoda > Conidae > Conus > Conus ventricosus. Next base: position 146,436,527 of record CM031595.1, read on the forward strand.
ACACACACACACACACACATGCTCAAATATATGTTAAGGAAATTCAATGATACTGTAACAATGTATTATGAGAACAATCGCTGTTTTGTCTTAACAGGAGAGGCTCCTATTCAGGACAAGTTGTCTTTTCTGAATGACTGCTTGCCTACAAAAGGACGCTTTCCAAATGCTGCCGCCGAGAAGGCTTGGGGCAACTTCCACAGAGCTCTTCAGGACAGATTTCAGAACTGTCCACAGACAGTGGATTGTCTCGAGGAGCAACCTTTCAACTGTGTCTTAGGCTATTTAAGCGGTTGATTCAGCTAAACTACTTTCACAAAGTGCAACCTGCAGCAGTACACCCTTTCCAGCAGGCAGGCAGTCAGTTCAATTTAGATGAGGGACCCTTCAGACATTTTAGAATACATAGGGGGTTTTGTACATAAAAGAAAAGCATTGAAAAAAAAAAAGAGCAAGCATTTTCTTTTTGACATAGTTCATTTCTCAAACAAGCCAGGTAAGGAGGCAGGAGCATCAAGCAACCCCCCAAAAAAATGACATCTTTTTGGGAAAAGGGGGGGGTTATACACGTCAACCCTTTCTGTGACGCTTTTTGAGCAGTTAAATGTACGTACAGACAAAGGCCCCACCACGACTGTTCCGGACAAATTTTTTAGGGAATTTTTAGGAAATGAAATTTGCCACCTTTCAAAAACATCACCTACGACTGCCTCTAAGAGGAAAAAAGATTTCAGAAATAATTTATGTTATTTAAAAAAAATCGAATAATCACACAGCAAAGATAAAAAAATAGCACAATCACAAAGCTTTTCCCAAAAAAAAGAAAGGGCTAAGGAAAACAGAAGGCGGGAGCTGCAGCACGAAAAATATATCAGTTTTGAAAATTCATCTTTTGTGTTTGGTGCAAAAATTTTTGCTTTGATGTGAAACACCTTTTTTCTATACAGCAAACAAAAAGAGTTTAGTTGGCACAAAAAAAAATTGACTCCAAAAGGGTTTTACCCCATTTCTTGAAAAAAAACTTCTATAACCGCTTCTGAGGGCCCAGTGAAAAAGAGTTAGATAGTGAATTTAAGGCATACAGTGTCTGCTCTTTCATTTTGTTTCTTTTTTTTAAAAGGGTGTTGCTGATTGTGATCTCAGTGGTGGTCTTTTTCCTTTCCAACTTTCCTTTTTTGGTTGCAATTCAGTGCAAGTTTCTGCATCTGATTTTTTTTTCTTGATAGCCGAATGCTACAAATTTGGATTCTCACTTTTTTTGGAGATACCCTGTGCCTCCCAAAAGTGAGCTTCGTTGGACCCGAAAAAATTTGTTGCGAGTATGAACGAACCCCCATGTTGAACAGATTTTGGCACTTCTTAAAAGATTTGATGGTCGTGCCCAAAACCCTTTGTGGGGTTTGGGTGGTCAAGAACATTTTTGCCGTCAGCAGCACTGAAATTTCCGGGTCGTGGCAACAGACTTTTTCCTTTTTCGAGGTAATCAGAAAGGGGGGGCAAAACTGAAAACGGGGATCATCTCCTCGGGTTAGGGTTTAGGTTCCTTCGCTTTTCACGTGCGTCATCAAAAGATCTGACGTTCAAGCAATAAAAAAATCTGCCATTAACAAAATGAACCTGGCTGTTCACTGCTCCCATCACCCCCATGAACTTCAAGGACCGCCAACTCTGTTGCTAAGGCTTGTCCGCTAATTTAACGTTCACTTGGGGGGGCGTGGGGAAATGGGTCACAAGCTTTTTGGGTCCTGTCGTCCTCTTGCCTTTAAACCACTATACACGTCTTTGATCTGCTGCCACATCAGTTCTTTCCCATTTTTCCCATAGCAGCACTGCTTACCATACCCACTTCTGTACAAATTTTTTCCGACAGTTTTCACTAGATGTGGCACCCCGAAAAAAAAATAGATATATCTGTCAGGAGAAAAAGAATTTTAAATGTTTTGTGGAAAATTCCTTTAGTCCCCATGAAGTGAAGAGTGTTGGTTGGGAGGGGCCTTGTCGCGGTAGACGCTTTTCCCTTAGTTGGCGGGTTCCTCAAAGGGCCCTACAGTTTCCCCAAAAACAGGGGGTATATTTCAGCTTTTTTGCAGTGCTTTTCCCAAAGTAGCCCATATCACTTCAGACTGCTGTTGACCCAACGACATAGAACACGGACATGGCGGCAAAGCAGTGTGACTTGGCCGCTCTTCCATGACTAATGTTGACAAATCCAACAACTCACTTTTTTGCTGTCAAAAACGAGGTCTTCTTTTAGGACATTTCATCGTCAAAAGCACAAAAAAACGTTCACACCCTGGAAGATGTTTGCAGCTGATTTTTTTTTTCTAAGATTTCCGGATGAAACCCTTCTGTAGGTGAATGCAGTTGGAAAATCTTTAATGTAGATTCCCCAAATTTTCAAACTCCAGTGCCCCGAAAGGTGTTTTTGCAGACGCCCTCTGCTGTGAAGCACAGTGCCAGCCTGAATCATGGGATCCCAAATTTCACCCCTTTTTTTTTTTTTCCCTTTTGTTTGAAATTTTTTTGCCTGCTCTTCCCAAAACATTCTGGCAAGGGGAACTGCGGGGGCTGTTTTCCAAAACTGGGGTCATGCGCATGAAAATTCCTTGGAGACTGAAGAATGATTTCTGTTTAAAAAACAGTTCTACCTCTTTTTGCAGTTTTCTCCAGAGCGAGCGGGGCCGGCTACTCATTTATTTTTGGGAACAGTGCGCGGGGGACATGTGCTGTAAGGGTCTACAGCTGTTGTTTTGACATTTAAATTTTGTTTTTCAACATTTTTCACAGCTTCACAGTTTTTGCACAAGGTTTTGTCAGAGAGAAGAAGGCAATCAGCTGAACGAACCAAATGTTTTGCTACAGTTTTGTTTTGCTCAAAATCAAAATAGTGTTTCTGTAAAATTAGGCTTTCGTGAACCGAAATTTGGGGTGGTGAGGTGGAGAAATCTTGAAGTTCTTTTTTTAACCCCCGTACGACATTGGGGGTAAAAATCTGTAAATAGGAGAAACAAACCCGTTTAAATGTCTACTGAGTTTACGCGGTAAGCCAAGCACATAACAGAAAGGGGACAATAAAGGGGAAATGAAACTGAATCTTCAGGGGGGGAATCGTCTAAAATTCCACAAAATTATTTTTCCTCGTCTTCTAGACGGTCCAAGGGCAGGCACCCGAGTGGGTTTTTTCCCTCGGGTCTTTAAAAAGTGTGAAAGCACACTCTCGGGGGTTCTGGAGGATTTCCCCCGTTGCACGGAACAAAAGGATAGGGTTGGTTGCCTGTTTTGGGCTTACATGCTTTTAAAATAAATATTATGTTCATTTGTCATATTTATCCCTGAAAAAAAACAGATCTACTTAAGATTCTTTTTTTTTTAATACATACACTATAGATTCATTATGTAGATAATTACACCTGTAAAAAAAGCATGCCTTTAAATTTCTCCCTAATATTTTTTGTACATACATGTTTTAAATTCTCGACATTTTCCTTTTTTTTCCCCCGGAGAAAATATCCGTAAAATGACTTTTGGAAAAAATTTTTAGTTTTTTCTTACCGTGGGTTTCCTTTCTGTTTTTTTGGAGTTTCAATTGCCGACCGGCATGTACTCATGGGCAGGGTGCCTCAATGAGTCTCCCCAGTTTCCCCCAGGGCCCAGAAACTAGAGGAATATTTTGTATGTAAATACAAAATATTGTTTTGCATATAAAGCGGGAAATTTGGCATCTATACCAAATAAAAAAAATGACTCCTTAAACCCCGTGTTTGGTGTGTATAATTGTTTTTAATATTTATATATATTATATATAAATATAATGTGGTGGTGGTGTGTGTTTGTGTGTTGTGGTGTGTGTGTTGTGTTTAGAGAGAGGGCAGGAGGGGGAAAGAGAGAGAGAGAGAGAAGGAGAGAGAGAAGAGAAAAGAAGAGAGAGAGACAGAGAGAGGGCTAAAAGGCTTTGTAGTCTATGATGAACCTTGACATTGGCTTGATACATCATGCAAGTTCAAGAGTAATGTCATGAATTACTTTTGTGGGATAAAAAAAAAAGCGATGTGTTTCTGCCTTTACCGTGCTTCGAAATTACCATGCACAACATAAACATGCACGGGCACCACACATAAACATACCCCTCCTCCCCTTTCCTCTCTCTCTTCTCTCTTTTTCTTTTTTTTCTTCTCTCCCCTCTCTTCCCCCTCTCTCCTCTCTCTCCTCTCTCTCTCTCTCCCCACACACACACACCCAAAACACACACACCCCACACACACACCCCCACACAAAACACAGAATGGGAAAAGTTTCTTCAATGAGCGGGGCCCTTTTAAAACAACCCGTTCCGGGACTCTTAAAAATTTTGTGCCAATGAATTGATGAGGTATACCAATTTCTTTTCCAAGCTTCACGGACCAGGGGGGTAAAACCTGATGAGTGGGGGAAGCGAGCCCCTTTTTCCCCATTCAAAAAAGGGGACAAAACAAACAGAAACTATAGACCCTTTTCTCTTACATCAAATTTTAGCTAAACTACTTGAACACAAAAATTAGAACATAATGGACCATCTGACAATATGACTTCTTAATAACTCCCAGCATGGTTTTGCAGCAAGGAGTTTTAGACTCAACTTATAACAACTCCAATGATTTTGAACTGTTTAAAAAAACGCCCAAAAAAATGCAATTTTTTTAACTTTTCTAAAGCCTTTGATAAGGTTGACCAGAGGGGCCGCTGCTTAAATTTGAACACATTGCTTGGGGGTTCTTGCTAAAAAATGGCTAGTCATTTCCCCTTGGGAACGCAGAAATTGTTGTGGAAGGGGCGTCATCCCCCTTTGGAAAACCCGCTTGTCATGTACCACAGGGAACTGTTTTGGGGCCCTTGTTTTTTTTAATTTTTTAAAAACAAATAAAATCTTTCCGGGAAATACTATAAGGGTTTTTGCAGATGCAGTTTTTTTATAGAACAAACAAAGCAAAATGAACTCGCATTTACAAAAAGATCTAAAGCTTTACAAGAGTGGGAAAGAAATTGAAATGGAATTTCATCCCCAAAAGTGCCAAAATGTTCGTAATGTAAAAAAACCTCACCAAATTGTGATTTTTTAAAAAATACTATTCTTAAAAAAAGTAATGCTGCAAAATTTAGCGTGAATAAGGGAAATCGTCTCAAAAAGGGAAAAACTTACAATTTTTGTATGAAAAAAGCAAATAACCTTTGCTTTTTTTTAAAAAATATCAATGATGCCCCCCAAAGGTTAAAGACGACTGCTACAAAAAACGGTTGACCATACTGGGAAAATGGTTGCTCATTTTTGGGGTCCTTCCTTAAAAGGCATTGATAACCCCGAAAAAAATTCAGAAGGAGCACACGGTCGAACAGGAACCCCATCAGAGAAAAGGGAATAAGGAAAAATGAGGGAAAATTGAATGGAAAACCCCCAGAAAAAGAAAAAGCTTTTATTTAAAATTAACACCCTTTTTTAAAGGCAGAGCTAAAGAATTGATATTCCTGGAAAACTATATTTAATAAAAGTACACCCGGGGTGGGCGGGCAAGTTATACCAACCTGCATCAAATATTTACAGCCACTTACATTCTTTTTATCCCATTTTTGTACGGGTGTGGAACTCACTGCCGGGGGCCCTCAGATTTCCAAAAGTGCAACTCATTCAAGGGGCAAATTATTCGACAGTTTTGAGTCTGCTATTGGATTTTCTATTTTTACTTCCCCAGATATTTTTATTACCGGGGCCCGAATTTTGGGCCTTGCTTTTAAACGGGGACCCTTTTTGCCAATTTGTCCAGGGGCCAACAGAGAGCGCACTGTTTTTTGTTTTTTTTTATTTTTTTAAAATCGCGCTGGGGGACCTACTCGTTTTTAGTAACCCTTTTTAGGAAAAAGAAAAAGAACCCAAAACTTGGCATCACTGAATTTTGGGTGCCGAACTTAATTTCAACAGAAAAACCCATTCGATGAAAAGCATTTTAAAGAAAGATATAGATCTATGCTCAGACTTCCCTTTGAAGCAAGAATCCCCGAAAAGACGGGGCAAATTTTAGCACGTCGGGGGTTTAACGATTTATCTTGTCTGTGTACTGTTTATCCCGCATTCTCCCCTCATCGTTCGACCCTTTTGCCGGTAATTTGTAAATGTAAGCCCCTTTTTGTTTAGATTTTGGGCGGGGCCCAACAAAGGCCAGTTTCACCCCCCCTATTTGAGCGATGTGGTTTTGGGCAAGAAAATTGGAGTGTTTATGGGAAAACGAGATTTCACCGTCCCCACGCGTGCTCCCCATGTTTTCTCGTTGAAGTGCCACCCCGGGAATTTTTTACGCCCCAAATTCGGCCCCGGGTCGCGAGCATACTTTGGCGGGGCATCGGCTCTTGAGTCCCTTTGCTGTCGGGCCCGGGGTTTAATCCTACCACTGGACACCCCCGGGGGTCGGGAATTGGCTCCGTAGAAAAGGTCAATTATCTGAAGAGCAAGAACCCCTTTTTAAGACATCGTCTAGGCCGACTGAAGGGGGACCCCAAACATTCGACAGCACCCCCCAACTTTTTTGGGGGGAGTCTGAACGAGTCCTCGTCCCTGGGGGATGAAAACTGTGGGGGACAAGGCGGGGTTGAGTAAATGGACGAAATCATTTTTTCGTATAGGCAACAAAACTATTTCAACATAATCCCTTAAAGGGACATTTACCATTCAATAAATTTTGTCGCGCGATCATTTTAAAATGCTTGATTAATATTTTAGTTTACCGGTCAAAACTAGTTGATCTAGAGCTGTCATCTTCATCTTTTGCTTATCTATCGTGTTGCCTTTACAATCCATATTATGTAAATTCTTTTTCAGCCCCTTTATCAACCTATTAGAAGAGTGAATTTGTGTGAAGCAATTTATTATTAAAGAATCGTAAAAGAGTTCAATTATAACGAAGCATTTTCGGGATCTAAGTGTCTTTTAATTAAGATTAAGCCTTTTTTATTTAATCCATTCAAGGATTAAAATATAATTGTAATTTATCAAGCATAAGCCCTTTGGGGAAAAACTATCAAGGCAGATTGGGAAAATTTATACATTTTTTCCTTCTTTTTTGATGACTCATCGTAAAGCGATTTTTGAAGGAAATCAATGTAAAAAAAGAGCAAGTAGTGAATGTAAAGTTGTTTTGAAAAGTGATGGAGGATATGATGGCCACCATAGTGCAAGATCTAAGACAATTGTTTTCTTGCAGGTCTGGTTTCATCTTACACCCGTTTATTTCTACTCCTGTTTTACACCACTCCTCTTCATCTTCACCTTCGGCACACGTCTTTATCCCGCTACATCCTTCGTCGGGAGGAACGTGCTGGTGTGTCGACCTTACCGAGATCTGGAAGAGAACTGTGAACGTCAGCGGAACTCCGGAACGCTACACAATTCCGTGAAGCTGAGTGACAATCACATAAACACATCCCTCCATATCCAAGCACGCCATAACACACTCAGACATTTTTTCTTACATATATATCATCTTGTGCATGACTACATTTCTTTTGTGTGTATCCTCCGGAAGATATTTTTGTGGCACGAGCAGACAGTCTATATTCGTGCTACTGCAAGAAGTGAAGGGAAGAAGGACAGAGACTTTGTCGTTATTGGTGTATGTGCATGATTTATTTCTTTTATATGTAACTCATTTCATAGGCAACAAACGGACATCAACATACAAAGCAACCATACGACATATTCACCGCAGATCATCATCATCTTTGTTCATACTTAATTAAATTCAGTTGTTGAATCAAAGATCAAACCTCTTGATTACATCTGTGGAAAGAAAGTGAAGGGTGTGGACGAAAGCTTGACTTTCCTACTACGGTCTATCGTTCTTGCTGAGCACTCAACCATCATTTATGAATGGGGTCTTAATAAAAACGTCACACTGACTCCATTTCCCATACAGTCCTTCGAATGAGACTGTAAACCGAGGTTCCGTTTGTAAACGCACGCATAACATCTTGCACACACGTAAAATCCCATCACCAACTTTCAGAAGAGAAGGCCAGTTTGGCCATGGGTATGGATGACACGTTACACATAGCATGCACCTTCCCCGAAGTTGGAGTATGGCTGCCTTAATGGCGGGATAAAAAAAAACGATCATGCACACAAAACTCCACTCCGTTTGTTGGGTACATGGGATTAATACTTACCTGTCTGCCCAGGGAGTGTCCGCAGGAGTATCAGCCTGCGTACGCAGAAGAAGAAGAAAATACATCCTCCGCACAGGACAAACGTACCTTCTGCTGGATTGGTTTGTGTCAAATCTCCTATTTGTTGACATAAAATCTGAAGTGGAAGATTTTGTTACCAATCTCCTAACCGTCTCTGGTTTGACGCTTATTAGGAAAGCAGTTCTTCTTCGTCCAGTCAATTTTTGCGAGGATTGTTATGTCGTAATTCACAACAAAGAGAAATCTAGATCCCTTTTTCAAGTGATAACACCCATCACGTTTACAATTAATCTCTGATTATTTTGATGTCAGAAGTACAGAAGGTATACAAGATCCATCTAAAGTTCAGTCATAACTGAACTGTGCGAAGATACACTTCTAGAGAGACACATAACAAAACTGTGTCCACTCCTTGTCTGGTTGTATTCAGCTGTAACCTGCCTCTTCATGGCATTTTCACAGGCTCCCAAATCAACTCGCTCATATCCTTTGTGGCTGACATAGCAGGCTGGAAGAATCTACTCGTAAGGGATCTCGGTTGTCGCTTTTACTCTCATCCCGTAACAAGAGTCTGATATAGAGATAATATGGCTAACATTTGCACACACACACACACACACACACACACACACATGGCGCTCGCGCGCGCACACACACACACACACACACGCGCGCGTGCGCGCGCACGCGCGCGCGCGCGAAAACAAACAGACACACACACACACACACACACACACATAAAGTACACAGAGAGAGAGAGAGAGAGAGAGAGAGAGAGAGAGGTGTTCGGGTACAAATGAAAACCAAGCAATAAAGCAATAAAAATAAATATCTTCCCATTCTGTTACTTGTCACCTGTTCAAGAGAGAGCAACACATACAAGACCCTCTACATCTTGCCCTTCTCCTCCCTATCCTTTTCCCATCTCACTTCCCACCTCCACCAACAATGTGACAGACAACACGGAAACATCGATTGAAAAGAACGTAGAAACTCACAGAATCCACCACATACACACAGCCAGACCCTGTCGCTTCTGCTTCTAGTCTCCCAGTGTCACACTGGAATAACGAACAGCAATATCATGGAGTGAAGTGTGGGCACTTTTTTCAGTGACAATGGCTTACACGACAGGCAGAGACGACGTACTGCTAACTGCAAACAAGATGACGCAGTAAACGCAAACTTGCCCCTTTCGCACGACACTGCAAGCCGGTGTCGTATATAATACTGTCGCCGTGGAATTGTATCGCAGCGATAGCATTTCACGTGAAATATTGTTGCAGCGACAATAATTGCTGGAAAAAAATGTCGCGCGACAACTTTTCACGAAAAATGTCCCATAGAATATTGTAGCTGCCAAGGGTGGTACAGGACTGCTCTAAAGGCAGGTGAAGACAGTGCTTCTCTGGGTCCTCCCCAGCACCTTCGGGTGTTTCTTTTTCTTCTTTGCCTTAACTAGGCTGACCCTGGAGAAAGGTCCAGTGACGGTGAGGAAAGACCCACTGACCACAGGGAAAGTCCTGTTGACAGTGGGAAAGACTACAACTTTGGATTCTCTCTTGAGGGCACATAAGACCGTATGGCGAAAGCTTGGCTGTGTCTGGAGTGGCACTGTCTTCATCTGTCCGTGGGCAGGGGTGGTTGGGTCTGTGGGGTGTGCTCGGCAGCTGGAGGGTGGTGTTTTTCGCCGGTGGGCTCTGCAGTCATGAAATACGAGCTGGTACACCCATGGGGATGCTACTTTAAGGCTGTTATGAGCTGCATCCTGTAGTCTAATTTACCTCTGTTCAGGAGCAGTTATGTCCCTTGATATCTTAATGGAGTGTCCTGCGCGTGCCTGTACCCATCGTCAACACAGCGCAGGCCTCCAAGGGTGGTACAGGACTGCTCTAAAGGCAGGTGAAGACAGTGCTTCTCTGGGTCCTCCCCAGCACCTTCGGGTGTTTATTTTTCTTCTTTGCCTTAACTAGGCTGACCCTGGGAAAGGTCAGTGACGGTGAGGAAAGGACCCACTGACCACAGGGAAAGCCTGTTGACAGGGGAAAGACTACAACTTGGTCTCTCTTGAGGCACTAAGACCGTATGGCGAAACTTGGCTGTGTCTGGAGTGGCACTGTCTTCATCTGTCCGTGGGAGGGTGTTGGGCTGGGGGTGTGCTCCAGCTGGAGGTGGTGTTTTTGCCGGTGGCTCTGCAGTCATGAAATACGGGCTGGTACACCCAGGGGATGTACTTTAGGCTGTATGAGCTGCATCCTGTAGTCTAATTTACCTGTTCAGGAGCAGTTATGTCCCTTGATATCTTAATGGAGTGTCCTGCGCGTGCCTGTACCATCGTCAACACAGCGCAGGCCTCCAAGGGTGGTACAGGACTGCTCTAAAGGCAGGTGAAGACAGTGCTTTCTGGGTCCTCCCCAGCACCTTCGGGTTTTCTTTTCTTCTTTGCCTTAACTAGGCTGACCCTGGAGAAAGGTCCAGTGACGGTGAGAAGACCCACTGACCACAGGGAAAGTCCTGTTGACAGTGGGAAAGACTACAACTTTGGATTCTCTCTTGAGGGCACATAAGACCGTATGGCGAAAGCTTGGCTGTGTCTGGAGTGGCACTGTCTTCATCTGTCCGTGGGCAGGGTGGTTGGGTCTGTGGGGTGTGCTCGGCAGCTGGAGGGTGGTGTTTTTCGCGGTGGGCTCTGCAGTCATGAAATACGGGCTGGTACACCATGGGGATGCTACTTTAAGGCTGTTATGAGCTGCATCCTGTAGTCTAATTTACCTCTGTTCAGGAGCAGTTATGTCCCTTGATATCTTAATGGAGTGTCCTGCGCGTGCCTGTACCCATCGTCAACACAGCGCAGGCCTCCAAGGGTGTACAGGACTGCTCTAAAGGCAGGTGAAGACAGTGCTTCTCTGGGTCCTCCCCAGCACCTTCGGGTGTTTCTTTTCTTCTTTGCCTTAACTAGGCTGACCCTGGAGAAAGGTCCAGTGACGGTGAGGAAAGACCCACTGACCACAGGGAAAGTCCTGTTGACAGTGGAAAGACTACAATTTGGATTCTCTCTTGAGGGGACATAAGACCGTATGGCGAAAGCTTGGCTGTGTCTGGAGTGGGCCCCTGTCTTCATCTGTCCGTGGGCAGGGGTGGTTGGGTCTGTGGGTGTGCTCGGCACTTGGAGGTGGTGTTTTTCGCCGGTGGGCTCTGCAGTCATGAAATACGGGCTGGTACACCCATGGGGATGCTACTTTAAGGCTGTTATGAGCTGCATCCTGTAGTCTAATTTACCTCTGTTCAGGAGCAGTTATGTCCCTTGATATCTTAATGGAGTGTCCTGCGCGTGCCTGTACCCATCGTCAACACAGCGCAGGCCTCCAAGGGTGGTACAGGACTGCTCTAAAGGCAGGTGAAGACAGTGCTTCTCTGGGTCCTCCCCAGCACCTTCGGGTGTTTCTTTTTCTTGTAGCTGTCCATAAAATGCAGTATTTCCCGGAAATACTGTCGCTGCGACACGATTTTATGAGCGACAGTATTATATACGACACCCGGCGTCACGGCCCAAATTGCCGACTCACACCCTCCAAAACTGTTCCCCCCGGACAGCACAAGCCAGCACAAGTTGTTCTTCATACCCTCAGGCGTCCCCCATCGGACAGTATGAATTTAGGGGTGTACCTCAACTGGCGAGCTACACTTTGGCCGCCTGCATTTTCGCTGCCTGTGCTATTGCCGCCAGTATTTTTACCACGCCGGATATTTTTCTTTGATGGGGAACTTTGCTTTTTGCGCTGATAGTGTTTAGACGAAAAAGCTTATTACCCTATATTAGGCGGAATTTTCTTCTTCTTCGTATTAAATCGTGCACGCCGACATATGTATTAATTTTCGCCCTGGTGTGCAGAGTGAAGTTTGTCCCAGTTACCACAGAGGGAGAAATCCTGATTATAAACAATTGGTTTTATCGCAATGACTTCGAAACCATAATTTGAAAAAACAAACAAACTTGTAATCTGTCTGTCAATCAGTTTCATTATATTTGGTCTTAATGGCAGTGAGAGAGAGAGAGAGAGAGAGAGAGAGAGAGAGAGAGAGAGAGAGAGAGAGAGAGAGAGTATAAATGATTGTTTATTCATATAGGCCTCAGCTCCTCATGAAGGGGTAAACGTACAGATATAACACTTCATCATGCAACACAAAAGGCTACGGCTATGGCAGGTACACAGTGCAAAACTATGAAGTAGACATTTCTCTATATTTAAAAGCCTTATACAAAAACGATAAATTTCGTATAACATCAGGTTTAGTGGATGCCATGAGTAAACTTAGTTAAAATAAACAAGGTTCTCGATAATATATAGGCTCCAAAATTTTTTCTCTAATTTCTTTCAACCTTTGACAACAAAGAACGAAGTGAATCCCTTTTTTGTGAGTCATGGATTTTATTATAAAGAATTATCTTTACACCTATGCTTGAACATCGAAATCAAATGAGACAACCCAACAAAAGGTAACACTTTGAACAACCTAAGTTTCAAAATATATTGACTGTAGGCAGAACTCAAAATATGAAAAAGTATGTTAAAGGACTGAGCAACCAGATGAACATTTCTTCTTGAAACAAACGATTTTTACAATTTTGAAAAGGAAGGATAACAAATGTAAAATAACGCAGAAATTTTCAATGTTTGCTTTTTAAAGACCATTCTCCACATGTAAACATGAGAGAGAGAGAGAGAGAGAGAGAGAGAGAGAGAGAGAGAGAGAGAGAGAGAGAGAGAGAGAGAGAAGCCACTTTAGATAAGACTGGATCCACAAGACATAATCTATAAGCGTACTTTAGAATACAAAGAATGTGGATTTCAAAAGACTGCCACGCCACCAAGTTCAAGATGATCGCATGACCCATCGAGTCTAACCTTTATCGTTTTTCTTTGAGACTGCAACACGCGAACGCTATCGTATTACCCTTTATGATGGCGGGAGGTCCACTACTCCTCCCCCCCCCCCCCCCTCCCTGCACCGAATTCTCTTCCCTCATTCACACACTCTCTCTCTCTCTCTCTCTCTCTCTCTCTCTCCTCTCTCTCTCTCTCTCTCTCTCTCTCTCTCTCTTCCATCCTCCCACTGGTCTCCCAGAGTCTGACATGTCCGAAATTATTGCTGACCAGTGGTCTGAATGTCTTCAGAACTTACTCCCTGACCTTTTCCCAATACCCGGGCGATCGGCTCTGTGCTCTTGGTAACATCCACAAACACGAGAAAAGGGCACCGCTCACGCTCCTCGCATGTACTCATATAGACGAATGTACGCACAGGCACACTCACAACTTGTGCGCACACGTATGCATGCACGCACGTGCACACAGATGCACACACAGACACACTCATGCACACCGCATGCATATGCGCACACGCACAAGCGCGAACGCGCACACGCACGCACACACACACACGCGCGCACACACACGCGCGCACACACTTATGCACACACATACATATGCCTGCACACGATATTTTCTTTTCTTTAAAAACGAACAAACAAACAATCTATGCGACATCCTATTTGAAAAATCAAATTCGATAATGGAATACAGCTATGTTATTATTCCAGATAGTATGATCTCTCTCTCTCTCTCTCTCTCTCTCTCTCTCTCTCTCTCTCTCTCTCTCTCTCTCTCTCGTGTGTGTGTGTGTGTGTGTGTGTGTGTGTGTGTGTAAAGAGAGAGAGAGAGAGAGAGAGAGAGGGAAGGATAGAGAGGGGGAGAGAGAATACTGAACGGTACAATGGCTAAAGGAGATGTCAATCTAACTTTTCTATCCACCTACCCCTGACCACCACTCACACAATCCACAAGAGGAAATAATATCTAGTTAACATGTTGTTCTGGTGATGATGTTGATGATGATAATGATGATGAGATGCTGCTGCTGCAGATGATGATGATGATGATTATAATAAAAATAATAACGGCGACGACAACAACAACAACAGCAATCATGATGATCATGATGATAATGGTGACGATGATGATGACCACCACCACCACCACCACCACCACCTCACCATCATGATCATCACCATCATCATCATCATCATCATCATCATCACCATCATCATCATCATCGTCATCATCATCATCATTCATTATTATCATCACCACTACTACCACCATCTTGTCATATGTATAAGCAAGCAATAATATGATAATCCTTGTATTCACTATGTACTAAACAACTAAAAAAAAAAAGTCGCAGTTAGGAGAACTCCTGCCAGTGGAATGTTGAATGTCAGCTTCTATATTGTGTTTCCTCCCTGAAGGATCCACATCTAGATTCACAAGGGCGGTGTACGTACAGCCTTTTTTATTTTTTATTTTTTTTAAATCTCGGTTTCGTTATCAAGGAGGTAGAGAAGGTAATACGAAGCGCATTTGGGGTGGGGAGTGGAGGGGGAGGGGCGGTAACTCAGGGTTGAGACATTGTTGAATGTGGCAGGATGGGGTGTAGGATAGGGGTGGGATTTTGGGCTGCTAGTAGCCTAGATCGTTGGGGTGGGAAAACAGTGTAGAGTGGGGTCGTACAACATTGGTTAGCCCAAACTGTCCCCCTCTCCTCACTCCCCCCACCTCTCCGTCCCCCGGACAGTGTGGACTAACTAAGCCCGAACTGTCCAGAGATGCAACTCAGGCAGGGACAGATCTGGACCAGGACACCGGCATACTACCCGCACAGAGGTTTCGGTTATACATCGGCTGACAGTCAGATCACGTTTCGCTATTCAGACAGATCTATTTCAGCAGAGGAGAATGTACACCTTTTCTTTCACCCCAGTTGAGCCAAGGGTTAAGGAAGGTCAAGGACGGTGACAGGGATACGGGAAAGAGATACAAACAGGATCAGGAAGGAAACGAAGCGTGAGAGGTATTTTCTCCGAAGAAGAAAACAACGATAAACTAAATGACAAATGTAAGTATTGTATTTGCTCTAGAAGTGGTTGTTAACAATCATGTGTTCCTTATTCCCTTTACTTACTACAGAGACAAAATAGGGCCGTGACTGAACCAAAACTTATTATCCTAATCCTTCTAAAGAACAAGCGTGTTCACAATAAATGAACAATGCAGGGTGTGACGAAACGCTTGACAAAACCATCCGATCGGTCCCACTAAAACCCCAAGCCAAAAAAATTTAATAGCTTTCAAATCTATGCCCCCCTCCTCTCTCAACCCCCCCTCCCCCTCCCCCTTTCTCTGCTTAGGACGGCGAACCGCACGACTGACACGACACTAGGACAAAGGAAAACTTGCGTCACGAGAAACGCGTGCCACCTTTTCGTTCTTGTCGGCTTACCCCCCCCTCCCCCTCTCTCAACTCTCCTTCCCCACTCTGAGTAGCTGCGGCACGGAGATTTTCATTTACATTGTGGCAATGGCCTGTCTCACACCCCCCCTTCTCTCCCGTGAAACAAAAGCGCGACGCCACTGCCTGCCCTCCCCCCTCGCCCCCCCCCCCTCTCTCTCTACCCCGCGGGATCAGAGGCAATCGGCAAACCTCCCTCCTTCTCCCCCCCCCCCCCCCCCCCCTCAACAGTCCGTGTACTGGCTGAACTCGTCAATTATGTCACCGGAATCGCTTAACGAGAAGGCGTGTTATCCTCGTTGATCTCCAGTCATTCACTGTTCATTCCCAGGAAAAAAACTGGGATCCTGGTCAGGCTATCCTGGTCACCCTATCCTGGGCACGCTACACATTGTGGCTGTACCAGAAGCTGGGACTTCGCCCAACACCAGGGCGACACCAGACAACCAGTCTACACCAGTGGGGCAGTCACCAACCACAGGAGAGATCAACTACCCTCTCCGAAGCAAAGCTAAGTTAGCTTACCACCATCAGACCCTTGCCCTCACTTTATGATGAGACAGGGGAGACTATTGTCTATGAGTACCTCTTTGGTTACATTCAGTGTAACTTAGACAGACCCCCTGTATGCCAACTTAAAACTTGCTGCACTGAGTGCAAGCGAGTAAAGTAGGAGTGAGGGAGGGCCCCACTTTGTGGTAGTCCAATGAGAATTAAACCCTAGCCTATTCAGAGTTGACAAGCCTATACTTACCAATGTGTAAGCAATAAAGTTGAGGTGTGAAAGTGCACTTAGCTTGTGTCAGTTCTCTGTTGTTCAATCAAATGTTGAATGTTTGAACTTCTCTCTTCAATTCTGTCTCTCGGAGCTACAAGTACTTCTATGAGTACAAGCCTAAGGAAAACTCTCTCAGAGCCACTGTCCAGTATTTTACACAGTCCCGGATATTAAATAAAAATTTCTTCGATGACTAGTACCGGAAAGTTGCTCCTTCCACCACTAGTAGAGAGAGGGTGTAGGTGAAGTGTTAAGATAATTCCCATTGAGAAATTATCTCCAGTCCTTCCCCTAGAGGACCCACCTACACAGGGTGCGTAGCGCAATCACTACGTATCTAAAGCACTACCAGTTATTAGCCCTACGACCAATAGATCTACGTGTCGTAAACCATACGACCCTTTAAGACTACGTGTCTATATCACTACAATTGACCATGTATCGAAAGAGCTATTCATGTTCGCGTTCTCTAGAACTACGTGTCTATATCGCTATGCCCGTTGCTCTACAGCAGAAAGAAAGAAAAATAGTGACAAGGGCCCGTTTGTATGGGGATGGTGTAGCGCAATCACTACTGGATAATGTCAGTAGGTCCCCATTAGGGGAGGCGCCATAGTTCCCCCATGTCTATGTTCCCCATGTCTATGTTCCCCCCAGGTCTATGTTCCCCCATGTCTATGTTCCCCCACCTCCATATTCCCCCAGGTCTATGTTCCCCCACCTCCATATACCCCCAGGTCTATGTTCCCCCACCTCCATATTCCCCCAGGTCTATGTTCTCCCACCTCCATATTCCCCCAGGTCTATGTTCCCCCACCTCCCAGGTCTATGTTCCAGCACCTACCTACCGTGCCGTACGTGTCCTCGTATCGTACGTGACCGGATTGTCATACTTGTTACAGAATCCAAGTTGTATCCTGAATAGATATGTTGCAATGTTCATATTTTATGCTTTAAACCCGAGAGAAGAGACGGAATACATTTAATTGTTACAAGATTGTATTGATCCTTTCTTTGCTTTGCTTTGTTTTTCTCTGTATTTGGTGACAGGAGTCATTGTTACTCATTAATGTGTTGTTCATTTACAGTTCTTTAGTTAATGTGTCAGTACACGCGTGTTTCCATAGCTATACGGGTTGGTGACCTTACGTTAGAATTCCTGAGTCCTGAGTATATGTGGATGGTTTAGTGCGTCAAATATATTTTTTTTTTGTAAATCATTTTCTTTCCTAGTTCAATCCCTCCTCCGCATTATGGCCAAGAGCCCCTGGCCTAAGGCCAAAGTACAATAAAAATGTTCAGAGTTCAGAATTGTATTAAATTACGATAATTGAAATTACCAAAAATACAGAAATCGAGAAGAAGAGAGAGAGAGAGAGAGAGAGAGAGACAGACAGACAGACAGACAGACAGACAGACAGACAGACAGACAGACAAACAGACAGACAGACAAAGAGACATAGAAGAGAGACAGAAAGAGATAATTAGAGAAAGACAAAGACAGAGAGTCAGAGATAATTAGAAAGAGAGAGAGAGAGAGAGATGCGGAGACAGAGAGATGCGGAGACAGAGAGAGATTCAGAGAGACAGAAAGAGATAAAATCTAAGAACTCTCTCTCTCTCTCTCTCTCTCTCTCTCCCCTCTCTCTCTCTCTCTCAACAAGGTGGGCAGAAGACGTTGTGCTCAAACAGTATCGGTATTTAATTGATGAGTAATAGGCCTAGTCTGTTCAATACAAAAATCAGCGCTGCCAGTGCAGCAGTTCTACATTTTCATCATGTAGATTTTATTGCCACGTAGTGCTAAAGAAAGAAATAGAAAACAAAAACACACGAAAGTATGTAGAGCTACTGCCACGTAGTGCTAAAGGACAGTAGCCAATAGAGATCGCAAGTCAGCCTTCGAGCTTCTTTCTCCTTTTTTGCCATCTATATAGAGCTAATCAAAAGTGTCCATTAGTGACAGAGGGCAGTCGCTTTTTAGCTACTTTTCGTTACTTCTCGTAGTGCCGAAACAAGGTAGAGGTTTGAATACGTAGTGCCATTGCTACATGACTAAGCGAAGACTCTCTCTTTCTCTCTCTCTCTCTCTCTCTCTCTCTCTCTCTCTCTCTCTCTCTCTCTCTCTCTCATCTCTCTCTCTCTCTCTCTCATTAGATATTTATTCATGGGATATCCATGAACATTTTATATGGAGCAACAAAAACAAAACAAAACAAAACAAACAAAGAAAAACAAAACAAAAACAAACAAAAAGAAACCTAGGCATTACTTTTAAATTTAGACCTCTGTGACACTTAATTGGAATGAGAGAGAGAGAGAGAGAGAGAGAGAGAGGAGAGAGAGAGAGAGAGAGAGAGAGAGAGAGAGAGATGAAGCGTGAAATGCAAAAATTCACTTTCCGTCCGAAAATCGATTTTCATCGAACGAAAAAATTTTTCATGTGCAAATTATTGATCAATAGGCCGATGATCAATAACTAGGTGCAAAAACGCCTGATAATCGATTATCGAACCAGTTATTGATTTTTACACCTAATATTGATTTTGGTAAATAATTTGCACATATAATTGATTTTTGGCCCGTTATTGATTATCGGGCCGGTTATTAATTTCCGGCTTAATTTGCACCTAGTTATTGATTATCGGGTCTGTTGGTAAGTAATCTGCACATAAAATCGATTTTCGTACTATGAAAATCGATTTTCGTGAAATGCACACAATTCACTTTCCGGCCGAAAATCAATTTTCATAGTATGAAAATCAATTTTATAAGTAAATTACTTACCAATAGGCCCAATAATCAATAACCAGGTGCAAATAACGTCTGATAATCGATTAGCGGGACCGGTGATTGATTTTTACACCTAACATTGATTTTGGTAAATAATTTGCACATAAAATTGATTTTCGGCCCATTATTGATTGTTGGGGCCTGTTATTGATTACCGGCGTAATTTGCACCTGGTTATTGATTGTTGGGCCTATTGGTAAGTAATTTACACAGAAAATCGATTTTCATACTATGAAAATTGATTTTCGGCCCGGAAAATGAATTCTGTGAATTTCACCTTCACAGAGAGAGAGAGAGAGAGAGAGAGAGAGAGAGGAGAGAGAGAGAGAGAGAGAGAGAGAATTTATATATGTGTATCTGTCATGCCTTAAAACAATACCAGTATTACGTATACTATATCGTGACAGGAAGAGAGAGAGAGAGAGAGAGAGAGAGAGAGAGAGAGAGAGAGAATTTATATATGTGTATCTGTCATGCCTTAAAACAATACCAGTATTACGTATACTATATCGTGACAGGAAGAGAAAAGAGGGAGAGGAGAGAGAGAGAGAGAGAGAGAGAGAAGAGAGAGAGAGAGAGAGAGAGAGAAATTGACAGACATTGCGCACTTGCGCGCGCGCTCGCGCACGCACACACACACAACACACACACAACACACCACACACACACACACACACACGCACGCACGCACGCACGCACGCACGCACGTACGCACACACACACACACACACACACACACACACACACACACACACACGCACACACACACGCGCACACACACACGCCACAACACACACACACACACACACACACACACACACACACACACACACACACACACTGACATTCTTTCGTAATTTGTTTCATCTAGGTTTTTTTAATCGTAGTGATATAGAGTGACATAGAGACGTAGCGATAAAGACGGTGTCTGAAATCGTAGTGGTAATCATAAATAGTTGTATAGGGACAAGTGATGAAGGGAAATCGTCTTGCGAATGACACTGTAGTGATATCGGGTAATAGTCGTTAGGATATGTAGATTAGTGTTCCGTAGAGCTTTAGCCCGTTAGTGATATTGACACGTAGTGATTACGGGATGTCCCCCTACACACATACCTCATCTCGTCACACAGGGAAAGGGTGCAAATTTGTACATTATCTTAATGTGTTGGTCTTGCGCACAGACAGGTTGCCTTGAAGACAGTCCAAACAGAAATGTAATGGCTCAGAGCCAACAAACCTCCTTGAATGACAATATTGGACAAAGTGCTTTCAGCGAATGTCTGTTATATGACTGGGGACTTAGGCTTGAAAAAGACCGTCCCGAACGTTCACCTCCGGCAAAACACGGGGTTCCTAATGAATTCATTGAATCTATGCCCGTGTTTTCGCGCGAATGCTTCTTTTATACTTGACACATGTTATCCGAGCAATGCATCATCCTGACATTTCCACAATAGACACATACCAGGTCTTTTGAATAGTTTTTGCCTACCTTGAATTCCGTGTTTACATTAAGCAAGAAATAAGGAAAGATTGAGCTGAAACACACACGTGTATACATATATTCACATATATACGTAAATACTGATACAAGTCACAATATATCCCTGCAGTGTTGCACATGAACACACACACACACACACACACACACACACACACACACACACACACACACACACACACACACACTTAAGTACGCACGCGCGCGCACACACACACACACACATACACACACACACACGCACACTAGCGTCGCTGACTTCCGGCCGATAGGTCGTGGGTTCGATTCCCATCTGAGTCACGTGGGATGTTTCTGCCCCGATCGGTTCCTACCCAGAGTTGAGTTTGCAACGGGCTCAGCTAGGAAGACTGGGACCATACAGTCGAGTTTCATCCACTTAATGGATGCGTTTCTGAGAGTGTTGCTCAAATTTCCTGACCAACACTGCATGCGTCTGTATCTCTCGAGCCTGGTTGACGCCGGTATATATTATAAAAGTAAGCGTAGAGTACAGCCCTGTCATGCTGTCTCAGACGCGATTGGAAATCCGTGGCATCATCTTCATCCTCATTCTCATCGATCAGCATAAAGAAAGTCGACTCAAATTCTGTGGCCCTTCATTCCCTGCTCTCATGCAATGTCCTCTCCACGTCTGTGGCCTTGGTTTGATTCCGTGTCACCAGTATTGGCGAGTCCATGGGGGCTGTCGTTGGACGGACGTTGTGGCGCCCTCCAGAGGAAGAGCTCACTCACGCCGGTTCTGCGACTAAGCAATTATTGTCGTCGGTAGGGGTTTAGTGGGTGGTGTCCTGCGTATGTTGGATCAAAACAGGCGTCACTGAACTCCACCGAAGTGACTCCGCAGCAGTGCAGTGTCTCGTCTGGTGGGTTGCCTCTTGACAACTTGACATTGACTGCTCCCTGTGGATTGCCAGTGCCGGGAATGCGGCGGGCCAGGCTGGGCTATGGCTGTGGACGGGGTGCTTGGGATGACTGTCAACCTTGGGGTATGTCAGTGGAGGAAGGACTAGCGCACAGCCCAAACACACTCACAGCTTGCTTCCAATCTCATTCATATATCATGCATTCGTCACATCAAACCACTAGTAAAGTCTATAACTTTACTACACATGATCATAGAACCAAACATCAATGCATATGGAGTCAAACAAAATAAAACATTCTCTCTTTCCTTGAACTTCACAAAACCATTTATCTAAATCATCATTAACTAACCCGGGTATAAATAGATTTCTACTTTACCTGGCCAGGTGATCTTAAACTATTCACGAATCACAGTCTTTCCTTTTCTTCTTTTTTTTCCTTTTCTTTTCACTGTCACTTTCACAAGCACAACACAATGCACAACCCCATGCTGCTGGCACTGGTCAGGTTGCGCACTGCGTGCCGGTCTCTACGAAGTGACGCTGCCAGGTA
>CM031595.1:146459596-146462096 GCA_018398815.1 Conus ventricosus
CAGCGAACCCCTGTTCAGTTGACACAGTGGACATCAGGTTAGATGCGGCACTGGCGTTGGCTGTGGTTCTGCTTGACGTAGTGACGCTGCAGGTATGAGTCGAACCCCGGTTCAGGTTGAACAGTGACTATCAGACATCGATCTGTTCCTTTCCTTCTTCTGCATAAGCATTGCACTCCTCTCTCTCTCTTCTAGTCTCTCTATCAAATGGACATGGTTGCTTTTCTTTTCTCTTTTTTTTCCTTTTCTTTTTTCTTCTCTTCATCAGTTAGCAACTCTCTCTCTCCACATCTCTCCTTAGTCCTCCCTCTGCAGACCCTCTATGGTGCTAGTGCTACAGCTCGGTTCTCTTCACCCCTCTCATCATCTCTCTGCTCTTCTCTCGTCAGAGCTTACACCCAGAACCTCTTCCTCTCTCTCTCTGTCCGTCTTTCTGTTCGTTCCTCCCGTTTTTACTCACGCATTCCTCTCTTATCCTAAAAACCCATCCGTCAAAGGGCGAGTACCATTGGTCAGTATTTTCCCGCCTTATACTTGAGGTTGCCTCCCCTCTCATTTCATTGGATATGTAAATCATGACAGTCACATCTACTGCCTTGCTCTCTGTGGTGGTCAATGGTCATTTAATTAATTAGCTAGATTTCACCCCCACTACACAGTACTTCCCCCTCTCCCTTTCCGGCGACGTCCGGCTTAATTGTGGGCATGGTCCTACAAATTGGCTGGATGAGTCTGGCCCAGGCGCCGAGATCCGTCTGGGCAGACATCGAGGCGTCGGTCAAGCTACTTAGTCTGTCTGGCTGGACCGTACGTCTCCGTGGAGCCTCTCCGCTATGCTTAATTGGCTGGACCCGACACATGAGGCCGTCTGCTGGCGCCCAGAATGTTTGAGTTGGAGCTTATGTCCAAACAAACTGGCTGGCGACTGACCACGAATTCGGTCTTCTATTTTTGTCCGTGACAATGACTGATCACACAAGTCTTAGTAGCTTACAAGATACAAACACATTCAGGAATTTAACGTATGTTTTCTATGTTCTAGTGTTTTCAGCATGAAACTAAATATGTCCCGTCACAACTTTTTTTGCGGTTATCACTAAGCTAAATTTTTACATGGCTGGGTGTTTCTGACATCTGCTGGAATTAAGCTTCTCTAAGTTCGTTTCATTCTGGACACTGACATAGAAAATGCATTTCTGTGTCTGGTGTAGAAGGGACAACATTTTTGTTTACAGGTATTGACATGTAAAAAAAGTACAATTCAGATCTGATATTCATATCCTAAATCTGACTGAATTATTCCTAACATAATTTCAAAGCAAGGTCACTGAGGGCGGAAAATGAAGCAAATTTTAAAAGAAATGGTATTAGTTCCACAAGACAATACAGACAAAACAGATTAGGAAGAAAGGTGGCAGAGTGGTTAAGACGTTCGCCTGCCTGTCCAACGTGTGAGAAGTGCGTGGGTTCGAGCCCTGCCTTTTCGCCCTTTCTTTCCCAGTTTGAATGACAAATCGAACTGAACGTCAAGTCCATCGGTTGGGGACTATAAGCGAGTCGGACGCGTGTGCCTTCCTGGCCCCCTGCACACGTTTAAAGAACCCACGGCAGTTGAAAATTGGAAAGAGTAGGGGGGTTCCCCGCTGCCCTGCCAAAACTGATGTAAAGTAAAGATAGCCGCTGGTATTTCTTACCAAGCCACAAAAATTGTCACTTACTGTTATCGTGTGCCATCGTGTACCGGTGGAAATGGAGGATACGTATAAAACATCGTATGCATCCTATGTGAGAAACTGGAGGAATAAATGAGATAAATGAAAATGAGTGACTGATATTTGAATGATACGGGGAGCGCCAGTAGGCTGCTCTTCGACTGGCTCTACCTGGGTAGGCAGCCCGTTGAGTGAGTGAGTGAGGTAGTGTGTTTATTGAAAGCGCTTAGAGCTTGGTCTGTGACTGAGGATAGGCGCTATATAAATACCCAATATAATATAATAATAATAATTACAGGACAAAACACGATGCATTTCGACCTCTTGGGTCTTCTTCAGTCAAAAACAAACAACGTTTAGAACAGTGAAAATGAAGAACGAGCAATCAGTTATCTTCTCGTATTCGGCGCAGAATAAAAGACAAACGGTATAGTGGAGCTTAATCATGCAGATGTAGTCTCAAACTGAACAGGAGCAGCATTATCTCCATCCTCGCTGATCAGAAACAAACAAAAAACAAAAACAAACAAGCAAGTAAAAAAAACAAAACAAAAAAAAAAACCGCCGCCACCACCACCAACAACAACAATCAAAAAACCCGACCGATTGGGCAGCACTCCTTGTTTCATCCGTCTCAGGGCTCCGTCACGAATGACACACTGGTCAGCAGATCCAACCTGTTTTTGTTCCAGTCATAAAACCATAGTGATCCCCCCAATTCTCTCTCTCCGATTGCCACATCTCTCACCCTCCCATTGCTCTGTTGTTGTTATCTCCGCCTGCCATCT
>CM031595.1:146469596-146474596 GCA_018398815.1 Conus ventricosus
ATTGTCTTCGGCAACAAAAGCAAGCTGACAGCAAAGGATGATATTACACCTTTCTTGTCATGTACCGACTGTTTACAGTAACAACAGCACCAGCAACCTGACGCTAAAGGATGATGTCACACCTGCCAGGTAACGCACTGACTGTCTATAGCAACAGAACATCAGCAACTTGACACTAAAATATAATATCACATCTGTCACGTAACGCACTGACTGTCTATAGCAACAGAACATCAGCCACCTGACACTACAATATAATATCACATCTGTCACGTAACGCACTGACTGTCTATAGCAACAGAACATCAGCCACCTGACACTAAAATATAATATCACATCTGTCACGTAACGCACTGACTGTCTATAGCAACAGAACATCAGCCACCTGACACTAAAATATAATATCACATCTGTCACGTAACGCACTGACTGTCTATAGCAACAGAACATCAGCCACCTGACACTAAAATATAATATCACATCTGTCACGTAACGCACTGACTGTCTAGAGCAACAGAACATCAGCCACCTGACACTAAAATATAATGTCACATTTGTCACGTAACGCACTGACTGTCTATAGCAACAGAACATCAGCCACCTGACACTAAAATATAATATCACATCTGTCACGTAACGCACTGACTGTCTAAAGCAACAGAACATCAGCCACCCGACACTAAAATATAATATCACATCTGTCACGTAACGCACTGACTGTCTATAGCAACAGAACATCAGCCACCTGACACTAAAATATAATATCACATCTGTCACGTAACGCACTGACTGTCTATAGCAACAGAACAGCAGCCAGCTGACACTAGAATATAATATCACATCTGTCACGTAACGCACTGACTGTCTATAGCAACAGAACAGCAGCCAGCTGACACTAAAATATAATATCACATCTGTCACGTAACGCACTGACTGTCTATAGCAACAGAACATCAGCCAGCTGACACTAAAATATAATATCACATCTGTCACGTAACGCACTGACTGTCTATAGCAACAGAACAGCAGCCAGCTGACACTAGAGGGCTGTATTGCGTGAGTGACATACTGACTGGGACAATGAGAGCATCATCACTTGACACTAAGTTGGGAACGACGTCAAACCTTTCAGGTCACATATTGACTGTCGACGGCAACGACAACATTAGCAACCCACACTTACAGGATGATGTCACGCCTTTCAAGTCACGTACCACTTGTTCACAGCAACGAGAACATCAGAAACATGACACTGAAGGACGATGTCACACCTTTCAGTTCGTGCACTGGCTGTCGACAGCAACTCCAGCATCTTACACTGAAGAACGATGACACACCTTTCAGGTCACGTACTGGCTGTTTATGGCGACTCTAGCATCACCAACCTGACTGTCAAGGACGGTAACATATTTTTTAGGTCACGAACTGGCTGACTATGGCGACTCCAGCACCATCAACCTGACTCTCAAGGACGATGACATATCTTTCAGGTCACGAATGGCTGTCTATGATGACTCCATCATCAACCTGACTGTCAAGGACGATGACGTATCTTTCAGGTCACGTACTGGCTGTCTATGGCGGCTCCATCATGACCAACCTGACTCTCAAGGACGATGACATATCTTTCAGGTCACGTACTGGCTGTCTATGGCGGCTCCATCATCAACCTGACTGTCAAGGACGATGACATATCTTTCAGGTCACGTACTGGCTGTCTATGATGACTTCATCACCAACCTGACTGTCAAGGACGATGACATATCTTTCAGGTCACGTACTGGCTGTCTATGGCGGCTCCATCATGACCAACCTGACTGTCAAGGACGATGACGTATCTTTCAGGTTCACGTACTGGCTGTCTATGATGACTCCATCATGACCAACCTGACTGTCAAGGACGATGACGTATCTTTCAGGTCACGTACTGGCTGTCTATGATGACTCCATCATGACCAACCTGACTGTCAAGGACGATGACGTATCTTTCAGGTCACGTACTGGCTGTTTATGGCGGCTCCATCATGACCAACCTGACCGTAAAGGACGATGCCCTAGGATACCTCGCTATCAACGTTTCTCATGATGGTGACGGGGAAACCACCTTCACCCTCTACATTGCCAAGGAGATCGACTTGGAAGTAGGCTTCTTGTGGCTGTTGGTGTGGCTGTTCTGCCTAGTGTGCGTGCAAGCAGTAATATATCATGTGTGAGTGGCCCAGCTCTTTGTTTTCCATCTGAGGGAGATCAAAGCATTATTTTGCTATGTCCATCAGCTGCCCTGTAGAATTCTTCGTAGTCGACGTCGTTAGCTCTCAGTTTGGTTCCGGTGCTGTAGTTGACGATTGAAGTCACATAGATAGGTTATCTGGTGTGGCCGGTTTGATGTGTTTGGCGTCTCTCAGCGTATTGGCTATAATAAATAAACATACGAGTTTGTGTGGTTGCGTGTGGTTGTGTGAGAATGTTTGGATGGAGGTTCTCAGAGCAGGATGATAAGATGATTACTGTGACATGTATCATTTTTTCCCCCTTGTTTCATCTTCTGTGCCGATGGCAATACCCCATGCCGCTCATTCCGATTTCACAGCCACAGCCACACCCGGATTGCGCACTTTCTCAGTTCCAGTGCCGGCAATCCACAGGGAGCAGTCAATGTCAAGTCGTCATAAAGCAACCCACCGGAAGAGATATTGTCTTGCTGTGAGTAGTAGTGTTCAGTTGCGCCTGTTCTGATCCAACGTACACTGGATAGAATGTACAAAGTCTCCAGCTGTTAAGTGACTGCAGGCAGAAATTAAAACAAATCTTAAAATGAATTTAAAATAAACCTGCCAATTAACAGGGACGAACAAGTTTCAAGACAAAAGACGACGCGTTTCGACCTCTTAGGTCTTTTTTTTTTAAGGCAAGATAAACAACATTAAGAACAAGGAAAAAGAAGAAAGAGCAATCACTCACCTTCTCAAATTCGGCGCAAGATGTCGTTGAATGAAAACGAGGCCTCGTAATATTTAGTTTTGCCCTATTACAGTACACTGAATTTAAAAAGAAAAGGGTGATACTTATGTTTTGCCCGATTACAGTGCATTGAATTTTAATAAAAGAGTGATATATTGTGTTAAAAAAAAGGGTGATACTTATGTTTTGCCCTATTACAGTGCATTGAATTTTAACAAAGGAGTGATATACTGAATTTTGATAAAAGGGTGGAAGTTATGTTTTGTCCTATTACAGTGCATTAAAGTTTTTAAAAAGTTTGATACTTATGTTGTTCCCTATCTCAGTACATGAAAGTTTAATAAAAGGGCGATGCTTGTGTTTTGCCCTATTACAGTACATTAAAGTTTAATAAAATGGTGTTGCTTGTGTTTTTCCCTATCACAGTACATTAAAGTTTAATAGAAAAGTGATACGTATGTTTTGCCCAATTACAGAACATTGAAGTTTAGTAGAAGGTTGATATTTATGTTTTGCCCTATTCCAAGACATAAAGTTTAATAAAAGGGTGATACTTATGTTTTGCGCTATTACCGTGCATTAAAATCTAATAAAAGGGTGATACTAATGCTTTCCCTTATATCAGTACATTAAAGTTTAATAAAAGAGTGATACGTGTGTTTTGCCTATATCAGTACATTAAAGTTTAATAAAAGGCTGATACGTATGTTTTGTCCCATTACAGTATATTAAAGTGTAATAAAAAAAGGTGATACGTATGTTTTGCCCTATTGCAGTACATTAAAGTGTAATAAAAGGGTGATATACGTATGTTTTGCCCAGTTACAGTACATTTAAGTTTACTAGAAGGTTGATACTTACGTTTTTACCTATTACAGTATATTAAAGTTTAGTAAAAGGGTGATATGTATGTTTTGCTGTATTACGGCACTTTAAAGTTTAATAAAAGGATGATTTTCGTATTTTCCCCTCTTAAACTTCATTGTACTGAGTCCGAATGCTACCTGTGTTCTACGTCATTCAACAGGAATGGTAACAGTGGTCAGCTTGAAGATAGTAACCCAACAATGGACACGTAGGACGGACAACCGCAGACGCAAGCTGAGATTCGCTGATGTAACCTCATTTTGAAATCTACAAAGCTATGTTACATTACTGGTGACCAGACATTGAATATTGAAACAGGCAAATAACTGCTCCGTCTGTTGCAGACACTACAACGTGATTCGCTGATAGGCAGTGTTGTCTGTTCTGATCACATTGTTCCAACGGTAAGTCTAAGAAAAAAAGGATGTTTCCACCACTCTTTTAGTCACTTGTCAAGACCTGTAGAAGAACAACAATATTTACGTTAAATGCAAAACTGACTTTTATCCGAGAAGACATATTAACAGGCGAAAAGAAGTTGCTTTTTTTAAGGGAAAAGAGAAGACTGAAGGAACTAAAGGGCGACAACAACTACTCAACGAAAACGACAGTGCTGAAAGAAACAGTTGTTGACAGCGATTGTGCAAATAAGTAAATAACAACAAAAATATACAAATAAATAAAATAATAATAATAATTTTAAAAAAAATACTAAAAGCAACGTCCAAGGACAAACTTTCGGTTTGCACTATTTCGCTTTACAAATTGAATCTAATGATTTTTTGTTGTTGGATTGATTCAACCAGGTCATTTTAATTAATGCTAGATAAATGTATAAGTTTTGAGCACACTTTTTGAAAAACACACACACACACACACACACACACCATTTCTGTATCTCTCATTTGGCTTTACTCGTTCTTTCTTCCACAAATAGAAAAACAAACATTCAAACACATCTACATACACACAGTGATCGATGTGCGCGTGTTTGTACCTCCCTCTTCCTCCCCCTATACTTACCCCCTCCCCTCTTTCCTTTCCCCCAAGCCCTCGGCCTCATCCACATTTTCCCACTTTGTTCTATGAATCACTGTACCGTTTAGTTCACATGCTTATATCCCCGTTTCACATTTCTCATCATATCTGCTCCTGATACCCAGATATCGTGT
>CM031595.1:146479596-146504596 GCA_018398815.1 Conus ventricosus
TGTGTGTGTGTGTGTGTGTGTGTGTGTGTGTGTGTGTGTGTGTGCGTGCGCGCGCGCGCGCGCGAGCGCGAGCGAGCGTGTGTGTGTATGTGTATGTGTAAATGTCACAGGACAAAATCCAGTCCAATAGACATGATGATTTTCCTAAGGACAAACTCTGGAGATTCAAATCCTCGTACGAATCGCTATTTCCACTATGAGAAACTGCAGCTGACATAGGGTAACTGGACCTGAAATAAACTGACAGATTTTTATTTGTCCTTTTCCAAAGTCTGACAGCAGTTTCTCCGTGTGGAAATACGAATTCTTTCTGTAAATATGAGGATTTTACCTGGGACAAACTCCTATTGAAGGTTTTGCTCGATCAGTCAGCTTAACAATTCAGAGAGAGAAAATGCCAAAACATGGACGTGAAACGCTGTGATGCAGACAGTCAATATTCCGATCGTCCTAGTTGTTCAGACGTACGCTTCAGATCAACTTTTTGACACTTGACCATAACATGAGAAGAGGTAACTTTGTTTGCACCGGAAAGACAGGCGTTATTTCCCCTGATTCGGTTTTTTTTTCCAGGAACAAGTCTATTGTTTGCTCCTACGGTTTCTGATCAGTTAAAAGGGACCTTTTCTGTTCATTTAGATTGTTAATATGTGCACTTAACGGTGTATAAAATTTTTCTTTTGGCCATTCCACATCTGGACAATTAATTGCTGACAAGCAGTCAGCAAAATTTTAGTGACTGACTTAACAGAACAGATTCGAAAACTAAGTTATTCAGTCCTATTTTCAAGATTCTCACTTCTTCCATTTTCAAAATCATTGTTTATAAACATTTTCCTTTTGCCCTCCCTTATATACAACTTCGTTTACCAAGAGCATCAAACTAAGTCGTATTGAAACAGAATGATATGGGGTTTACCCACCTCAAAATTCAATCACACGTTCCTCCCCTTTCTGTAACTATGGAGATTGGACTTTGTCCAAAGACAAAATCCTGTCGAAGTTTCTCCTACTCAGTCGGTCATTTTAAGCATGCAGAAATGAATGTGATTTGATCTCTTTCTCTTCAGAACCATTCGCCTTTTACAATAGACTACGAGCAAGCAGTCTTTTTGAACAGATACGTGGACTACGAACTGGACCCAGAACCTACATTCTGAACATATCGGCTCAGGTAAGATAATGAGAGAAATGAAGTACGAGCGCGCGCGCGCGCACACACACACACACAACACACACACACACACACACACACACACACACACACAGAGAGAGAGAGAGAGAGAGAGAGAGAGAGAGAGAGAGAGAGAGAGAGAGGATTATACATAAAGCTCTGCATCATGATTTGTGAAGTGTGTCTAAAAACGAGCCACGAATGTGTGTGTGTGTGTGTGTGTGTGTGTGTGTGTGTGTGTGTGTGTGTGTGAGTGGGTGTTGGTACTGGGTGGGGGATGATGTGTGTGTGTATGTGTGTGTGTTGTGTGTGTGCGCGCGCGCGTGTGTGTGTGTGTGAGTGGGTGTTGGTGCAGGGTGGGGGATGAGTGTGTGTGTATGTGTGCGTGCGTGTGTATGTGTGTGTGTGTGTGTGTGTGTGCGTGTGTGTGTGTGTGTGTGTGAAATTTTTATGCATGTGTACGTACGTGTAAGCGCCTCTGTTGCGCATTTTTGTTTTCACATGATTGAATCCCCAGGAACTGGGAACCACCAGCCCTCTGACAAGTTACACCACTCTGACCATTGACGTCAGAGACGCTGATGACCTCGGCCCCCGATTCACTAACAACGCCACCTACACGTTGGCACTTCCGGAAGGGGTAGGTAACGGTGGAACGCAGACGCTCAACTATATCTGATCACTTTTAAATATCATAGGTAGTCGGAGAAACTCTTATAATCACCTTCGTTCTGTCACTTCCAAAAGAAAAAAAATAATTGAATTCCATGGACAATCACCTTTACTTGTTCACTTCCGAAAGGCGTAAGTCACTGAAGAACTCGTCACTTGCAAGAGGAATAAGTAACTGAGGAACACAAATAACCACCTTCATTTTACAGTCTCTTTTAAAGTGAATAGGTGACAGAGAAAGGCAAATCATTATCTTCACAAAATCACTTCCAAAAGGTAGGTAACTTAAGAACCTAGATGATCAGACATTAGCTTTCTTTGAAGCTTTGGACCACTTTAGAGGCTTTTAGTCAAGTACTTACAAATTGGAGCTTCTTACTTCTTCTTCTTCTTCTTCGTTCGCTCAGACAGGAACCCCAGATGCACTGATGAAGGCTGCCGTCCGGCAGAGGTCCTCCAGAGATCCGTAGAGTTTCTCCCTCATCGGTTGGTCAGCAGGCCAGGTCTCTGCTCTCACCCGAGACACCCGCCGTCTGGCTCTACCACGAAACGGGGCACGGGGACCACCAGTAGCTTTGGTTGGGCCCCTTTGAGGCACAGGGCCCGGCTCTCTTCCACCCTGGCGGGTCCTCAACGGTCGAGCACCATATCGAGATTCTCCAAGGTTGTCTGTCATGTGAGCGGGGATGCGTTGTGCTGCCGTTACGCCCCTGACAAGTCAGGGCCAGCACATCCGACTTCGGCTCTTGCCATTTATCCCATGGCTGGGGTAAGGCTTGGAGCAGTGTCAGGGCGTGTCCACGCGCCGGTGGGCCTGCACAGAGTTCCTTCCTTTCTCGGTGGGGGCCTTACTCCTCCATCTGGACTGGTCTAGCCAGCGGCTTTCCTTGATTGGAGAGGCCGAGATCTAGTTTTAATATAGCGCCAGTCGTCCGCTCCCGTGCCGCGTTAGTCACAACAGAGGTTGCGTCCAACCTGCCCCATGTCCCCCTGAGGAAACACCCACATTAACGTGGCGAGAAGGTGCGACTACGGTTTTCTCCCTTTCTTAATAGAAGAAAGGGATCTTCGCAGATCGAGCTTCTTACAATGTCAGATTAGAAAGAGCATGAACATGCATAAACAACGGAAAGAGTGACAGCAAGAGTATCTGAACGTGTCAAACAGCAGCGGGAAATCGTTTCATTGTTGAAAGTCAGCACTAAGACAGAGACAGAAAAAAGAGCAGAACGCGACAGAATGGAAATATGTTCATTTTAATACAAATAAAATTAGAAAGACTGACTAACAGGCAATTCCTAAGATTGATAAGTTTGGCGATAGTTTTCTTTTCTTCTGCAAATACAAAAAAAAAAAGTTATGTTCTTATATACTGTCGCAAGAGAACTGTAAAAGGCAACCAACCATTCAACAGAAGACAGCTTTGATACAAGGACCAGCAGAACCAATCACTCTGATCATGGGACAGGAAGAAGGGGAAATGGGAGGGAGTTGGGGACAGGAGCAGAGGGGTAACGGAAGGTATCACTGTAGGCCTATTTGGACAAGGTAAGGATTTTGATTATCCGCCCTAAAAAACTAGTTTTTCATCACCCACTTAACAATGAACAGACGTGGTTGTGGTTTGTTCACTGCTGCAGGTTTCTAAATAATGTTAAAGTATCCTTGATATCCATTTTTTTTTCTGTGATGTTCAGCTTCTTTGTTGTTGTGTTATACTATTGTTTGAATTTGAAAGAATAATTTGAATCATACAAACAATCAAACTCACAGCAATGGTAAGAAAATGTTCCCAAAATTAAATACGAAACGAATATCCATTGACAACAGCAGCAGCAGCAGCAGCAGCAGCAGCAACAACAATAACAACAAAAGCAAGAGTGTCTTGAAAAAAAAAATAGTGACTGTTTCCATAAATAATGAGCATTCAGATTCAAGTTGAATTTATTTGAGCTTTCTTGTTTGATCGCTTGATTGATGGAAGAAGAGAGAGAGAGAGAGAGAGAGAGAGAGAGAGAGAGAGAGAGAGAGAGAGAGAGAGAGAGAGAGAGAGGGCTTTATAGTTCTCCAGGTTAATCTTAAAATGTCCCTGGTTTTTGTTGGGTCTTCGATTTTTTTAAAATTGTTTTTAATGAAGTGTAAGTCTTTTTTCCCACTTTGCAGGAATATCAAGGGAACCTTCAACACAGACCCCGTTCTGTCCGCTAAAGATGGCGATTCTTTGAACGAAGTCGTCCAACTTGAACTTGATAACAGTGAGCTGGATTGCGAAAGATTATTTGATCGTTTGATTGATTGGATGGCTGCTTGGTTGCTGGGCCGAGTCATTCATCGCCTTAAATTGTTTGACTGATGGGTTGATTCGTTTGATATAATTGTGGATGGATAGGTGAGCGGATCAGTTGAATGACTGTTTGATGACGAGGATTGTGTGTGTGTGTGTGTGTGTGTGTGTGTGTGTGTGTGTGTGTGTGTGTGTGTGTGTGTGTGAGAGAGAGAGAGAGAGAGGGAGTTTGTGTGTGTGTGTGTGTGTGTGTGTGTGTGTGTGTGTGTGTGTGTGTGTGTGTGTGTGTGTGTGTGCGTGCGGGCGCGTGTGTATGCGTGTGTGTATGCGCGCACGTGCGTGCCTGTGTATGTGTGACGTTTGTGTATTCGTATCAATGGATGTACTCTCCGTGCACAGATAAACCTTGTACGTATTGGTGATCCATGTTCTTGTCTTTAGCCTCTGTGGCCCTAGCTGACCGGCTCACAGTGCTGCCCAACGGTAGTCTGCAGGTCAGAGGGATGTTCTATCCAGGACACTTCACCGTCAACATCAGGGTAACGTCCTTATGTGCAGATAGGAAGGGACGAGGACAGGGCAGGAAGACTGGGAAGGAGTAGGAAGGGAGAGATTGAGCAAGCTGGGAATAAGAGGCAGATGCGGTAGACGCTAGCACTTTTGATGCCGCTGTTGATGCTGACGAGATGATGGTGATGATGATGATGATGAAGATGATGATGCCGCTGCTGATGATGACGAGATGATGATGATGATGTTGACGAGATGATCACGATGATGATGATGATGATGATGATGATGATGATGATGATGATGATCACGACTTCATGCAGTCTTCGATCTTGGAGCTTGTTTTGTCCATTGAAGTTTAATTTAGGCTATTACGACTTTAATCTCACTATTCGTCAAACATATTTCTGTGTGTGCCTGCGTGCGTGCACGCATGCACGCACGTGTGTGTGTGCGTGTGTGTGCCTGCGTGCGTGTGTGCGCGCGCGCGCGCGTGTGTGTGTGTGTGTGTGTGTGCATATTTTTCAGCCATATTCTTGATGAGTAGTTTCAAACTGATTTGTATTCTGTTACGAAGAGAGAGAGAGAGAGAGAGAGAGAGAGAGAGAGAGAGAGAGAGAGAGAGACAGACAGACATACAGAGAGAGACAGCCAGCCAGCCAGACAGACAGAGAGAGAGAGAGAGAGAGAGAGAGAGAGAGAGAGAGAGAGAGTGTTGTTTCAACATTCATGGCTTCTAATGGGGCACTAATCACACATCGCCCTATCCCTACTGTCCCATACACATCCACATCCAAGTTATTCTGTTGAAACAGCAGTGCCCAAATCCAAAGAAAGCTACGACAAATCAGATCATATTTTTTTTTAAGCCAGCCGACCACAAAAGCCATATCAAGGCTGCAAAGAAGCCCCAAAAGGGAATAACATATTATTTTTAGCACCACAATACTCGATCAAGTCAAGTTTGGAACTTAAAAATCCGGTCTCAAACGAAGATATCCGATGATTATGAACAGAGGGGGGACCGGAACAGCTCAGTGGTGGAGCGCCGGACTCGTTATCTTGGTGATCCTGGGTTGCGGGTTCGAATCTCCGCCGGGCCGTTTCGGTACAGGAGGATTTTTCCCTCGGAGTTAACATTGGTTCTGACTCCATTTCCCATACAGTCCTTCGATTGAGACTATAAACCGAGGTTCCGTGTGTGAATGCACGCATAACATCTTGCACACACACGTAAAATCCCATCACCAACTTTCGGAAGAGAAGGTCAATTTGGCCGTTGGTATGGATGACACGCTATACATAGCATGCACCTTCCCCAAAGCTGGAGTATGGCTGCCTTAATGGCGGGATAAAAAAAAACCCGGTCATACACACAAAACTCCACTCCCTTTGTTGGGTAGATGGGATTAATACTTGCCTCTCTATACAGGGAGTGTCCGGAGGAGTATCAGCAGGGAAAAAAAAATTAACCGAGCCTGCAGAGGAAACGCTGCACTGCTGCCAGTTCCCGTCGGGGTGTTCTGCGGTGCCTGTTCCGATCCAACGTGCGTAGAATGTCACCTACTAAGTCCCATTGGGACGATAATAATTGCTCAGTCGCAGCGCTAGCGTGAAGGAGCGTCTCAGTCCAGAAGGTGACCGTCACCATGTCTGTTAAACGAGTCTCCATGAACCGGTCGATGTTGACGAAGAAGTAAAAACTGAGGTTATCACTAAAGCAGGCATAAAGCACCTCAATGTTATGGTAAAAAAAGAGACGATGCTATTGAAGATGATGCTATAGAATCCATTATGTTCAGAGACTGTATGATAGGGATCACGCTTTCTTTTAAAAATAATCCTGGCACCAGCCAGGTACAGAAGATACAGACACCTGCGGTGTTGATCAAGAAATTTGACCAGAACTCTCAGAGATGTATTCGTTGAGTAGATGAAACTCGACGGTGTTATGTTAATTCTTCAATTTTGAGCTCACCGCGCACTGAAAAGAAAAGACTCGGACGAGGCCGAAAAATCCCATAAACGCGAAACTCTGTGAGTTCGAACCCACGAACTACCAGCTCTTTGCCCGCTACACTAACTACTGCAACACCACAGCTGGTAGGTCATTTTGGTTTTTAAAAAAATTAGAAAGAGGGCGTTTAGTTACCGCCAAGGACATAGACACAACGCATTTCGACCTCTTGGGTCTTCTTCAGGCAAAAACAAATAACATTAGGACAGTGAAAACGAAGAACGAGAAACCACTTATTTTCTCATGCTCGCCGCACGACCAAAATGGCCGCCGGACGGAAACGAGGCCACCCAGGAGGTGATCATGGGAGAGGAAATAGTGAGGGGGGAGGGCAGGAGGGGGTGTAAACAATGGGGTTTGTAGCTTGTTTTGTGGAATGGTATGATAGATTAGTGACGGTATTGATTACCCTATCTGTTGTTCCACGTCTATATCTTATCCGACAAATGTAACAAAGTAAACTGCATTATTTTCTTTACCTACTGTGGTTTCGTCTGTGACGTTAAACAGGCGTACCAGACCAACAGACCGTCCGATCGCTTTGCCGTGACCAGCGTGAGCGTGACTGTATATGACATCAATGACCACAGCCCCGTCATGTCCAGTGCTACGTACTTCGGTCAAGTACAGGAGGCCGTCGTGCCTGGTGTCATGGTTCTCACTGTGTCTGCTTCAGATGGAGATCAGGTTTGAAACTGTCTTTTTGGCTTACATGAGTAAACAAAATGAGGATATATAATCGCCGTCCCTCCTTTCTCTCTTTCCTTCATCTCTCTCTCTCTCTCTCTCTCTCTCTCTCTCTCAAATTACAACGGTTTATAATCAAATCTGACAGAAATGTAAACATCGATAACAACTTTTCTGCCATTTCCTTCGTGAAAATATCACCGAATAGAAAAGGCCGCTAAATCTACGATGAACATTTTCGGCAATATTTTGAGTATTACAAACTTACTGCCCGCTTTTACTGTGTGATCGGTTATTTCTTGAGACATTGTTTTCGGCGCGCTGGCGTCCCGAAGGTTTTCACCGATGCACAGCATAGACTACTGAAGAGGACTCTTCCCTGACCAAGATGTCATTTGGCAATATTGCTGCAGTTTGTGTAAAGGTAAGTGTCTTTACAGGACTGGGTCGTTAACCCAGCGCCACGCCCCACAGCCTGGAGGACCAGGGATTGCTCTTCGTCTAGTCTCTATCCTTCTGCCTGCCTGGCTTGGGTGGCCCAGCTAGGTGCTTAAGCTCGCCGCGGCATAGCTGTAGGGTTTATGACATCAATGACCACAGCCCCGTCATGTCCAGTGCTACGTACTTCGGTCAAGTACAGGAGGCCGTCGTGCCTGGTGTCATGGTTCTCACTGTGTCTGCTTCAGATGGAGATCAGGTTTGAAACTGTCTTTTTGGCTTACATGAGTAAACAAAATGAGGATATATAATCGCCGTCCCTCCTTTCTCTCTTTCCTTCATCTCTCTCTCTCTCTCTCTCTCTCTCTCTCTCTCTCTCTCTCTCTCTCTCTCTCTCTCTCTCTCTCTCAAATTACAACGGTTTATAATCAAATCTGACAGAAATGTAAACATCGATAACAACTTTTCTGCCATTTCCTTCGTGAAAATATCACCGAATAGAAAAGGCCGCTAAATCTACGATGAACATTTTCGGCAATATTTTGAGTATTACAAACTTACTGCCCGCTTTTACTGTGTGATCGGTTATTTCTTGAGACATTGTTTTCGGCGCGCTGGCGTCCCGAAGGTTTTCACCGATGCACAGCATAGACTACTGAAGAGGACTCTTCCCTGACCAAGATGTCATTTGGCAATATTGCTGCAGTTTGTGTAAAGGTAAGTGTCTTTACAGGACTGGGTCGTTAACCCAGCGCCACGCCCCACAGCCTGGAGGACCAGGGATTGCTCTTCGTCTAGTCTCTATCCTTCTGCCTGCCTGGCTTGGGTGGCCCAGCTAGGTGCTTAAGCTCGCCGCGGCATAGCTGTAGGGTTAGTGAGACATGCAGGCTACCCCGACCACGACAAGGTGGATAGGTAACATACTTACAGGGAGCTGACAGGGTGTGAACAGACTGTACGTTAACTACATTGATCTCTCATAGCACGAGCACAACATAACATACTTATTATGAGTTTGCAACGTCGTGAACAGACTGACACTAACCTTGCATTTGCAAGGCGAGAACAGTCTGCAACACACTGAAACTTAGCAACACTTGTACAGAGAACTCGTAGGAAATGAACAGACGGTGGACCTCTTACTTACACTAACCGGGGTGTGAACAGACTAACATTTTTTGCCGTGAATCTGTGGAACCTGAAAAGGCTGTAACATAGTTATCCTGAAAAGGCTGTAACATAGTTATCCTGAAAAGGCTGTAACATAGTTATCCTGAAAAGACTGTAACATAGTTATCCTGAAAAGGCTGTAACATAGTTATCCTGAAAAGGCTGTAACATAGTTATCCTGAAAAGGCTGTAACATAGTTATCCTGAAAAGGCTGTAACATAGTTATCCTGACTTGGCAGTATTGTGAACAGACTGACACCGACCTTGCAAGGCGAGAAAGTTTGAGGCATGCTTACACATCACTTGCAGGACGTGGAAATACAGCAACATATAGGGGATTGGAAGGAAGTGAACAGACTGTAGAATACTAGCATTGACCTTGCAGGTCGTCAACAAAATTTAACGTCCCAACAGTCAACCTGAAGAACATGAACAGACTGTAATATACTTAAAATGGTCTTACACAACGTGAACAGTTTGTAAAGTACAAAAATTGTCATACAGAGTGTGAACAGATCGTAAGATACAAAAATTGCGCTACAGAGCGTGAACAGATCGTAAAATACAAAAATTGCCTTACAGAGCGTGATCAGACTGTAACAAAGCTGAACTCGCCTTCGGCAGAGTGACCAGACTGCAATACGCAGTGAACCTGACGTATGTGACAAGACTTGTGACATATGCTGATCTTGCAGGGTTTGAACAACCGTTTGATCAACACTTGCAGGGCGTGAACAGCAGTTTCCAGTTCCACTTGAGTGACCCCAACGTTCCATTTAGCATCAGCACAAAGGGCAGCGTGGGCATTCTGCACGTCAGTGGCAACCTGGACAGAGAAAGGCAACAGTCCATCATCCTGCACGTACGTCTATAGCACACCTCGCACGTACACACTACTACTGGGCGGTGTCTATATACTCTGCTGTGGTGCTGGCCGAGTCGTTTCTGTTTTCGTTACACACTGTGCGCAAAAATGAACTGCATCATCTTTATCGTGCATCTTCTATCTTCAGCATGTTCAGACGTTGTCGATTCATATACAAATAGACCACTACGCATGTTAATTTGGTAGATAAATCAATCATCGTTCACCCCTTTACTTTACCCATCAGACATTGCTGTAATTCGAACAGGAGACCCTCAAAGTATGAGTTCAGCAGTTGAACCACTGAGCCAACATCTAAATATTGTTGCGCTGAATCTTACAACAGGTCCCAGTCTTTTCCTTTGAGAGTGCTATAGTTTCATTGAAGTAGTTTTAATCTTCTCATTAAAGTGTGCCGTGAGTGTACATCAGTGGCTCATCTGGGTGTGCATCTTTGACTCATGTGGTTCCACTCTAGTTTTGAAAGAAGTACTCTGTGGTTCGTTTAACCGGTCCTTGTCTTCACATTTAGATGTGCTACAAATTGGGTTAAACACTTTCAGTGTTCACGTCTGGGTGTGCAATGGTAACTCGCCTAAAAGCTCATCTGTCAATCGTTTAACAGACTGTACTGTCCGTATCTGAGTATCTGTTTGAAACTGGTGGCCTGGTTCACAGTCGTCTCATCTCTGTGTGATACAGACTCGTTTAAGTGATCTCTGTTTTTTTTTTAGTTTTTTAATTCAAGTGTGTGGTAGATTCGTGTAGGTGCTTTGAGTCTTCATTTAAACGAACTAGAGACTTGTTTAAGTGGTCCCAGTCTTCTCATTTGAATACGCTATTTGAGTGGTCCCCGTCTTCCCTTTGAGTGTGCTGTAGATTTGTGTAAGTGGTCTCGGTTTTCTTATATGAGTGTGCGATAGGCTCGTTCACGTGGTCTCAGTCTATTTATTTGGGTGTGTTGTAGTGTTGTAGTCGTTTAAGTGTTGTGAGCCTTCTTATTTGAGTATGTTATAGCTTGGCTTAAATGGTATCAGTCTTCTTATTTAAGAGAGCCGGAGATTGGATAGACGTTTCAGTGTTACACACTCAAATGAGGACTCTCGCGTGAGTGTTCATCAACGTCACGAATACGTTGCTCAAATGCCCAGAACAAGGCTGCAGGCGTCTCTCTTTTGATGAGGTCGACTCGAGTGCAGCCCTTTGATTTAGTCTTCAGACCTTATCCGATGTATCCTCGCCATCCTTAACCCCTCTGTTCATCTTTGAATAGGCGAGAGAGAAAAAAAAACTGTTTTAAA
Source organism: Conus ventricosus (assembly GCA_018398815.1). Classification (NCBI taxonomy): domain Eukaryota; kingdom Metazoa; phylum Mollusca; class Gastropoda; order Neogastropoda; family Conidae; genus Conus; species Conus ventricosus. The sequence continues at coordinate 146,490,716 of CM031595.1, forward strand.
TCCACTGGATGTCTGTCGAGTGTACAAGAGAACTGCTTATAAAGAATACTAATATCAGCATAGTTTTTACATATTTGTATACCCATTCTTGTCAAACCGGCGTGTCACGAAGACTGGTGTGACAGGTGTACGCACAAGAGGACAAGACACCGGAGAGACTGAGAAGTGACGTCAGTGTGGTGACTGTGACGTTGCTTGACGTCAACGACAACAGTCCTGTGTTTCACCGTCAACACTACGTATTTTACGTCAAAACGACTGATCTTGAGGCCACCATCGTGGGACAGGTTGTGTGTACAGAAGTGTATATGTGTGTGTGTGTGTGTGTGTGTGTGTGTGTGTGTGTGTGTGTGTTTAGGTCTTCAATTTAACGTCTATACACATTGTGATATTAGACGTGTGTGTGTGTGTGTGTACGTGTGTGTGTGTGTGTGTACGTGTGTGTGTGTGTGTACGTGTGTGTGTGTGTGTGTGTGTGTGTGTGTGTGTGTGTGTGTGTGTGTGTGGTGCGTATGTGTGTGTGTGTGCGTGCGCGCGCGCGTGTGTGTATGTGTGTGTGTGGCTTCACCCACTGGGCCAAACAGGCAGCCCTCTCTGGGGTACTAAGTCAACGGGAATTTGTTTAGTTGACAGGAATAGTTTGTCTATCATCTAACTGATCGTGTGAACAGTGCAGGTTGTTATCTTTGCTTCGTTCTCAGAACAGGACTTGTTTCCAGTTCCCCTGGTTGGTCACAGCCCTGAAAAGGCCCCGTGTGGTCGGCTGTGCTGACACACGACTAAAAATGTGTCTATGTCTGTATCAGAGAAGGACGAAGATGGAGTGAGTGGGTTGTTGGGGTGGGTGAGGCGAATGGTGCGTGTGCCTACTGTTTATCTCTGTGCTTGTTTGACAACGCATATACAAAGTGTTGGTGAGGAGAAGTTAACTTATCAAGGTGCGGACATTCGCACAGGTGAAAGCCGCCGATGCGGACAGTGGAAGCAATGGTGAAGTCATCTACACCATGAGCAGCGCTGATCCCATCAGCTTCGTGGACGCTTTTTCCATGGATCCGCGGACAGGGGTCATCATGCTGAAGAGGAATCTAACGCTGCAGGACGCCGGGGTTGTCTTCCTTGATGTCAGAGCAGACGACAATGCACCCGCATCGTCGCGGAGGTAAACTGCGATAGACATGTAGACTTGAATATAATCTGAGTTCTGGACGGGAAATTACAAAGCTTTATGAATGAAACCCAGTTTCTTTCTCTGGACAGGTATACTCCAATGAAATAACGTGGGCGATAGGTGTAGGCAGATGGTATTGACAGGTACATTTGCACAGTTTGTTAAAAATCAAGAAAAAAACAACAACACTGGCCGCCATCTTGCTTTCCTCTACAAACATGTTCTGAGCTTTAAACCCCTTGAGCACTCTAATCAAATCCATACCCCGTCGCTGTGTCTTCCCCTCTTCCTTTCTGTCTGTTTCTATCTGTATCTCTCCATCCACAATACTGCAGCAGCAGCAGCAGCACTTTTGCTTCCCTTACCCCCACCAAAGATTATGATACTTATTGTGATAATTCTCGCTCCCATGTCCATAATATGTCGCTACCCCCCCTCCACCCCACTCCTTTCCTCCCCACAAGCCTCCATCTCCCCACGTTTACTTTACGCCTTTTTTTCTCTCTAACATAGAGCAAGCAGGCCACACACCGCAATTACGATTTTGCACTAAAACACTATATAATCCATGTAAACGTTTCGAGGCCTACCATAAATTTGAGCCAACATTCAATGTTAACCTGATACTTGATCAAAAGAACAACTTCCCATCTATCATTTTCCTTGTTTGGGGTGGGTGGGGGTGGGTGTCTTCACCGATGACATCACAAACAATATTCAAATATAAGACCTTCCCCTTAGTTGACACACATGTCAGGCCTTCGCACTCAGCTGTGACCCTATCTTTGCGCCAGCTACAAGAGCCAAATTAATCCCATTCCTTCGATCTGACTCTGCTTAGAACCACCTGGCTTGTACCTTGATGGCCATATGAAAGAAAATGAGGAGAATCAACTTTCAGACACCACAAAAATTCTCAAAACAATCCAATTGCGCCAGTCTATAAATACTCGACTCCTTAAGCTAGGCCTTGGTGCGCTAATGTTTGGTGTGCAGCCAGCACGCGGGTGCCTGTTTAACTGTGCATGAACTAACATGGCAGCAGTGGTTTAATGCCGGCTGGGATCTTGCGTGCGCAGCGTCCTGTGAACGACCTATCCCATGTTACCACTAATGACGTCCGCAGCAACCCACTGGCTTGACTAATTAACTAAAACTAGCTGCTCTAAACTGGAGAATGTTCACGGTTAGGAAGTGCAGTTCTGACCGACATTCTTACCGAAGAACACATATACTTGATTGCACGCCTATGTGGGCAGCAGCTTTGACATGATGCTGACATAAACATTCTCTGTTCAACACAGCAGTTGATATACAGACAGATAAACAGACAGACACACAGACAGACGAATAAACAGACTGACTGACAGACAGATAGAAAGACAGACAGACATATGTAATGTGTATGCGTATATCTATGCGATGTAGGTACAAAATCGTAGTCGCTCACTCTGGCACTAAACAATGACTTAACACTTTTCATTCATGCTCCAGGTCACAGTCAACACGAGTTCGGGTCACCATAGTGGCAGACAGTTACCATGTCCCTGATATCACCACCGCCAGCAACACTTTCACTGCGCAAGACACCGTACAGGAGGGAGTCAGTCACGGTGAGAAAGTCGGTTGGGTCATTTCTTCGTGCGTGCGTGCGTGTGTGTGTGTGTGTGTGTGTGTGTGTGTGTGTGTGTGTGTGTATGTGAGAGAGAGAGAGAGAGAGAGAGAGAGAGAGAGAGAGAGAGAGAGAGAGTTTACAGTTTACAAAAACACTGTTGCAATGTTATTTTGTTTGGTTATAAACGTGTTTTCACTGGCTGACGAATTTCGGCTTGTGAGAGTTTCCCTTGATGCTGGTGGATTGCAAAGGATAGATCTCAATTCAGGATGTCTATAACACACACACACACGCACGCACGCACGCACGCACGCACGCACGCACGCACAGAGATAGAGAGAGAGAGAAAGAGAGAGAGAGAGAGAGACAGACAGATAGACAGACAGACAGAGACAGCGACAGCGACACAGAGAGAGACAGGCAGAGAAAGGTGTGGTCAGCAAAGAATCATGACACCACCAAGAGCATGGATTTCTGCTTTGAGTCCTTTACTTTTTTCTTTTTTTAATTTTTTTAAACAAACACGCGCCAAAGAATCAAAAGCCAGAAGACGAAACAGACTATACAGGGGTCGTGCGGTTGTTGTGCCTTGGACTCATGTAACACGATAATATTTCCAGCTCAAGCACACGTTCCATAGCAGCGCGACAAATTATGCTTAATGCTCCTTCAGAAGATTTTTGGCTGAATAAGGCAGGTCACACAAGGAAATGCCATTGCCAGACTGGCCGTACCAGCCGATTTGTTATACGTCAGTCCAACCGGAGCACAACATTAATTGTCAGTGAGACGAGAATCAGCCGACTGAATCCCTGTTCCTAACTATTCATTTTCCGGTTTGTATTTTGACGTTCCACATGTTAAATGGCCTTGACGTCGATCGATCAGAACTGAAGCTTCAAAAGGTGCGATTACATTAATGTTGCGCGCAAACGCAAACGTAAGCGCAACCTGGGAAAAACGAAACAGACACAAAAACACGAACGTGGTTCACAGTCTATATGAATATTCATTTGAAATTGCCAGGAAATTATTTTCTTCCCTATTCTCTCCCCCCCCCCCTCCCCCCCATTCCCCCCCCCCCCCCCCCCCCCCCCCCCCCCCGTTTGTGTAGATGCTTCTGGGCGGATGTCCTTGACAATTTACAGCCGTCGTTCTTTATCTCCGTGTCATCTGCATATGCCACGTGCCTGGAAATTTACCGAGAGGAACTGATTTTTAAAAACTTAATTAATTCAACTGGGAAACAATTTCCCTAACTGTGACTGAACGAAGCTGCGTTTAAAGTGTAAAGATATGTCAGCTTGATCAGATATCGGTCAAGCCACAAGACCCAGTCTCTCTCTCTCTCTCTCTCTCTCTCTCTCTCTCTCTCTTCTCTCTCTCTCTCTCTCTCTCTCTCTCTCTCTCTCTCTCAAACACAGAAGCCTCACCAAATACGGTTCACTTTCCATTTGACCAGAAAACAAATACTAAATGAATGAAATAAAATAAGACAACATAAATTATAGCTGCGCGCATCTCTGTTAGCTAACAGATTCCTGCAGTCTATGTAGATCACATTATCAGTGAAACATTCAACAGAGCTAAAAAAAAAAATCCAATGGTCAAAACTGACGATGAAAAAAAAAAGAGGATCATCGTGGATCCTGATAGGGATAGCATTTAAAAGCATATTGCTACAGACGTTTTTTCCACGCTACTCTAAGGCAGTTTAAAAACAACAACTGTAACAACCATTTACTTTTAAACTAGAAGATGTCGAGGGAAGGGGGAGAGGAGGGGGACTTCTACTAAGATCGACCAGATCCTAGATCCCCTCTTTATTTGTTCCGAATCAAACGGTAATAGATTTTAAAAAGATTCTTATTTATTTATTTTTTTTTTTTTTGCGCTGTCCCATCTTCTGTGCCACCTCGATGGCATTGCACCCACGCCGCTCATTCCGACCTCCCCGTCCACAGACACGGCCCGGCCCGTCCCGCCGCAGCCGGGCACCAGCAATCCACAGGGAGCAGTCAATGTCAAGTCGTCAAGTGGCAACCCACCGGAGAAGACATTGCACTGCTGCCGAGTCACTTCGGTGGTGTTCAGTTGTGCCTGTTCTGATCCAGCATGCGCAGGACACCACCTACTAAGCCCCCTACTGACGACAATAATTGCTTAGCCGGGGAGCCGGCGTGAGTGAGCCGGAGGCCGTTACCGCGTCCGTCCAGCGACAGCCCCCATGAATTTGCCATAGGCTACCGGTGACTCCGACAGAATCACACCAAGGCCATAGAATTTTTAAAAAGAATTGTTAGCGAGTCATCCAAACCAAGGGGACAAACAAATTTGTCCTCGCCTTGTCTTGCGTTGTCTTTGTCTCGTGTTTTGTCTTGTAATATGTTTGTCCCTGTTGGTTGGCGGATTCACTAACAATTCTTTTTGAAATTTGTTTCATATTCCGCCTGCAATCACCGCACTTTGAAACAAAAGGTTATAGTTTCACCCTTGGGCACATTTCATTGTCACTAAAATCAGTTCGGAACTTCTTGACTAATTTTGATGAACGGATCCTCTGATGTGGATCTGCGTCACGGATCTGTACCAAAATTATGGACATTTGTCCTTGGGCCATTGTCCTTATTTCCACCAAGGTTCGTCAAAATCGGTCAAGTAGTTTTAGCGTAACGTTGCTAACAGACAGACAGACAGACAAACTAACCTACAGACGCCGGTTAAAACATAAGCTTTTCACCGGAGCTAACAATAAACATTAAAGTTTTGCCAGCAAACAGCACCGACTTCACTAGGCCATTTAAAGATCTGAAGAGCATGTCAAACTGTGTTAACTTTGACGAGAACAGGAAAGGGAAGGGGGTCAGTGGTTGAGGGGTTGGGGGAAGGGGGGGGGAGATGGCAGGGAGGATGGAAGAGGGCTGTGTCAACACTAGCTGTGCTGAATAGTAAGAACAAGCACATCTGTACATGTGTGTGTGTGTGTGTGTGTGTGTGTGTGTGTGTGTGATGTGTGTGTGTGTGCGTGTGTGTGTGTGTGTGAAAGAGAAAGACAGACACGGAGAGAGGGGGTAGGGAGGGCGGGAGGTGGAAGTGGGACGCAAATAACGCACATCAAGGGAGAGTCAAGCAACAGACAAGCAACGCTGGGTGTTAACCCACCAAATATTTGCTTCTTTTTTTCACTTGAATTTAGCCAGTACTCCCGTTGAACAGAAATGCACACATCATTATTTCCAATCAAAGGGTGGCTTTTTGGAGTCGCTTCTTCTTCTTCTTCTTCTTCTTCTTCTTGACGTTAATTCTTCTCTTTTTCTTCTTCTTCTTCTTCTTCTTCTACTTCGTCTTCTACTTCTTCTTCTTCTTCTTCTTCTTCTTCTTTCTTTCATTCTTTCTTTCTTTCTTTCTTTCTTTCTTTCTTTTTTCCCTTTGTTTTAGAAATGATAAAAAAGTGATGTGGGTTGATAAAAAAAAAAGCTCTTAAAGGACAGGTGACTGGCTGCGGAACTGGCCACCAACAAGAATTTTTTTTCTCCATTTTTTCTCTTTTTCGAAATGAAGGAATAACGGAATCGCAGGCAGCAAGGAAGTACAAGGGGGGGAGGTGGGGGGGGGGGGGGGGGGGGGGGGAGTAAAACGCATGCTTCCTCTCCTGCCTGCACTCCGGTTCAGGGTCGACCAGTTAACATATCGGTGCGTTGCTGAAGCCATTAATTCCTCTCATGCCACTTCCTAGCCTAAGTCTCTCACAGAACTGCTTCACCTCAGAAAACACATTGACTGATTATGCCCCTTTTACAAAGGCCCTCTTTTGACCTTGGAGTGATTTATGATGAATAAAACTTTCGTTGGGAGGAACTGTGTTGTGCACCTTTTCAGGCAGAACGATTTTGTTCGGAGATTTAAGTGTTTTACCTCCTTCATGTTCCCCATGTCTGGTTCATGTTTGTTCTGGTAGGCTCAAAAGAGATGTACTAGCGAGGTTTCGTGGCCTGTGACAGTTACACCCAACTGCTAAGTTATAAGCTGTTTGAAGACGCGCAGCTGTCGTTTAGTGCACCCAACCGACTTCTCGACATTTATGTTCCCTGAAAGAGAGTGATGACCATGGCCACAGAGTGTGAGGTCCGACAGGTGAACTATGGTCTGATCAGCCACGAATCGCAACTAAGTTTACAGAATGCGGCGAGTATGGTCGTCCGATATATGTATTAACTTTGATTAATTATTTCACATTAATAAAAAAGACAGAAAAGGGGGGGGGGGGGGGGGGCTTAAACAATCTATAGTCTCTGATGCAGCTTCCTTCCCTTTATAATCTACTTCATCTTCAATGAAAAAAAAAAAGAAAAAAGATTAACGTTGCCTTTAAGGTGTAAACGTTGAATAGGAAATTCTACTTGTTTCAGCCATTATCCCCGTCTCCCTCTCCCTTCTCTTCCCCCAACTCTACAGGCAGGATCAGTCACGTAAGTGAAGAGGGTTTCCAAATGGAGGCGGGGGGGGGGGGGGGGGGGGGGGGGGGGGGGGGGGGGGGGGGGGGGGGGGGGAGGGGGGGGGGGGGAGGGGAGGAGGTTCCAAAAGGAACCCCCGGAGGAGGGAGGCAACTTGGTAAAAATGCAACCAGGGAATCTCCCTTTCCCCCTCCCCCCCCCCCCCCCCCCCACCGCCTCCTCTCTCGCCTGACCCTGCTGCATGCATAAGAAAAATGTCTTCTTGACTGGAAGACAGACAAAGAGGTCTGAATTAATATCATCGCTGACCTACGTGGCGCTCACAACACAATGTATGCTCCCAGCTGTAGACTGCAGGTGTCTACAGGTTTCAGTCCCACAAGTAAAAAAAAAAGTCAACTGGTTACTCTTGGTCCTGTATCAACAATGTTATGCACAATAAGAACGTTCTCTTAGCCTACTTGTTGTTAGTTGTTTGTTTGTTTCTTTCTTTCTCTCTTTCTTTCTTTCTTTCTTCTTCTTCTTGACGTTAATTCTTCTTCTTCTTCTTCTCCTTCTTCTTCTACTTGACGTTAATTCTTCTTCTTCTTCTTCTTCTTCTTCGTCTTCTTCTTCTTCTCCTCCTCCTCCTCCTCCTCTTGACCGGCTATGCACAGGTGACATTCAGTTCGCCGAGTACAGCGCGGTTAGCTGGCTGGTGGGGAGCAGCCTGCAGAAAACACCCCTTTCCCTGACCTGCATTCACGGCTTGGCTTGGCTTCTGCAGCTGCGGGCGAGCTGGAAACTCCACCGCCTCTCAAAACTAAGTAACTTGCTCTGAACAGCCGTGCCCCACTCTCTCTCTTTCGCTTTCTGGTTCTTCCAGTTTATGCTGATTGTCGTATTTTGAAATGTTGGATGCCCTTAGAATGATCTGTCTCTTTGAAGCTGTTTTATGTTGCTTTCATCAAAGGCATTACACATTTTACTTTCCACTTGATTTTCAGCAAAGCAGAAATGTCCAGCCCTGAGATTCGTGGAATGCACTTTCTCCCATGTCTTATCTGCGGAATTCAGCGCATGTGGTATCATTATTATCATTTTTTTTTTCAACAATGCGACGAATTTTGTTTATATGTATGCTTGGCGTGTGCAATATCATGCGAATGCTAGATGCTTCATTCCATTTCATCTAAGTGGCCATAGCACTCACAGACGCAGCAGCAGCAGCAGCAGCAGCAGCAGCAGCAACAGCAACAATAGCTGAACAACAGCGGCGGCAGTGTTAGGCCCAGAAGCGGTATTAATGGCATTTGCAGCAGCAGCAAAAGCGATCATGGTAGATAATTGGCGCGCGCTCGTATTTCTATGGATTCCCCCCCCCCCCCCTTCACTGTCCCTTGCTTTCTTTTTTCCCCCATATAAAATGATGTTGATTTTGGTTGGTCTCTCAGACAATCTCTTGCTCTCTCTCTTTGTCTGTCTGCCTGTCTGTCTATCTCACGTCAGTTATTTGATGCCAGGTTTATAAATACAATGTCAGATAGCATGGTTTTGAATTATGAAATTCTCTCTCTCTCTCTCTCTCTCTCTCTCTCTCTCTCTCTCTCTCTCTCTCTCTCTCTCTGTCTATTCGTCCGTCCATCCGTCTGTCTGTCTGTCGGTTTGTCTGTCTGTCTGTCTTTTTCTATTTGTCCGTCCGTCTGTTCGTCCGTCTGACTGTCTGTCTGTCTGCCTCTCTGTCTGTCTGTCTGTCTGTCTGTCTGTCTGTCTATCTCTCTCTCTCTCTCTCTCTCTCTCTCTCTCTCTCTCTCTCTCTCTCTCTCTCTCTCTGTGTAACACGTGCTGTTTTTCAAAGAATGTCGAGAAGATGTAAAAAAAAAAATCAACACATAAAACGCATGTAAAATCAGATGTAATAATGGTCAGATTCAGGTTTGTATGTATCTGTTTTTCCAGGTTGGGTATATATATCTCAACTTTGATTTGCTTATTACAGTTCAGTTTGTCAGACTCGTGATGTTGACATTCACTTCACCCCCAAACAGACCCCTTTTTCCAAGGTACGTGCCTGACTTGGTTCTTTGACCAAAACAAACACTGATGTGGTAAAATGGTACAGTTGTCCACATTGTGCCAAGAGACAAAATGCTTCATTTCGGCTAACTCGTGATGTTTTAGGAGAAAAGTTCTTTTGGCTGAAAATTTTCGTTTATAAATCGTTCGATTTTTGCAAGTTTTTTTGTTTGTTTGGACGGTTGGTTGTTTTGGTTTGTTGTTTTGTGTGTGTGTGTGTGTGTGCGTGTGCGTGTGCATGCGTGTGTGTGCGTGTGTGTGTGTGTGTGTGCGTGTGTGTGTGTGTGTGCGTGTGTGTGTGTGTGTGTGTGTGTGTGTGTGTGTGTGTGTGTGTGTGTGTGTGTGTTGTAATAGCCTATTTCTTACACGTAGTGTCAGCTGTGATTATTCGACGAGAACATTCTCAATTTTTTAAAAATGCGCTGTGTTCTGTGTTTTCTTGGTGGGTTCCGTGCCAGCTTCACCTGTCCTCTTGAATCTCCTATATGTTAGCTGCAGCTGAAATGCCCTTCCGCCGTCATCCTGCACGGCGATCAGCACCTTCTCCACGACACGAGCAGCATCAGTGGGCCACCAGCATCTGAACTTGATTCAGCGACGATGACTAGCTGTTTCTGCCTCAGCCATGCCGACTGACACGCACCAGGGTGCAACCGAGACGAAGACACAACCGGGTGTACGCTGGGAACGAGATCGTGCTGTGTTCCACCTTATCCAGTACCGTGATCTGGGGTGGAACTGGCCGCAGCAGACTCGAGGACCTTTTCGTCTTCCAGAAAATCAACCTTGGCCATGGGAACGCTGTGATAACACAGTGACATACCGATTAACAGCTGAGACCCAACGTTATACCATACTTGATTTTAATGACTCTAATAATTTCATGCTTTATGAATACTTTGAACACTTTCTTGAAGAAATTTTGAATGAAAGAGAGGTGAACAAACATTCGTTGTACCAAGTTTCATCAAGGTCATTTGTGTTGAACTTGTTCAAATCAAATGTCAAAAAGTCAGTTCAGTTTGTTGAATCTTGATTTTGCTTTTCTTTTGATGTATAAATTGATGACAGAAAATTAACACTTCCTTCATTCACTTTACTCAGCACTTTCACCCGGCTATTAAATTCACATTCACTATCTCCAGCAAATTTGTTACTTTCCTGGGTATTCAGATATCTTTCCCTACCTTCTTTTCCGTCCTAACCGCCCCCCCTCCCCCTTTTCTTTTTTTTTTCAGCACCTGTTCCAACCTCTCCATGTTCCTTTCCCTTGCCTTCCCCTGCCCTCAAAAAGATTTTTTAAAGGGGAGTTTTGCAGCTGTATTCAAAAGGCCAGTTGCGTCTGACTAGATGGAGTTTTTCCCCAGGGTTCTCCCTTGGGTGTCAGGATGATTTCCGTCCTAAACATCCCCCCCCCCCCCCCCCCCAATCCCTGACCCCCCTCCCCTTTTTTCAGCACCTGTTCCAACCTCTCCATGTTCCCTTCCCTTTCCGCTCCCTTGCCTCCCCCTGTCCTAATAAGGTTTGTTTGGTGTTATTGTTGTTTGTTTGGTGTTATTGTTGTTTGTTTGGTGTTATTGTTGTTTGTTTGGTGTTATTGTTGTTTGTTTGGTGTTATTGTTGTTTGTTTGGTGTTATTGTCGTTTGTTTGGTGTTATTGTTGTTTGTTTGGTGTTATTGTTGTTTTTTTCTGGGGCAGGTTTGCAGCTGTATTCAAAAGGCCAGCTGCGTCTGACTAGATTTTTTTTTCCTGGGTTCTCCCGTTTTCCATCTCGCCTCTTGGTGCCAGGATGATTTCCGCCCCCCCCCCCCCCCCCCCCCCCCCCCCTTTCCGCATCTGTTCCAACTTCTCCATGTCCCCTTCCCTTTCCGCTCCCTTGCCATTCCCCTGAACACAAAGATTTTTTTTCTTGGGGAGGAGGTTTGCAGCTGCATTCAAAAAGCCAGCTGCGTCTGACTAGATGGGTCCCCCCCCCCCCCCCCCCCCCGGGGGGGTTTCTCCCGTTTTACATCTCGCCCCTTGGTGCCAGGATGAGGCAACCCATCCTGGGGTCAAACTTTGGATGGGTGCTATAGGCGGCTGACCATTTTCTCCCCTTATTTCCACCTACTGTTCACTTCCTGGCATTCCCCCTTTTCACTGCAGACACCATACCTGCATTCAGAGGCCCCCTCCACCCCCCCTCCCCTCCGATCTCTTGTTCACTTCTCAGATCCCACTTTCCCGCTTTTTTTTTTTTTAACTGAGTTTTTCTGAACAGTCCTCAGTTTCTTTCCGACTGGCGGATGCATTGTTATTTCTCTCCTGACAACCAAAGGGAAGTACTGTTTTGCTTATGATTGATGTTTGTTCGGAACTTGTCACGTCTGAGGAAGACTTTGTGTCGACAATATACTTGTCTGTTTTGTTACAGTACATTAAATTTGCGTTATTTTACATCTTGTTCTGTGTGTTTATTTGTATTTTGAGATAGAAAATTAAAGCAAAATTTCAGGCAAGATTCCTTTGTCGCCATTTTAGGATATAGTATTGTAATCACTTTCATAGGATTTAAAGCAACAAACACTGTAAGTTAAGTATAGAACGTTTCAATGAAATTCTTAGACGTTACAGATTTTGTGATAAAAGTTCCGCTATGTCCTTGCTGGTGAATTTAATTACCCATGTGTACGCCACTTTCTTCAATAATACCAGAAAAAAGTTAACTTGCATACGCGTGTGTTTATCTGATTTCAAACCACCATTGTTTTTTTAAATATTTTGTTTGTATTTGCTACTAATTTTTCGATCTCACAAAGAGAGAGAGAGAGAGAGAGAGAGAGAGAGAGAGAGAGAGAAGAGGAGAGAGAGAGAGAGAGAGGAGGGGGGGGGGGGAGGGACTGAACAGCCGGAGTGTTGGCTATTGTAAAAGAAACTTGAAATGACTTAGGGACGACATAAAATTAGAAATATACCAGTGATCTTCGGGAAATTCGCACGCACGCACGCACCACACGCACACGCACACGATAATGAGCATTTTAAATGGTAAATTTATTTCATTTCAATGCCCATAATCACCACCTATGTGTGGCAAGACTTTAAACTAAATTCCAGACGTTTCATATGCAATTTATATACACATAAATCAGATGCTCGACAAGAAATCAAGGCGTGTTTTTACAGCCAAAGCCTCCAAGTGGATCATGTATACAATGGGTATACAGTGCAGAAGGCAACATACGTTCGATCCATGCACGACAATTAAATTTCGTTTGGTACAAGAAAGCAAAGAGATGCAGTTTCCCTGTTTGACTGACATGCGATGAAAACACACCACAGAAGGACGACAGGTAAAGGGTAGATGGACCAAATGGGGAAGAAGACAGGCGTGTAGATTCAGCGCTAGTGCCAGCAATAGTGATTTCTTTTGTAGAACGATCAGCAGAAGGCGCGGATAATACATGTTACATTTCATACAGATTGAACAGTAAAAACCACCAACACCCAATAAGCATATTGCAAATTTCGGTTTATTTGTAAAACCTTTGTCAAGCATAAAAACCAAGGGCTCACTGAATGACAGCCCGAAACACAGCATTTATATTCTGAAACTGATCATCTCTCACTCTCGATTTACCTGAGTTCTCACTCATTGCTTTAAAATCCTAACTAAAGCCTACCAAAGTTAAAGAAAGAAACGGCAGCAATGACTTTCATGTGAAATAAAAACATAGGGCAGTCAGTCAAGACCTTAAAAAACAAACGGAAATGAGCTCAAGCTCACACTGGTGCAACTAAAGATACCCAACAATACCCCCTCCCCTTCCTCCATCATTTTCAAATACATCTTTCGCTTGCATCTTACATTTCATACAGAGAGAGAGAGAGAGAGAGAGAGAGAGAGAGGGTGACAGAGAGAGACAAATAGAGAGAGAGAGTGAGAGAGAGAGAGAGAGAGAGAGAGAGAGAGAAGCAAGTTCCCTTCAGGGACAAAGTATACCAACGTAGTACATTATTACAAAGTATACTAACGTAGTACATTATTACACGAAATAGATCTAAGTACAACAAGGACAGTCATGATTCATGTCGGTTCTGAATAAAAAAAAGAAACAAATACAAAAAACAAAGCAATACAAAATAACCCCCCCCCCCCCCCCCCACCAGCATTCACACTAAGAAATAAACTGACACACACATACGCACGCACGCACGGACGCATGCACGCACGCACGCACGCACGCACACACACACACACACGCACGCACGCACGCACGCGCGCGCGCGCGCGTAGTATATAATATTCCGATGCAGAAAGAGTATGTTGATGTATCAGTGACCAAACAGTATCATCAACGTAGCCTGAGGAGAATGGACTTTGTTGCATGAGGCTGTCATGTTCAGGAACACCTGCAGATATGCATATTCAACATTTTTGTTCATAAAGAATCACTGGTTTTCACGGCGGTGTGAGGAATAGGAGATTGTGTTCTTGTTGAGAGAGAAAGAGAGAGAGAGAGAGAGAGAGAGAGAGAGAGAGAGAGAGAGAGAGAGATTAAACATACATTTATATTATGGAAGTAAACAAATAAATAAAACAAAT
>CM031595.1:146509596-146522096 GCA_018398815.1 Conus ventricosus
AGCTGACACATACTAGCATAAGTTTTAATTAATAAATAAGGCCGTTTATAAATTTTTCAATACACTGCAGAATCATTGGGAAACGGAAAGGTATATTTACACGATTAAAAAACTTCAGGTAAGCGTAAGAATATATCACCTGCACATGTTTGGGCAAACAGGGGACACAACGCTCATCTCACTCATATCGAACAGCATGGCCGCAGAACACGCAGCAGTCCGAGTGGAAGATTTTTTACGGAACGACGAACCCAAAATTTTGTCTATTGAGAAATCTATAGATATAGAAATCGATTGTGGGAATTTGTTGACATTTGATGTCAATGAATTTGATTTGAAAGAATTCAGGTAAGTTTTATTTTGGCCATCTAAAGTCTCCTCGACCAAACATGATTTCTTCTTTGTTCTTCTTATCATATCGTATCGTATCAGGTTCAGGAACTAGTAGGCCTATACTAGGCCTTTCTCCTGATCGAAGCACTGTTCACAATTTTGCCGATTTCTTCAACTACACTTTGCAGTTAACGGGTGGGTGCAGAAGTGTGGGTGGCAAGATCACTACTCCAGTCTCTGGATCTGGATCTCTTCTTCTTCCTAAAATACTGGTTCACTCAAAAACGAGTAGGTCACCAGCGCGCATGTTAAAAGTAAAATAAAATAACATAAAATAGTGCGACTCAGACTGTTGGCCCTGGAGCAAATTTGGCAACAAGGGGTCGCACTCGATATTCAAGAAGTTAAAAGCAACGATTCAAAATTTAGAGAATTGTTTCATGACTATGATGGATTGCAATGAAGATATTAATTGTAGCATGCCATATGACCAAAAAGTGAAGAAATTTAGAGGGGACACATGATAGACCGCGAGGTCTAGGCTAATGAAGCCAGTCCCTACTACTACTACTACTACTACTACTACTACTAATGGCCAAATTCAGGCCCAGGTAACAGTAAAATATCTGGGGAAGTAAAATAGAAAATCGTCAATATGCAGATCTCAAAACTGTCGTATCAATTTGTTTTTTAAATGAGATTGCATTTGTGGCAATCTTGATGGAACCGGCAGTGAGTTACACAGCCGTACAGAACTGGGATAAAAAGAATGTAAGTGGCTGTCAATGTTTGATGCAGGTATGGTATAACATTGACCGCCACTCCTGGTGCTACTTTTATTCAATACTAGTTGTTCCATTGGAATATCAATTACTTTAGCTCTGCCTTTGAAGAAGATGTTAAGTTTGATAAAAGCTCTTCTCTGTTCTAAGGGTTTCCATTCTAATTTCCTCATGTTCTTCCTAGTATTCCCCTTTTCTCTGATGTGGTTCCTGTTACGAACCGTGCTGCTCTCTTCTGAATCTTTTCGAGGTTATCAATGTCCTTTAGATGGTAAGGATCCCAAACTGAGCAACCATATTCCAGTACTGGTCTAACCAGTGTTTTGTAGCAGTCGTCTTTAACCTTTTGGGGGCAGTCATTGATATTCCTGTATAAGAAAGCTAAGATGTTATTTGCTTTCTTACATACTAAATTGTAATGTTCTTTCCGTTTGAGACGACTATCTATAATCACGCCTAAATATTTTGCAGCATTAGTTTCTTTAAGAATAGTATTATGGATAGAATAATCTGATCTATTTGGTGAGCGTTTGTTACATATACGCAACACTTGGCACTTTTGGGGATGAAATTCCATTTTCCAAGTTCTTTCCCACTCTTGTAAAGCGTTTAGATCTTCTTGTAGAATGCGTGTATCATTCTTGCTTCTGATTGTTCTATATACTAAGCTGTCATCTGCAAAAAGCCTTATAGTAATTCCAGGAGAGAGATTTCTACTTATGTCATTTATATTAATTAAGAAAAACAAGGGCCCCAGAACAGTTCCCTGTGGTACACCTGACAAGACTGGTTTACAATGGGATGACGACCCTTCCACAACAACTTTCTGCGTTCTCCCAACGAGGAATGATCTAGCCCATTTTAGCAAAGAACCGCCAATGCCGATGTGTTCTAATTTAAGCAGCAGGCCCTCATGGTCAACCTTATCAAAGGCTTTAGAAAAGTCTAATAAAATTGCATCTATTTGCTGTCTGTTGTTAAGACAGTTATTAAAATCATTGAGAGTTGTTATAAGTTGAGTCTCACAACTCCTTCGCTGTCTAAAACCATGCTGGGCGTTATTTAAGAAGTCATATTTGTCAAGATGGTCCATTATGCTACTATATATTATGTGTTCAAGTAGTTTAGCTGATATGGATGTAGAGATACAGGTCTATAGTTCTCTGCTTTTGTTTTGTCACCCTTTTTGAATAAGGGAACAATGCTCGCATCTCGCCACTCATCAGGTATTACTCCCTGGTCCAGTGAAGCTTGGTAAAGTAGTTGGTATACCTCACTCAATTCATTGGCACATAATTTTAAGAGCTTGCCAGGAACGCCATCGGGACCAGTAGCTTTGGATCTCCGCCTGTGGTTGTTGGTTGGCGGCTAGTTGTAGGAGCCAGTAATGGCTATTACACAACTGGTTGCGCAGCGCAAGACTCTAAAAGATTAAAAACAGAGGGGGATATGGGGGGGGGAGGGGGAGGGGTGTTGGCGGGTTAGTGGTGGAAAATGGCTGCCTCAGCCCTGCCTAGTGCGGTGGAGAAGGCACTGGCATTCTGCTGTTGGACGGTGTTGTTGTCCAAGAGGTTCCATTCCAGGGGAGTTCGGATGAAAAAGGAGTTTCTATGTTGTTCAGTTGCAGTGGACTGTATGACGAAGGCTCTATTGTTGTTGTAGATCTGCCTTTGTAGGGGGTTTTGGCTTACACAGTCTGTAAATGTGGTTGGTTTAATTCTCCGCCTGGTCTGATCTGCTGGGGTGAGGAAGGTATCAGCTGGTATGGCAGGGACTAGGTCGCCGGCAATCTTGTACAGCATGGTGAGACGAAGCTGTCTTCGGCGGTCCTCCAAAGGTGGCAGTTGGAGGTATTGTAGCATCTTAGTGACACAGCCTGGGTCCCTGTCTCTGTAGTTATTGCAAATAAAGTGAATTTTTTGTCTGCCATATGTGAGTCAAATCTGTTTTTGAAGGCCTGTACGTAGTGATGGAGAGTCGACAACTGATGATGGCAGGGCGTTCCACCTATCGACAACTCTGAATGTGAAAATGTTCTGTCGTAGATTCAGACTGCATCTTTGCTTGTATAGTTTGAATTGGTGGCCCCTGGTAACACCAAATGTGTCCAACTGAAGTAGGTCCTGGTTGACTGAATGAAAACCATGTGTGTATTTGTACACTTCAATAAGATCTCCTCTGATCCGTCTGTATTCCATACTAGGAAGGTTAAGCTTTTTCAGTCTTTGCTCATATGTGAGTTCTTTCAGACAAGGCACATTTTTGGACGCACGTCTTAGCACACTTTCTATCAAGTCTTTTTCCCCCTGCTGTCCGGGCGCCCATGCTACGTTGCCAAATTGTACGTGTATGATCTACGAATGAGACCTACAAGTTGATTTGCCTTGTTAACTTGACCTTGAATGTGACCAGAAAACTTGAGTTTATTGTCTACTAAAACACCCAGATCTTTTTCAACCTCAGAGGCCTCCAGTGTCACTTCATCATCTGAGTTATGTTTCTTCATGCAGTACGTATGGTGGGGGTTATTGTGACCCAAATGGAGTACGTGGCATTTATCCGCATTGAAACGAAGCTGCCATGTGTCAGCCCATGCTACAAGACTATCCAGATCCGACTGGAGCTGAGTTGTGAACTCGTCTTTGTCTACACGAGAGAAAACTTTGGTATCGTCGGCGTACAGCTCACAAAGCGATTGCACAACACTTCGCAAGTCATTAATATAAACGACGAACAAAACGGGCCCGAGACAGCTGCCCTGCGGTACACCACTCGCCACTGGTGACCACTCAGAAAAATTGCCTTTGACACGTACCCTCTGCCTCCTACCTATCAGAAAATCCCGAATCCATTTCAACACAAACGAGTTAACACCATATGACTCTAACTTCTCGAGTTGGCGGAGATGGGGCACACTATCAAACGCCTTGGAGAAATCTAAATAAATGGCATCCACTGGGATACCGGTATCTAGATACTCAGTCCACTTGTCCAGTGCTGCAAGCAAGTTACTAGTACAGGACCGCTTCGATATGAAGCCGTGTTGATGACGAGACAGAAGTTCGTTTTCTTCAAGATATTCCACAAGTCTATCCTAATGATGGATTCCATAAGCTTACATAGCACACACGTCAGTGACACAGGGCGGTAGTTACTAGCCTTACATTTTTCCCCTTTCTTTAAAAGAGGTGTAACATTGGCATCTTTCCGAACATTGGGTAATTTGCCCTCAGAGAGGGACTTCTCAAATAGTATGGCTAATGGCTCCGCTAACTGTTCGGCTAGTTCCTTAAGAACACATGGGTGCAATCCATCAGGTCCAGGAGACTTAGAGGGATTTAAGTTCCTCAATTTCATTAGCACTGTCTCTTTTGAAAAAGACTTCACTCAAAAAGTCACCTACATCTTTTTTCTCTGCCTCTGGTACATCTTCAGTCCGTTCCCTTGTAAAGACATTACAAAAAAAGGAATTTAGAATGTCTGCTTTGCCTTTATCATCTGATACACGGTTGCCATGATCATCCAACAAGTCTCCAATACCCTCACTGACTTTGGTTTTTGACTTGGCATATGCAAAAAATGCTTTGGGGTTTTTCTTTGCGTCCCTAGCCACATTCTTCTCATGGTTCCTAATCGCCTTGCGGCAGGCGCCCTTGGCCTGATTACTCGCTTTAGAGTACTCCAAAAAGTCCTTACCGTCATGCGTCTGGAGGTACCGCTGGTATGCTTCTGTCTTCTTACGAATCTTACGCATAGCCTTGTCATTCCACCACACAGGTTTACGTCTTTCCGTGGTTTTGCCAGTCTTACATTTAGGTACACATTTATCAACAGCAGCCTTTACAGTCCCAAAGATACAGTCCCAGGCTTCTTGTACATTTTTGCCTCTAATCTGAGATAAAAGATCATTCTCTTCTACACTCTTTTTCATACTATCATAGTCTGCTTTTTTGAGTTATAGTGCTCACTAGACTGTACAAAATTACACAATACATAACACTTAAATGAAAAAGTTAAAATATGATGATGGCTTTTGCCTAGTGGGGATTCATGCTTGAGATCATTCACCATCTCATCCTCAGAGAACACCAAATCTAATAATGTAGGTCTCTGATCACTTCGACAATGTGTTGGCGACTTCACATGTTGAAAAAGATACGAATCCCTATAAAATTCCATGAAAATTGAAGCTCTGTGTTCAGGATTATGAGACGATGTTTCATTTTCCCAATCAATATCAGGCTGGTTAAAGTCCCCCGCCAGAAGCACATATGGTCTACTTTTGATGACGTCAAGAATAGTCTTATATAGTGCACTGTCCTCTGCTTTGCTGTTACTGGGTGATCTATAAGCACAGCCTACAAGTAAGGAGTCGCCACCTTTCAGTTGAATTTCAATCCAAACAGTTTCTTTAGTACTTGCTTGTTCAGGGGATAGCGATACCTGTTGTGCATTTAACAATTTCTTAACATAGATGATGATACCTCTGGGGGAATCCACACTAAAGCAATTTGTGAAACGGTCATAATCGTCTACCTGAAGTTCAGCAAGTTGTATTGGGTCCTGAAATTCTTGGGCAAAAATTCACTCAACAAAATAACATCATATTGCTCCTGTACAAGAAGGTGCTGTAACTCTGAACGTTTATTCAACAAATTATCTACATTTGTACACATACAGCGCAGACTTTTGAAGTCATTATTTACTTTCTTATTTCCTCTTCGTCCGCAGCCGCGGACTTGTGAGGTGGCTTGGCTCTGTGTATGTTCACTACTCTGTCTCCTCTCACTACCCAGAGTGCTTTTTCTTGTTTCTGATCTGACTCTGCCTGTTTCTCTTTCTTTAGGCGAACCAGTCCCCGCATTATCTCCCTCTCTAGAGGGGTCCTATCCTTGGAGATCGTGATGTTCTTGAAGTCACTTTTGCCGCTTGGCTTCTTCGCACTCTTGATCACAGAATCTATCTGCTCTGCACTGTCGAGTGTCACCTTCATAGGCCTCTGGGAGTCAATGTTTTTGCCCAACCGGACAATTTTATGAACTTTGACTTTCTCTTTCAGCTCCAATCCATCTTTGCAAAGTTTTCCAAAGAAAACTTCATCATCCTTTCTACGTACATTAGGCTCTTTTGCCTTACTGATGGACCCGTACTTTGAGGAGAATGAGATTTGCCACACGCTTCTCTTTGTCTTTCATATCTTTTGTGACTGTAAAGGTTACCTCACTTTTGGCTTCGTCCAATTTCTTCTTCCTAAAAGACTGATTCACTCAAAAAATGAGTAGGTCACCAGCGCGCATATTAAAAAGTAAAATAAAATAAAATAAAGTGCGACTCAGCCTGTTGGCCCCTGGAGCAAAATTTGGCAACAAGGGGTCGCACACGATGTTCAAAAAGTTTTAAGCAATGTGAATGGCCAGATTCAGGCCCAGGTAACCATAAAATATCTGGGGAAGTTAAAATAGAGAAGTCGTCAATATGCAGATCTCAAGACTGACGTATGAATTTGATTTTTAAATGAGACTGCATTTGTGGCAGTCTTGATGGCACCCGGCAGTGAGTTCCACAGCCGTACAGAACTAGGATAAATGAATGTAAGTGGCTATCAATATTTGATGCAGACCATGTATGGCATAACATTGACCGCCACTCCTGGTGCTACTTTTATTCAATACTAGTTATTCCATTGGGATATCAATTAGTTTAGCTCTGCCTTTGAAGAAGATATTATGTTTGATAAAAGCTCTTCTGTCTTCCAAGGGTTTCCATTCTAATTTCCTCATGTTCTTCCTACTATCTTAGTATTCCCCCTCTCTCTGATATGGTTCCCTGTTACGAACCGTGCTGCTCTCTTCTGAATCTATTCGAGGTTATCAATGTCCTTTAGATTGTAAGGATCCCAGACTGAGCAACCATATTCCAGTACTGGTCTAACCAGTGTTTTGTAGCAGTCATCTTTAACCTTTTCGAGGCAGTCGTTGATATTCCTGTATAAGAAAGCTAAGATGTTATTTGCTTTCTTACATACTAAATTGTAATGTTCTTTCCATTTGAGACAACTATCTATAATCACGCCTAAATATTTTGCAGCATTTGTTTCTTTAAGAATAGTATTATGAATAGAATATTCTGATCTAGTTGGTGAACGTTTGTTACATATACGCAACACTTGGCACTTCTGAGGATGAAATTCCATTTTCCAAGTTCTTTCCCACTCTTGTAAACTATTTAGATCTTCTTGTAGAATGCATGTATCATTTTTGCTTCTGATTGTTCTATATACTAAGCTGTCATCTGCAAAAAGCCTTAGTTCCAGGAGAGAGATTTCTACTTATGTCATTTATATAAATTAAGAAAAACAAGGGCCCCAGAACAGTTCCCTGTGGTACACCTGACAAGACTGGTTTACAATGGGATGACGACCCTTCCACAACAACTTTCTGCGTACTCCCAACGAGGAATGATAGCCCATTTTTAGCAAAGAACCGCCAATGCCAGTGTGTTCTAATTTAAGCAGCAGGCCCTCATGGTCAACCTTATCAAAGGCTTTAGAAAAGTCTAACAAAATTGCATCTATTTGCTGTCTGTTGTTAAGACAGTTATTAAAATCATTGAGAGTTGTTATAAGTTGAGTCTCACAACTCCTTCACTGTCTAAAACCATGCTGGGCGTTATTTAAGAAGTCATATTTGTCAAGATGGTCCATTATGCTACTATATATTATGTGTTCAAGTAGTTTTGCTGATATGGATGTAAGAGATACAGGTCTATAGTTCTCTGCTTTTGTTTTGTCACCCTTTTTGAATAAAGGAACAATGCTAGCATCTCGCCACTCATCAGGTATTACTCCCTGGTCCAGTGAAGCTTGGTAAAGTAGTTGGTATACCTCAGTGAATTCGTTGGCACATAATTTTAAGAGCTTGCCAGGAATGCCATCAGGACCAGTAGCTTTGTTTTAATTGATGTTGGTCAGTAACTTAAATACTCCTGCTTTGCTTACTTTGATATTTTGCATTTCAAATTCAAGGGAGTTTATCATCATCCTTTAGTCTAACGTTAAAAAGGCTTGGGATATGAGAAAACCGAACAAAACTGATTGTTTAGTAAATTTGCTTTCCCTTCAGGGTCCTGTATAAGGTTATTCTGGTTATTTCTCAGGTCTGGAATCCCAATGTTGTCCTGTCTCTTACTCATTATGTAAGACCATAATTTCTTGTTTTGATGATCACCTTCTGAAATCATTGAATTAACATAATTGGAATGAGCAAGCCCACATTCTCTCTGACACCTTCTCTTAATATGTTCATACCTAATCAGTAATCTTTCTAAATTAGGGTGTAGTTTCCTTATCAACAAACGTTTAGTTTTTGTATTAATCCATGGCTGGTGGTTCTTGCTTGAAGTTATTTTATTAGATATGTTGTCATCCATAATAAATTCCAAGTTAGTTTTTATACACTTCCAAAGGTCATTGACATTATCTTTAACACTATGAGACCTAAAAAAAAAAGACGACTGAAATCATGAGTATCCCTGCGTAATTTTGGTAAGTCTGCTTGGTTCCAGAGTCTGATGGTACGTTTAGGGGGTTTTCTTTGAAAGGGCTGGAAGTTGCTCTCCGAGAGAATTATGTCATGATCACCCAGGCCTGCAATTAATTCCTGATTGCCTAAAGCGCCTGGACAATTGGTAAAAAATAAATCCAGGAATGCATTGCCACGTGTTGGTATTTCAACCGACTGCACTAATCCAAGGTCTTTGGTGGTATCAAAAAACTGAGAATTAATGTTTTTATTGTATTGATTACCAAGTATGGCATCTTCACGCCAATCAATATCAGGTAAGTTGAAGTCTCCACCAATCCATAATATTGCCTTCCTATTGGCCAAAACAATGTCAGAAATGTCTCTACAAATAGACGAAGTGCAGAGAAATGATTTCACAGTTTAGGAAGAGAGGGGTTTAGTTACCGCCAAGGACATCTAGACGAACAATGTACAGGAGAAGACACAATGCATTTCGACCTCTTGGGTCTTCCTCAGGCAAAAACAGATAACATTTAGGACAAGAAAAAGAATGATAAACCACATGGCTTAATGGCCTCTGGCTATACCGAACCCGTGTACCGAACATGAGAAGCCAAGTGGTTTTTCGTTCTTTTTCTTGTCCTAAATGTTACCTGTTTTGCCTGAAGAAGACCCAAGAGGTCAAAATGCATTGTGTCTTGTCCTATACTTTGTTAGTCTTTGTCCTTGGCAGTAACCCCCCCCCCCAGCCCTTCTTTCTAAATTTTGCATCATTTTCTGCCCTCAGTCACTCCATTTTGAAACCATGTTTTCACAATGTTCATCTTCTTCCTCCTAAAATACTGATTCACTCAAAATTGAGTAGATCACCAGCGTGCTTGTTAAAAAAAAGAAAATGCGACTCAGCCTGTTGGCCCCTGGAGCAAAATTTGGCAACAAGGGGTCTCACATGAAATTTAAAAGGTTAAAACTAAAAGCAATGGCTAGGTTAAGGCCAAGGTAACCATAAAATATATGAGGAAGTTAAAATAGAGAAGTCAGTCAATATGCAGATCTCAGGATTGGCTTATCAATTTGATTTTTAAAAGAGACTGCATTTGTGGCAATCTTAATGGCAATCTTGATGGCCCCCAGCAGTGAGTTTCACAGCCTTACAGGACTGGGATAAAATGAATGTAAATGGCTGTCAATATTTGATGCAGGTAAGGTACAAGACTGACCGCCACTCCTGGTGCTACTTTTATTAAATACTAGTTGTTCCATTGGGATATTAATTAGTTTAGCTCTGCCTTTGAAGAAGATATTAAGTTTGATAAAAGCTCTTCTGTCTTCTAAGGGTTTCCATTCTAATTTCCTCATGTTCTTCCTTGTATTCCCTTTCTCTCTGATATGGTTCCCTGTTATGAACCGTGCTGCTCTCTTCTGAATCTATTCGAGGTTATCAATGTCCTTTAGATTGTAAGGATCCCAGACTGAGCAACCATATTCCAGTACTGGTCTAACCAGTGTTTTATAGCAGTCGTCTTTAACCTTTTGGGGGCAGTCGGTGATGTTCCTGTATAAGGAAGCTAAGATGTTGTTTGCTTTCTTACATACTAAATTGTAATGTTCTTTCCATTTGAGATGACTATCTATAATCACGCCTAAATATTTTGCAGCATTTGTTTCTTTAAGAATAGTATTGTGAATAGAGTATTCTGATCTAGTTGGTGAGCGTTTATTACATACGCAACACTTGGCACTTCTGAGGATGAAATTCCATCTTCCAAGTTCTTTCCCACTCTTGTAATCCATTTAGATCTTCTTGTAGAATGCATGTATCATTCTTGCTTCTGATTGTTCTATATACTAAGCTGTCATCTGCAAAAAGCCTTACAGTAGTTCCAGGAGAGAGATTTTACTTATGTCATTTTATATAAATAAAAAAACAGTTCCTTGTGGTACGCCCGACAAGACTGGTTTACAATGGGATGACGACCTTCCACAATAACTTTCTGCGTTCTCCCAACGAGGAATGATCTAGACCATTTTAGCAAAGAACCGCCAATGTGTTGTACGATCTTGATCTTGATCTTGGTATTGGTCTAGTCGATAGGACCACACTGTGGCATTACATCGACGGAAGAACTTGGGGAGAGAGCTAAAAAAGAAGAAAAGAAAAAAAAATCCTATGTGTTTGATGGCCTGGCCAGCCAGCGCACGTTCAGCGTTCACTGACATGATGCCAAGCCTCTGCAGCAGTCATGGAAGAGGGGAAAAGGGAATATGGGGGGGGGGGGGGGGGGGGGGGGAGCAGGAGGAAGAGGGAGGTGGGAGGGAATGGGGGGGGAGGGGGGTTGCGAGGTGTTTGTTTACTTCTCTTTGGGGGGCTGTTGGAGGAGGTTCTTGAATTTGTTACTTTTCTTGTACCGTACTTTTCAGTATTATCTGGGTTTCACATCGTTCATGGAAACACCCGATGTACATTCAGCAGGGAAATGGATAGTACAAAACTTGTCAGGAAAAATGTTGGCAAGATCCACAGATATCCCCGTCAGAGAAGATGATATATTGACGGGAAGAGTAAATCAGTGAAAGGGAAAAATCAACAAATACATCGGAAACCTTGTCACTGTCATTATAGTGTCAATAGCTTTTTTTTTTTTTCCTAACAGTGGACTATCCCCTGATATATTCAGGGTTGTGGAAGAGGTTCCGTTTTGCTGGGGAAAAATCTCCATTTCTACAGTCACAGGTGCTGCCCAGATTTTTGGTGCAGTCTGCACAGACCACTTTGGCAGAACTTTAACTTAACACTCATTTTATTGTCTCCTGACTCGTGTGCAACAGCTGGCATTCAAATCTAAACTTTGCACTGTTCTTGAAAGAAGTCTCTTTTATTGACAAGTTTCCCTGTTACTTCTACTGGCAGAATTTGTCAAGTGTTAGCTGTAAGTGACAGCCAGCATTTTGCATGTATAGTCAAATATTTTTTATGATGATGAAAAGTGTATTTTGATGTTGGTTGAGCCACTTAAATGAATGTCATAAAATGCAATTTAAAAAGTGAGAGCTGAACAATTTTTACCATGGTGCACTGCTGTTTGGAAGTCCTGGTCCAGGAGCTTACAGATGTTATTAAATACTAGCTGTCCTAAATAGAATGCTACAATAGTTCTGACCAATACTGACACAAACATCTGCATCTTTTCAACAGGATTTGTTAGAATTGTAAGTGCACTTTTCATTCTTTGTATGTCTTTCACATGTCTACATGTTTGTCTGTTTGTGTTTTCAGGGAAGGCAAGGAGCAGTATTTGCTCAATTTTACTAAAGGCAATGTACAGTTGCTGATCAACAGCCTGGGAAAGGTGAGATCATATTACACATTTGCAGAAAAATGTTTGCATAGATCTGTACAAAATCAAGCTTATTGCACTGGTAATAGTGTCTGTGTGTGTGTGCAGATGCACACACCCGGATGTTTACATGCATTTTTGATTTTATATTTACAGCATGATTTTATAGCTACGGATACTTAAGATGTCTGTGTATGCACACAAATAAAAAAATTGGACATATGATGCACATGTGCTGATGGTGCATACACATTCACAATATATATGGTTTACAAACAAATTTTGCGAATTGCTAGTAATGCTGTGAATGAAATTGTTCAAAAAGCAAAATCAGCCTTCTACAATGCTAAAATATTAGCATGCACAACAACCAAGCAATTGTTTAAGGTCACTGATACACTCATGGGGAGAACAAAATCATCTCCCCTTCCTTCATCTGTCTGTCCCTCTGACATTCCACAGAAATTTTGTGACTTTTTCACTAGCAAAATTAGACTTATCCGTGAAAGTCTGGATGCTCAGTC
>CM031595.1:146527096-146542942 GCA_018398815.1 Conus ventricosus
GTTCCTTTATCCCTCTGAGTACTTGGGCATATCCCTCTGAGTACTTGGGCAGCCCCTCCTGCCTTGCCAGTTGATCTGATCAGCATGATGGGAAGGCTTGCTTTGTATTGATGCTTAGTTCATTTTAACACGAATACCTTAAAAAAAAAAAAAGGGGGGGGGGGGGGGGGGAGAAAAAAAAAGCTTTTTAGGGCTAAGGATTTTGTATGGCTTTTCACTGGATGTAAAATAATTCTGTATCAAACACATAATTCCGCTTGCTCAGACGTGTTAAATTTGTGTGTGTGTGTGTGCGCATAATTGTATTTTTTAATGTAAGCATGAAAATTGCATTAATCGTTTGATTTTTCAGGGGAATCATGCCAGTGCACTTTACCTCCCTTTCCTCACCCTTTTCTATGAAATACATGTATTCATGAGCTAATAAACCGCTTTGAGTAAACAGACTGCTATACCCAAATACTGTTCAGGCACAGGTCGAGAGTGAGAATGATGTTCAGTGGCGCATGAACAGTGTTTCAGTGTAGGATTAAAAGGATTAATGTACTGAAAACTTTGTCATTTTGTTATATCCCATACTCCCATTTCTTTCCCAAAGACTCTCTTGATGCCCAAATCCTCTCTTTTAGGAAAACTTAAATGTGTAAGTCTTGCTAGTACCTAATAAAAAAAAAAACAAAGAAAGAAAAGAGAGTGGAAAGGGTATGACACATATGCAGTATCACTTATTTGGACATGGAATATGAAGAGTCTCAGTGGGTTTTTAAAAAAAATGGTACACAATCTCTGTGAACCCACTACCAACTCCCATAGAATGACGTGTTACAGTATATATCTATATTCATATTTGCATCTATCTAGTTATTTATATGTATATATTACCATTATTCATGATTGACAGCTGGTTCAAATTACTGCAAGTAAAAGTCTGTGATTCCTGAGAGGAATAACATAGGATAAATAGTTTGTTTATAATTTTTTAAACATAGAAATATATTTGTTTGGACTGTAATGCATTTTTAATGTCAATCAAAGGATTTATCATTAACGTTAATCTGCAGAACATACATGCATTTCAATGTTTTTGTGCTGCAGCAATTTCGTGGTCAAGCGAAGTGTACATGATGATTAAATTACATTGTTTTTTTGAATAATACTAAAATCTTTAACAAGGACTCCAAGTTGATGAGAGTATTTATGTTGATAGTATTTGTCATGTGGGTGTTAGATTAAGTGTGGGGATTAATTCCATATTCACATGTTCATACTTGTGTTGTCGCGATAAGTATTTGTCATGTGGGTGTTAGATTAAGTGTGGGGATTAATTCCATATTCACATGTTCATACTTGTGTTGTCGCGATAAGTGCATGTGAATACGTTGGTGATTGCAGCAATACAAGCCGCGATGGGGCTTTAAAAGAAAGGACCCCACTAAAAGCTGGGCTCTGGAGGTGCCTGACAACGCTGGTAAGATGCCATAAAAGTTCTGCATCATCTCTAGCTTATTATTTATACTTAATGTTCATAAGCTAATGCTCTTATTTTGAATTTAGAAAAAAGACTTTATGGTCACTTATCTCTGTTGTTTATAGCATTGGACATACCTCTCCAGCTCCCTACCCCACCCCCCCTCCTCCACCTCCTCCTCCAATCCTGCCCACCCTTTTCCCTTGCCTTGCCTCCCAGAATTGTAGAATTTTACAGTTTGATCGTTTTTTCTTGTTTTAGGATGGCGGTGGCAGTGGTGGTATAGGGCAAAAGGAGGTTGATTAGAGGGTTGGTGAACAATTAGTGAAAGATGTGTGAACGTTGTTTTAAACTGTTCAGTTTAAATTTGCAGTATTTACACATTGTAACTTGTTTTTATCTTGTGATTCATGAATAGAACAGATGTCTAATTTGTGAAACATGGATGTGCAAGTTCAGTATTTTTGTTGCCAAGCTGAATATTGGTCACACAGTATTTGCATTTTGTTGTTTTTAGTATACATGTTTTTTGATGTACATCATTCATATAATGAGTGTGAACAGTAATTGAGGTATCAATGTCACGACTGAAAATTAAAATCAACTAAAAAAAAAACCCATTTCACTATTGACAGGGTTATAGCGGAACAGATCAGACTGCATCATTATAAAATGTCCAGTGACAGCATTTGAAAGTTTATATTTTGCAGATGTATGTTTAAGTTTTGATATTTTTGCAGTTTCGAAGATACATTAATCTAAACTGAGTTGGTCGTATGTCAACAAAACATTGTATGTTTCAGTGTTGAGTGTTGGATGTGTTCTCTTTTTGGGGGGGGGGGGGGGGGGGGGGGGGGATTCAGTGACAAGAAAGGGAGATAACTAGTAAAGCACCTCAAGAAGGCAGGAATACAATTGTTTTGAAGAGTCCCAAGCTTCAGTTTGGTAATGAGACTATGCACAGTGTCCAGAATGCACGTACGCTGTCCTTTTTGCTTATTTGCCCTTATGGCTTTAAAAAATGTATTTTTTGCTGCATTTCAATGCTTCTGATATTTCACTTTTTTGTCAACTAGGGATGAAAAATTAACCCTTACACTGGTTGTCGCGACATATGTTGCGCCACGACATTATGTCCCTTGACTAGTTGTTGCGCTGTAGGGTGAGCCTTGCGAGCCTAGTTCCACCGACACACACACAGATACGAAACTATGGCAGAGTGACAAGCTAATTTGCATAAAAGACTGAACTAGCCCGGGAACATGGATTTTCAGCGTTTTTGTTTGGTTTACTGGTAGCAGCAGCTTGTAATGCATAGCGTGACTCGACTCGTCTTGCAAACAAAAATGGCGGCACCCAAAGGAGAACGCGATAGAATTAGGAACTTGTTTAAAGATGTTTTTGCTGAATTTGTTGTGTGAAAAGCAGGTGAAGAAGAAGTTCTGGACATTTTGAATGAACTGGGTGTGGTGGGTGATAGTCTTGATTTAGATCAAGCACCATATAATCGTGATTTTGAGATTGGCACAGATAATGACTGGATGAGTGCCTATGGGTGAGGGGAATCTTGCATGCCATTCAGTGGGGAAGAAAAACTCAGTGTAGCTCTTCCAGATGATCCTAAACCTTTCAAACGTAAATGACGACAGTGTGGACTAACTACTACATCTGTTGTTGATAGTGACCAGTTTTGGGTGTTTTTTTTGTGTTGTCAGCATGTGATTTCAATGTGAAAATGAACTTTACCTCAGTCATTCTTACCTGGATTACCTGCATGGAAGACTGGTATAATGAACACTGACTTACCTTTGAAAAAGGCTGTAACTTATTTCTGGATGCTGTGGAACATCATAGACTGGATCATTTGTGAACAAGCTCTTGAGAATGACAGACAGGATATGCCACCTGTTTTCACCTGTTATTTTCACATTTTGGACAGGTAAGCACCTAATGATACACTGACAAGCACACCAGTTCTGTTTTATATTTTATATTTATTCAATTACTAACAATTTTTATTCTGCATGTCATGTTCAAATACTAGTGGTTGAAAAGTAGATTATACACACATAACTATTCTTTTCAAACTTTCCTTCTGTTTATACTTAATATTATGTTGTTAAATAATAGATGTAAGGGTTAAGAGGAATGACTGGCACTATGTGGCCTAGTGTTATTTGCCTTGAAAATCCAGTAGTGTGGCTATCATGCTGTTTACTGATGTATGTATGTATCTTTTGTCTTTGTTGTATGTTTCTTTTTCAGGATGGGGTCTGTTGTTCAGTGTGTGGTGACTGCCATGAAAAGCCACATGTGATCAGCTAGGCCGTTACAATTAAACTGAACTGTGCTGTTGAGATAAATCTTTGTTCCACTGTGTGTTCCAGATCCCATGGAAGATCAGTTTGAAAAGCTGAAAAAGGCAAAAAAGGAAAGAATCGCTAAAAATGAACTACAGCGGCTTAGAAACCTCGCTAGAGGGAAAAAGTCAAAAGGTAACCTGCAGAATTTTATGCTCATTCTCTACCGGAATAGCTCGTTGGTAGAGCGCCTGAATCATAATCTTGGTGATCCTGGGGTTGCGGGTTCGAACCTCCGCCGGGGCGTTTCGGTACAGGGGGATTTTTCCCTCGGAGTTAACATTGGTTCTGACTCCATTTCCCATACAGTCTTTCGAATGAGACTGTAAACCGAGGTTCCGTGTGTGAACGCACGCATAACATCTTGCACACACATAAAATCCCATCACCAACTTTCGGAAGAGTAGGCCAGTTTGGCCGTTGGTATGGATGACACGTTACACATAGCATGCACCCTGCGTGAGAAATGGAAAGAATGAAGGAAGTAAGGAAAATGAGTGATCGATATTGAACGATACTGACTGGATGACACGGGAAACGACTGAATGAAGCGCCAGCTGGCAGCTCTTCAGTCGGCACTACCCAGGTAGGCAGCCCGTTGTGTAAACGAGTGTTGATTGTAAAGCGCTTAGAGGTTGGCCTCTAGCCGAGAATAGGCGCTATATAAGTATTCATTATTATTATTATTACTTCTTTTTACAGCTTTGTTACAGTTTGCAGTGCACGGCACATTATTGCTTTGTTGTTTATTGTTTGACTTGCTGTATACATGGCTGCCAAATGCTGCATTTTGGTGTAGCATGCTATGATTTAATTGACAACATCATGCTTTTAAACTTTGTGATAAAATCATACACCTGAAAAACATTCAGAAGAAAGACATACTTTATGAACTGCAGCCAAAATATAGATCTTTAGACTGGAGACTTATTTTGTCAAAAAAAATGGGCTGATTCAGTAAGATCAGGAAGAAAAAGCAGAAGAAAAATTGCTAAAGATGATAGTGATTTTGCCACGTTATTGACTGGTTTTGTTGTTGGCTATTTCAATTTTTTGTAGGTCAAATCAAAACCACATGATAACAAGCAAGATCTGAGTCATCTTAGTTTGGCATCATGTCATGTGCCAAGCAAAACGCGTTTGAAAGTGCTTTTGAGCCTGACTAGTCCAACAAGATGCAGCAGAGACAGTTTCAAAGAGGACACCTGCAAAAAAAAAAAAAAAAGACAAAGGAAAAAGAAAAGGAATCCTCACAACAGGTTTGGTGATGTGGCATACAAGTGCCGTGCGTAAACTTAAGATGCTGCTCTGAAACTTTATGTCAAAGTGCTACATTTTGTGATTTTGAGGCCTTGGCAGCACTGTGCACATGTTGCAGTGCGCCTATTGAAACCTTCAACTGTGATGCCTGTTGTTATTTCAGGAGATATATGTGCATGTCTATACTCATTCATTAATCATAGAAGTGTTTCTTTGATACTTGTGTTAAAGTGTACTCGGAGATGTTAATGCTGAAGAAATATAATAACTGAGGTGTTTACTGCTTCTTTCCATTAGTTTTACCTGTAGCTTTGCAAGGAAACAGGACATTTTATTACAAGGGATCCATTCATCTTGTGGGAAGAACGACCAAATACCTGATCTTTTGAAAAGTCCAAATTATTGTAAACAAAATGTTGCATAAATAATAATGAAAGTAGTATTTTGTTAAAAAAAAATACTGAGATGGTCATCAGCATCACTTTGTTTACACTGTTTGATTGTTTTGTGTTTGTTTTTCAGTTCCTGGGGTTGGTCTTACACCCACAGCCACCCCTTCCAAAGCACAACTAGAGACTGCTTTGGCAGTGTCTCACCGGTCAACAGCATCACTGGGGCAGTTCACGGAAAGGCTGCCTAAAGAAAAGATCAAGGAGAAAAAGAGAAAGGTGTGTTCATTTGCTCTGACCCTGACTAACTACCATGGTATTTAGCTGGAAATGTACCAAACTGTCGTTCATTTGTTGTTACCCTGACTAACTTTGTAACTACTATGGAATTAAGCTGTAAATATCCAAAGTGTTCCAAATTATCAAATTAATATTGTAAGGCAAGACAAACTCGTGAAACTGGAGCATTGTTTGAACTAAAAATTGCCTCCACCAAAAAAACTCAAATCCAAACAGTACATTTTGTGTGGAAATGGAGAGGAAAGATGCAGTTTGTGCATGGGTCAAATTGTGTGTTGCTGATCCGTGTGACTGACCATTATGGTCTCTCACCTGCACTGTGAAAGATGAGAACGTTGATTTGAACATTGACGCCAAATACTGCATCTGGACCTACTAATGATTATCATTAACTTTGAATTGATGTCTTACACTTTTAATTTAGTCTGGTCTACCTATATTTGTGTAATTTTAGTTTGAACACTGCTTGGATTGCTAGAAATAATGGACCACATTCATATACCACCCATTTTTTGTATAACACAGTCACATATTGTTTTTGGCAGTCATACTCCATATAAGGTGAATTTAAAGAAAAATTGGAGGGGGGGGGGGGGGGGGGGGTGTTTATGTGCACTACAATAGGTGCTCAAAAAGCTAAAGCTACCAGCTCAAAATCGCCATTCTTCATGCTCAGTCATCCCCAAATAACCTTTTTGAAATGAAACGTAGAGCCACCCTCAGCTGGACAGATCAGTTGTTACAGTTGTTAGGAACTGAAATCCATAGCATCAGGTATACAGGCAAGACTGTAATATGATTGGACATGATGTGTAATTTGTATACTACTAATTGGGTAGTTTTCATTATCCATAATAGCTGTCATACAGCATCATATGACATTATTTTGTTATATGTATGATATGACATGGCAAAATAATGTCATGGTACTGTATGACATAGCTATTATGGATAATGAAACTAGGTTATCTTATTGTTATGTGAGTTCAGTCCTTGTTTTGTCATTTTTAATACGTCTAGCCCTTGTTTCATTGTTGATACAGTTTGGGTCTTGTTTTGTAATTGCTAATGCAGTTCAATCCTTGTTTTATCATTGTAGATACGTTCAATCCTTGTTTTGTTATTGTTGATGCAGTTGAGTCCTAGTTTTGTCATTGTTGATGCAGTTCAATCCTGGTTATGTCATTGTTGGTGCAGTTCAGTCCTAGTTATGTCATTGTTCATGCAGTTCAATCCTGGTTATGTCATTGTTGATGCAGTTCGGTCGTAGTTATGCCATTGTTTATGCAGTTCAATCCTAGTTATGTCATTGTTGATGCAGTTCAGTCCTAGTTATGTCATTGTTGATGCAGTTCAGTCCTCCTTATGTCATTGTTGATGCAGTTCAGTCCTACTTATGTCATTGTTGATGCAGTTTAGTCCTACTTATGTCATTGTTGATGCAGTTCAGTCCTAGTTATGTCATTGTTGATGCAGTTCAGTCCTATTTGTGTTATTGTTGATGCAGTTCAGTCCTAGTTTTGTCATTGTTGATGCAGTTCAGTCCTAGTTATGTCGTTGTTAGTTCAGTCCTAGTTATGTCGTCGTTGATGCAGTTCAGTCCTAGTTATGTCGTTGTTGATGCAGTTCAGTCATAGTTATGTCATTGTTGATGCAGTTCAGTCCTAGTTATGTCGTTGTTGACGCAGTTCAGTCCTAGTTATGTCATTGTTGATGCAGTTCAGTCATAGTTATGTCATTGTTGATGCAGTTTAGTCCTAGTTTTGTCATTGTTGATGCAGTTCAGTCCTAGTTATATCATTGTTGATGCAGTTTAGTCCTAGTTTTGTCATTGTTGATGCAGTTCAGTCATAGTTATGTCGTTGTTGATGCAGTTCAGTCGTAGTTATGTCATTGTTGATGCAGTTCAGTCCTAGTTATGTCGTTGTTGACGCAGTTCAGTCCTAGTTATGTCATTGTTGATGCAGTTCAGTCATAGTTATGTCATTGTTGATGCAGTTTAGTCTAGTTTTGTCATTGTTGATGCAGTTCAGTGCTAGTTATGTCATTGTTGATGCAGTTCTGTCCTAGTTATGTCATTGTTGATGCAGTTCAGTCCTAGTTATGTCATTGTTGATGCAGTTCTGTCCTAGTTATGTCCTTGTTGATGCAGTTCAGTCCTAGTTATGTCATTGTTGATGCAGTTCAGTCCTAGTTATGTTGTTGTTAACACAGTTCAGTCCTAGTTATGTCATTGTTGACGCAGTTCAGTCCTAGTTATGTCATTGTTCATGCAGTTCAGTCCTAGTTATGTCATTGTGTGACATAGTTCAGTCCGAGTTATGTCATTGTTGATGCAGGTCAGTCCTAGTTATGTCATTGTTGATGCAGTTCAGTCCTAGTTATGTCATTGTTGATGCAGTTCAGTCCTAGTTATGTCATTGTTGATGCAGTTTAGTTCTAGTTAAGTCATTGTTGATGCAGTTCAATTCTAGTTATGTCATTGTTGATGCAGTTCAATTCTAATTATGTCATTGTTGATACAGTCCAGTCTCTATTTCATCATTCCTGATGACGTCCTGCCCTTATTTCATCATTGAAACTACAGTTCTATCCTTATTTCATCTCTCTTCTAATGGAGATCTATCCTTGTTTCGTAATTGTTGTTTTGATTCAGTTCTGTTTCATTTTGATACTGTTCTTATCCTCATTTTTTCATTGTTGATCCAGTTT
Organism: Conus ventricosus; assembly: GCA_018398815.1. Taxonomy (NCBI): domain Eukaryota; kingdom Metazoa; phylum Mollusca; class Gastropoda; order Neogastropoda; family Conidae; genus Conus; species Conus ventricosus. Next base: position 146,535,586 of record CM031595.1, read on the forward strand.
TTCTTGGTCATGTTTTACAGCGATTCTTTTTGCTTTCAGTTTTTGAGCAATGAAGCAGTAGGGGAAAAAGAAAAAGCGCTGCAACAAAAAATACTGAAGAAAATTTCGGACTCTCGGTCCGTTGTAGATGTGAACAGGGCAGCCAATGCCCTGCAACAGAAGGAGGAAAGGCAAAGGTAAGTAACTCTTTGAGTATCTTTTGCTCATTGATTTTCAAGCATGGTAATTATTTCCAGAACAAAAGGTGTCAGATGACTGTAAGTCTCATCATAATTATGTAACAAGCTAATGTTTGTACCGTTGGCCTTTTTCTGTCAAAAGCAGCAAATCAGACAGGTTTGTATGTTCTGTGCATAAGTTTAGCGAAGCTTTGACCTGAACCTCTGCATCTTATTAATGTCAAAAATTTATACAGCATCTCAAGCAAAGTCTTCCTAGACTTACACAAAGTGCAGAAGGAAAACATTTCAACAGTGCTTAAGATATATAAATGCTTTAGACAGAAGTTTGGATGTGAATGAAGCAAAAGATGGTGATGATTCCACTCATAATGAGGGAGGTGATGAATGAACTGATTCCCTTTTGGACTATTCACCACTGTTCAGTGAATGGGAATGGGAAGGTGAGTGAAACAGACAAAACACTTACTCAAAATTAGCTGCCTGATGGAACAGATGACTGAAGATAAGTGTTTGTAATATATGCTTTGTGATTGGCATCAAAATGTTTGCTTTTTTCTTGTCCACCTGTTTCTGTATCGTCTGACCTGCACGTGCCACAAGAAAGCCACACCCTGTCAACTGCCTCAATCACATTGTCATTTACTTTCTCAGTTATACGATTTTCAGTTGTTTTATTTTTAAACATTACTCCAAGCATTGACAGACTTGCTCCACCTCATTGAATGTCTGGGATGCAGTCGTATGTCAAGAGTGAAATATAAAGGGTAGAAATGTTCATACATTGATTCAAGTTAATTCAAGGTGTATTACCAGTGTGTTTTAAAAGTATTTTTCCCAACAAACTTTACTTATACAAGTGGCAGTCTGTGATGAAAAACAGGAGAGAAAACTGGTTTGGATCAATGAGAGTGGGAAAAGAAATTAAATGAAAAGATATGAAAAGAAATATTATGTATGTTGGGAAAAAAATAAAAATAAGAGAAGAGGTGATACATGAATAAATAGTATATGAATGAATTGAGGAATAAAGAAAATATAGACGATAAAGGAAGGAAGATAAAGAATCAACTGAGTAATGAATAGGATAACTAAGTAATGAATAGTATTATGGTATGTCCATTGGGAGTCTTGAGAGTTGGTGTGGTGTGGATAGATAGATACGCATTTTTTTGGATGTTGATGCCAATTGTGCAAAGGGTCCCAGTATGGCAATGAGATGGGATTCCTGCATTGTTTACTTCATTGATCACTCAAAGCTATCACTATGGGATTCCTGCATTGCATTACTTAATTGTTCACTCAGAGGTATCACTCTCTGATTGCCAGTCTTGCACTTCATGAGCTCGTGGATTTCAGTGAAAACAAAAACTGGAAATTAGGGGGGGAAATTTTTTTTCCAGAAAAAAAAAATCAGGAACAAAATACACACAAAAATGACAACACAATTCTTGGATTTGTGGTCACACATTCAGTACACTGGCAGAGGAAGCTGAGGTCTCAAGATCTTGATTTGTTTGCGAGAGCAGCTTTGTGATTAGCCGATTGAAGGCCTTTAAGGCAAACTGATGGTGAGCAGTGACATCATACATCAGTAAGACACGGAAATGAAAAAGATCACCACTGCGTTGCCCTTGTCTACTGGTTTAGGCGGGCCCCCTCTCCTCCACCTTCCTGTCCTCTGCATCCATCCACTCGCCTCCCATCGCTGTATGAACTGACCTACCCTTGCTTTTCCTTGTGCAACATCCCATGATTAAAACAAAGGGGAGGCTTCAGTACGTGTCTTCTCTCTCTGAGTGATGATTTCAACAATACCATGGGGAGGTGACAAACTGCTGTTTCTGATCATTACTAGTGGATTGAATCTGAAATTCTTGAGAGTGTCACTCACACACATGTCTGTACTAGTGAAAGAATGAGTATTGTCCTTTTTGATAATTCTTGCAGCACTTAAAACTAGTTTGTCAAGTTATAAATATTTGCAAATGTTGTTTCTTAAGACTAAATTCAAGGTCACATTTTAATGAAAGAATGAAATTATTCATTTGATTACGAAATTTTGCATATGTATACAGAGAAATAATGACTGGTAATTGTGTGCTGTGTTTCTCATTCTGTTTTAGGGCTGCTGCAAAGAAAGATGGTGATGGACAAAAAAGGAAAGCTGGCAGCAAAGGAAAAGGAGGGAAGGGGGAAAAGGAGGGAAGGGGGGCAAAGGAGGGAAAGGGGGCAAAGGAAAAAAGAGTGGGGGCAAAAAGAGACACTGAAGGAGGGAGTAGGGTGAGAGAAACTGAACTGGATATTTTGTGGATGTCGGTTGTGTTTGTTCATGAAAGAAGAAGACAAGAGTGTGAGTGAGTGTGTGGGTGCAAAAAGATACACTGAAGGAGGGGTAGGATGGGTGTAACTGAACTGGAAATGTTTACGGATGTTTATGTTAGCGTGTTTGTGCATGAAAGAGGGGGATAGAGTGTAAGTGAGTGCACAGAGAGAAGAATGTTTGGAGAGACATTAAACAAATGAGAAATATCCAATGTACTTTGTGTGTATTCATGCACGAGTGACAGAAACATGGAAGAGATAATATTCCATTTTGCACTTTATGATTAACATCGATGAGTATGCAGTTAGAGCCTTATAAGAGCATTTAGATATGTACATCAAATGAAAACTTGCCGAGACTTCCCTCGGACACTGTCATACACCAGAACACACAGACATATCTTGAGCTATCTTGTAGATATGTCCTGGCCACTGAATCATTGTGACAGAATGTGGACAATCATGCTGATCACTTCAGGCTGTTAACACTGATCGCCTGACTCTTTTCCTGTTTTTCGGCCTTGACTGTGTTGTTGTAATGCTGTCTGCTTCTCTGTGTTGCTGCCAGACTGTCTTAATGTTCAGACTCAAATGTCGACACAGAGCCGATTCTAGAACACAGCAAGAAGATAGGGCTTGAAGCTGCAGGAAAGACGTGATGTGATTCGTCACATTTAGAGTCCTGATGTTCGCCTGATTTTTAGTATTTTTGTCTATGTGATCACCAGGAGATTGTTTTTCTTCCAGTGAAACCTCAACTATTGTCTTTTTTTGTCCTTAAAGCTTCTGAATTACCAGAAGCTGAATAAAGTTTCTAACAACAAGATCCACAATTCGCTTTCCCATTCCCTCTACTCACGTACTGATATACCAATAGTGGCGTGTAAAATAAATGGACACATACACACCATTTTCGTACATTTACATGAACTTACATATTGGTGCATGGAAAAGAAATCAATGACAGTTTCTCATGAAATGTGCGATAAAGTCTGGAAGACTCCAGGGTGGCCCACACCTGTGTCACTTGTCTAATTCACTTGTAAATAATCACTCTCGGATCAGTCATGCGAGCAAAGTGATTCTGAAAGTCATCTTGGATATATTGTATCTAAGGTAAAAGAAATGTCAGCAAAGAAGTGGGTGGTTTCTTCAGTAAAAGAATATTCTGCATGAAGGTATTGCTGTATTAGTAAAGGCTGGTATGGATCTGTGACACCTGCAAGATAAGAAGTACGTGTATCAATTTTTTTTTCTTCTGTACAGAGTTTGGGTCTCAGAGACCCATGATGGATGCTTGGAAGATGTAAAAGCTAGGATTGTTTATTTATTAGTTGAATCAACAAATCACATATGATTTTGGTTATTTTAATGATTGTTGGTGGTTTGTTAAACCAGGAACCATGGTAAAGTGATGGTGTCACTGCTTGATATTGCTGAGACTCTCTGTTCCTGCATATCTATGGGTCATGGCCTATGTATGTGTATTTCATAACTGACATAAGACATCTACACACACACATACGCGCGCAAAAAACACACTCACAAACACGCACACATATGCACACACACATGCGCGCGCTCACAAGCACACATGCACATGTGTGTGTGTGTCTCCATAAATGTAAAAAAACCTACTGGTGATGAATAGACCATTTGTGAACGTGTCTGGTACCACTATTTGTTTATGATTGCAATCGTTCATGTCCATCGATATCTAATCTTATTTGCACCATCTACCATCTATCAGCTGTTTCTCGGATTCTAGCATCCAGCTCCAGTGAAAGAGTAAATTGGAAAAGAAAACCGTTCACTTTGATCTTTAAAAAGGGAAGTGCTGTAGGGAAGTGCTGTATACATTTGTTGCACACATCACATATGACTTTCTCTGATTTGACACTGCATACTGTTCTCACGTGCTGTCCTCATGTTTCTCCCGTTTTTGAATGATTGTCACATAGCAGACTGTCAGCCTGTCGAACATGGCTCGTTCACGTTCATGTATTTCGCGTGTGAACAAGGGAATGGCGGGCGAAAGGGGAGGTAGTTAGTGAAGCTGAATTTCTGTTTCTGTGCGTTTACCCCGTGCTGAGTTGCTGTATTCGCACGTGGGGCGAACTGTTTTGTCCGGGGATTGCTGTCGTTGAGTTCAGTTTGAGTCTCCCTTCCACTGCCTCTCGTCTCGATACTTTCTGACCCTTCATGTTCTTTCAGTGATTTGTGCAAGTGTTGGGAGAGATCGTCATGAGTTGCTTGTTGGGCGAGGCTGCCATTGATTAGCGGGGAAGGATTCCCGACTCGGTTCGTTTTGGGCGTTCAGTGCCAGTCTTTTTATTAAGTGCATGTCACCTGTGTTTGGAACTGCGTTCTGGTTCAGAAGTTTCGGTAGTCTTCCTCGTCACCAGTTTCTGAGGTGAGACCACAGAAGTCAGTGGGTGAGACATTGTTGGGGAGAGAAGGTGTGTGTGTGCGCGCGCGCGCACGCGCGCCCTTGCGTGCGGGTGCAAAGAGCATTATAAATTTTTTTATGTTTGTTTTTTGTAGCTGCTTGCTTTCGAGTAGCGCCCACTATCCATCCTGATCTTCAAAAGTGTATAAATAAAGCAAAACAAATGATTGGATTAATAAAAAGAACTTTTATTTACCTAAACAAAGAAACGTTTTTAAGATTATATAAAGCTATGGTTAGACCGCATCTAGAATATGGCAATATAATCTGGTACCCACACTTGAAAAGACAATCAATTGTCACGGTCAAAAATAAACACAAGCAAAGTCGTGGTTAGTCGCCAGCCGGTTCGAATCGGCTTAAGCCCGACTCAGACATCCCGACGCCTTCAAGCATCGCCTCAGCCAATTTGGGCACAGCGGGAGGCTAATCCTCATCCTCCACGGAGACGGTCCGGTCCACCCAGACAGACTAAGTAGCTTGACCGACAGGTCTCGATAGGTCTGGTCAGACATCTGGGCGCCTACCTAGACTCATCTAGCCAATTTACACTGACCAGTGCCCACACGTTAAGCCACACGGCGCCAGTTAAGTAGGAAAGGGGGAAGGTAGTGCGTGGTGGGGGTGAAATCTAGCTAATCAATTAAATGACCAATTGACCACCACAGAGAGTAAGGCGTGTAGGCGTGACTGTCATGATTTGAATATCCAATGGAATTAGAGGGAGATAACTTCGGGTATCAGGCGGTAAAAATACTGACCAATGGTACTTGGACACGGAGTGAGGGCATAAAGTAATGCGTGAGTGAGAGAGAGAAAAAAAACCGAACAGACAGAGAGAGAGAGGAAGAAGTTCGGGAGTAGGCTCTCGCCTACAGGATAAGATAAGATAATGTTGCTTATAGCCCAGCCGACCGCAGAGGGCCACATCGGGCTGTCACCACGTTAAAATCAACTCACCAGCAGGGGTGGGATTTTTCCGCGGATCCGCGGATTTCCGCGGTAGATCCTTGTTCGTTCCGCGTAACAGCGTGTCAGTTCCGCGGAAGCGATCTGTGATTCTCATTCATGTCTTCAAAAACATCGGGTGTCATTTATCCACAAACTGTTCGACATTCTTAAACGGCTTGGATTCGCAGTTAACTTGGTAACTTTCTCCTTCCGGTTTTGCAATCTTCAAAATGGCGACATGTCGAAGAGACGTCGTTTCACGCGGAGAAAATGCTTCCTGCGACAGTTCTTTGAAGAACAAGTGGAAGTGGGACTGGTTGAAGACTAAGGTGGATGATGATGAAGTGATAGGCCTGTTCATAGCCAAATTTAATGCCTGTGGCCTTGCTTACTGCAATCTTTGCCGAGTGCAAATAAATTACAGTTCACGCGGAAAAGTTGCTTTGGTGGATCACATTAAAAGCAACAAGCACAAGACAGCTCTGGATCAGCGGACAAAATTAATGCAGATGTCTAGCTCCACCTTGGGAGCTGGACATCTTGCATTAATTTTGTATGCCATTAGGTTGAAAAGGAACTCCTCTCATCAACACTTGGTCCAAGTTGTGAAAGATAGTATTAGTATAGTTGATTTTTTATAGCTTTTTGTGTTAAAAAAAAAGAAGGTAAACAAGTGGGGTAACGTTTGCTCCCATAAGAAAACTGACAGAGTAACTTTTATTCAAGACTGGCACAGCCTTTTAAACTTGAATAAAGTCAGACAAATACATAGACAAACAATCTAATAGTGGGGGAAAAAACAAGTGCAGGCCAACAACTGAACTGTCCTCATAATAATGACTTGTCAAAGATTTGGACTTACGGAGGGAGCAGTTTGAAGATGGAGAAACTGGGAACATGAAATTAAGAAAATATATTACAGATATGAAAGCTCTTCACTAGCTGCACAAGGGAACCATCGCAATCCCTTTTGAAGGCAGATATATTTGCCTTTTTTATACAAATATATCTGCCTTCAAAAGGGATTGCAATGGTTCCCTTGTGCAGCTAGTGAAGAGTTTTCATCTCTGTAATATATTTTCTTAATTTCATGTTCCCAGTTTCTCCATCTTCGAACTGCCCCCCCCCCCCCCCCCCCCCCCCAGCTCTCCTTAAGTCCAAATCTTTGCCAAGTCATATTGGAGCGTTCAGTTTTGGCCCACTTGTCATTTTCCCCTCACTATTAATTGTCTTATGTATTTTCGACTTTATCATTTTTAAAAGCTGTGCCAGCTTGAATACGTTACTCTGTCCGTTTTCTCGCAAACTCCCCACTTTACCTTATGTTTACTGTTCCCTGCCAATTTCATTCAATTTAGAAAACACACCACTTGCTTTCACCTTTAATTTGTTAATTAGTCTCAAATGCACCATGCCACAATTTACACACAAAATTTCCGGCAGCCCCCGACCC
>CM031595.1:146543942-146583942 GCA_018398815.1 Conus ventricosus
AGAAAAAAAAAGGAAGTGTTTCGTGAATAGTTAGATCACCTGGCCAGGTAAAGTAGAATCTATTTATTACCCGGGTTAGTTAATGATGTTTTAGATAAATGATTTTGTGAAGTTCAGGAAAGAGAGAATGTTTTATTTTGTTTGATTCCATATGCATTGATGTTTCTTTCTATGATCATGTGTAGTAAAGTTATAGACTTTACTAGTGGTTTGATGTGACGAATGCATGATATATGAATGAGATTGTAAGCAAGCTGTGAGTGTGTTTGGGCTGTGCGCTAGTCCTTCCTCCACTGACATCACCCGAGGTTGACAATTTATTGGCGAGCCTACCAGGATATTCTGCCCATTTATTATAATTGTTCAACTTCTCAGAGAGGAAGCTGGGTGGGATTCAAGTATTGTAATCCTAAGACAAGGGGTTGTCTTACTGTATGTTCCCAAGATAGTTAAACACTAGGCTTGGCATTGCTTCCAAGATAGTTAATACTAGGCTTGGCATTTCACCCCAGAGTACTCATTTCGCACAGATTGCCTATAATTCGCTCTCATAGTTGGGTCAGGCGCTAGGCGTCTTATAAAAACTAATTACGTTGTCCCAAGCTAATATTATCATTCATAGGATTGTGCTATTACGTCACTCGTGTCGGAAACCACCATTTGGCTGTCGTAGTTATAAAATCTTGTTCAAAAAAAAAGAAAAAAAGAAAGAGATATAATGGCGGAAGAAAGAACACCCTATTGAACAACTCGTGAGCGTCGCTCGTGATCTAGGTTACTCAGGAGATGAGTTGCGTGCATTCGTTGAAAACCAACAAAAGATGGAAAGAGATGAGCGAGCGGAAAGACGCCGTATCGCAGTAGAAGCGCAGGAAACAGAAAGAATGAGCAGGAAACAGAAAGAATAAGGAAGCGCAGGAAACAGAAAGAATGAAGCAGGAAACAGAAAGATTAAGGATTCAGGCTAATGATAATCAGCTAGGGAAACGCAGGAAACGGAAAGATTAAAGGTTCAATTAGAGTTAGAGAAAGTGAGAATGCAAAGGGAGACCACGAGGATGGTAGTTCACTTTCCAGTGACTCTGTGTGCGCAGTTACGCCCCCCGACCAAAGTTGCCCAAATTCTCTGAAGGAACCGATTCGATTGATGCATACATCAGTCGTTTCGAAACGTTGCGACCAGTCAGGGTTGGCTCCAGAAGAGTGGGCAGTCATTTTGTCAGCGCTATTGACGGGCTAAGGCATTGCAGATTTTCACTGCGTTACCAGCAGAACAACAGTCTGATTTCGGCGCTGTGAAGGAATCGTTGATGAAAGGATTTGACCTCACAGAGGAGGGGTTCAGGAAGAAATTTCGTTCAGCTAAATTACAAGCAGGTGAGACGTACACTCAGTTTGGTGCACGTTTTAGATCACTATTTTGAGAAGTGGTTAGAGTTGAGTGGTACGAAAAAAGGAGTTCGCTGAATTGAAAGAGCTAGTTATGAAGGAACAGATTTTGTCAGGTTGCGGCCCTGAGTTAACTATACATTTGAAAGAGAGACAGCCAGAGACAGCAGGAGAGTTGTTGAAGTTCGCAGAGGTGTATAGAGAGGCACGTTTGGGCACTAAGGTGCAGGAGAAACAGGTGCTAGGCACAGGTGAGAAGAGTGCAAGGAGACTAGGAGAGTTTTCTGCAAAGTCTGCAAACCCAGTGGTGGGGCAGAAGGAAGGGCAAAGGGAATTAGGTGTTTCATTTGTCACAAGAAGGGACATGTGGCGAGGGATTGTCGCATGAGGTTCCAGAAGGCAGCAGCCTTGCAAGAAGTGGATAAGGGTCGTCAGGGAAACGACCTGCAGTGGAACCAAAAGGGATTCATGTCTGAAGAGGGTGGAGTGCAGCCTATGCTAGCACTGGACAGCAGTCAGTGTCAGGGATGGAGGGCACTAGGCTGAGTGTGTTCGTTACCAGTGGAAGAAGGGTGGATTGGCCACAGAGGGTGAAAGTGTTACGAGACACTGGTTGTTCATGTGGTGTAGTTAGAACAACGCTGGTCGAGAAAGGGGATTTGACAGGGCAAATCCAGACCTGTACTCTAATCGATGGCACTGTGAGGGAGTTTCCAGTTGCTAAGATAGAATACGTACCCCTTACTTCTCAGGCGAGTTTGTCTGCGTGGTGATGGAGAAACCCCTTCATGATTTGATCATTGGAAATATTCCAGGGGCAAGGGATCCAGGGATCCTGAGTTGTTGACTGCTACAGGGGCAGCAGTTCAAACACGGAGCAAGAAGGAGGAAAAGGTTGATAAACCGTTAGTCGTTCCGGCAAGGAAGTCAGGCATAGATGTGTCGCCTGATGAGTTTAGGGCAGTGCAGGAACAAGACCCTTCGCTCGTGAAGTCTTGGGAGTTGCAAGAGGTGGAGAGAAACAGGAGGTCAGAGGAGGTGAGACAGAATTTCTTGTGAAAGGCGGGCTGTTGTACCGAGCGTTCACCAAGGGGAAGACAGGTAAGGTGACCACTGAGTTAGAGGTACCAGCAGGTTTATCGTGACACTGTCATGTCAGTGGGTCACGAGTCGCTCATGGCGGGTCATCTCGGCACCAGCAAAACAGCTGACCGATCTTTGATGACTTTCATTGGCCAGGAGCAATGGCAGACATCAAGCGTTTCTGCATGTCATGTGACGTGTGTCAAAGGTCAGCCACAAGAGGGGTGAAGAGGAAGGCGCCCTTAAACATCCCCCTTTAATTGACACACCAATCAGGAGAGTGGCTATTGATCTGATTGGCCCAATCTCGCCCTGTTCCAAAGTGGGGCACAGGTATGAGACATGTAAGGTTGCAAAGGAAAGCTTGCAGAAGGCTAGGGTCGGCAGAAGAAGCAATATGACAGAAAGGTGAGGAAGGCAATCCCTCAAGGCGGGAGATCAAGTCCTGGTACTGCTTCCCACGGCCACAACAAACTGCTGATGCATTGGAAAGGACCATTCACCATCACTGAAAAGGTCGGTCGGGATTACCGAATTGATGTGAATGGGAAACTAAAACTTTTCCATGCGAATTTATCCGCAAATATATTCAGCGTGAGACTCAGCACATAGGCGCAGCAGCAATCATTGATGAGGTGAAAGAGACCCAGCAGAAGAAGGGGAGATTTTGTTGCCTAAGTTTCCAGAAGAGTCATACAGGATGTGTCGCTGTATGAAGGGCTAGACAGTAGGAGTTCCTAGGTTTTGTTGTCGGAGGCGACACAAAGCAGCCGAAAGGGGAAAGGTGGAGAAGATGATGAATTCAGAGAGACCAAAGACCAAAACAGAAGTCAGGAGTCTGCTAGGTTTTATTGGTTTCTACAGGAGTTTGTTCCAAATTTCGCAGCAATCACGAGTCCTCTCAGTGATTTGGTCAAGGCAGGGAAACCGGCAGTGGTTGAGTGGTCAGACGCTGCAGAGCAAGCACTGCAGACGGTGTTGGAAAGACTAGTTCCCGTCCCATCTTGAAGCTACCAATATGTCCAAACCATTTTTGTTGCGGACAGAATGCATCAGCGGTGGGATAGGTGCAGTATATTGTTGCAGAGCATGAAGGGGTCGAGTTTCCTGTGAGGTATGCTAGCAGGAAGTTGACAAAGTGTGAAGAAGGGTACGCAACGGTGAGAAGGAGTGTTTAGCTGTCGTGTGGGCCGTGCAGAAATTCCACAAATACTTGTATGGGAAAGAGTTCGTGATAGAGACAGATCACCCAACCACTCAAATTCCTGCAGGAGGCGCAGCTGAAAAACAGCAAAAGTTCTGCGTTGGGCAATGGCATTGCAGCCCTACAGGTACCGAGGCAGTACATTCCCGGTCGACAGAATGTCAGAGCTGACTATTTAAGCCGTGTAGTCTAGCAAGCTGCAACTCAGAGGAAGTCATCATACCGGGGTGCTTTGTTGATAATAATGTTTGATTACAGTTTTGTTGATTGGATATTGGTTCATTCCCAGTTTTTCTATGGGTTTATATTTTTGTGTGAATTTGTTCATGTTTAAAAGTAGTTATGCTTAGAGCATACAGTCGCTTGTGTGGTGATGCATTATTTGCAATAAGTGAGGAAAGGAGATTCCTCAGTGAAATGTCCATGATCGTGATCATATTATATTGTGCTTTTCATAAGAATTGTGAAAAGGAGAGATGGCAAATCCGCAGGTGGGGAATTGCATAAGGGCGCACAGAGGTCGTTAAAAATGAGTTGAAATAACGCAAGAGCGCACGTCAATGTAACTCATTGAGTGGTATTCACTAATGGTATATCTTATAATTTATAAACCGTTTTTTTGTAAAGTATTTTTCAAACTTTGCACGTGTAGCTCTGTGTCAGCAAATTCGGTTGTTGTCATTTTTTTGTACCGTTGTTTTGAGACAATGCGGTGCATAGTCTTTTGCAAGGGGGAAATTGTCACGGTCAAAAATAAACACAAGCAAAGTCGTGGTTAGTCGCCAGCCGGTTCGAATCGGCTTAAGCCCGACTCAGACATCCCGACGCCTTCAAGCATCGCCTCAGCCAATTTGGGCACAGCGGGGAGGCTAATCCTCATCCTCCACGGAGACGGTCCGGTCCACCCAGACAGACTAAGTAGCTTGACCGACAGGTCTCGATAGGTCTGGTCAGACATCTGGGCGCCTACCTAGACTCATCTAGCCAATTTACACTGACCAGTGCCCACACGTTAAGCCACACGGCGCCAGTTAAGTAGGAAAGGGGGGAAGGTAGTGCGTGGTGGGGGTGAAATCTAGCTAATCAATTAAATGACCAATTGACCACCACAGAGAGTAAGGCGTGTAGGCGTGACTGTCATGATTTGAATATCCAATGGAATTAGAGGGAGATAACTTCGGGTATCAGGCGGTAAAAATACTGACCAATGGTACTGGCCCTTGGACACGGAGTGAGGGCATAAAGTAATGCGTGAGTGAGAGAGAGAAAAAAAACGAACAGACAGAGAGAGAGAGGAAGAAGTTCGGGGAGTAGGCTCTCGCCTACAGGAAGGCAGGGAGATGAGAACGAACAGGGAGAGAGAGATGAGGGGGTTCTGGGTGTAAGTCTCTGCACGAGAGAAAAGGCAGAGAGATGAAGAGAGGAGGAGGAAGACAGAACAGGGAGAGAGAGATGAGGAGGTTCTGGGTGTAAGTCTCTGCACGAGAGAAAAAGGCAGAGAGATGAAGAGAGGAGGAGAAAAAAGAGAACGAACAGAGAGACAGAGAGAGAGAGAGAGGTTCTGGGTGTAGTCTCTGCAGGAGAAAGGCAGAGAGATGAGAGGAGTGAAGTTTAAGCATTAGCACCAGATAGAGTCTGCAGAGGAGGGACTAAAGAGAGATGTGGAGAGAGAGAGTTGCTGACTAATGAAGAGAAAAAGAAAGAAAAGAAAAGGAAAAGAAAAGCAACCATGTCCATTTAATAGAGCAGACTAGGAGAGAGAGAGAGAGTGCAATGCGTTAATGCAGGAAGAAAGAAAGGAGAACAGATCGATGTTGATAGTCACTGTTCCATCTGAACCGGGGGTTCGACCTCATACCTGGCAGCGTCACTTCGTCAAGCAGAACCACAGACCAACGCCAGTGCCAGCAGCCCAACACCAGTGCCAGCAGTTGTGCCGTGTTGTGAAAGTGACAGTGAAAAGAAAAAAAAAGGAAAAGAAAAAGAGACAGTGATTCGTGAATAGTTAAGATCACCTGGCCAGGTAAAGTAGAAATCTATTTATACCCGGGTTAGTTAATGATGTTTTAGATAAATGATTTTGTGAAGTTCAGGAAAGAGAGAATGTTTTATTTTGTTTGATTCCATATGCATTGATGTTTCTTTCTATGATCATGTGTAGTAAAGTTATAGACTTTACTAGTGGTTTGATGTGACGAATGCATGATATATGAATGAGATTGTAAGCAAGCTGTGAGTGTGTTTGGGCTGTGCGCTAGTCCTTCCTCCACTGACATCACCCGAGGTTGACATCAATAGCAACTGAAAGAGTACAGAGAAGAGCTACTGAAATCTTGCAAGAATGTACAAACATGTCTTGTACAGATAGATTACTTAAATTTGCACTCTTTAAAAGAGAGAATTTCTCATCTAAACATGCACACACACACACACACACACACACACACACACACACACACACACACACACACACACATTTTCTCATGTACAGTTCTCCAATTTAAAAATCATTTAAACTGTTAATATATCCATACGTACACACTTTCTGGGTCCTTGTTCAAAACACTCGGACTGAAGTGCCGATCCCACATTACCGGCCGCGTATGATACTTGTGTAAATCACTTTGCAACATGTTTTACAACTAAATTTATGACGGTAGCAACTTTTTTCACTTTGCAAAATATGTTTTACAACTAAATTTATGACGGTAGCAACTTTTTTCCTTCCATATTTTCAAGCAATTTGGCAAATCATTTTTGAATATTGTAAACAAGTTCAATGCTACAGCCTACACATTTCCTTGAGCAGTATCACAACAGATAATGTACCGACCCTCCCTGGCTTTTCTGACAATGGAAAGAAGACTACCTTGTCTAAAAGGCAGACTGGGAGAAGAGGAACAAGCACACTGAGTCTCTTGTTGACAGACTGTAAAGAGTGGAGAATGACCAAATATTGACACCAGATGAGAGGCGTTTACATCATCTATCATGACAGCCGTTACTGTCTGCACTCCCGGCTTAAGAACGATCTGCCCAGGATCAACAGAGACATCCATGAGCTCCTGAGAGGCAGAAAAAGGCTGTAGTCGTTCAAGAAAGAGTGTGTACAAAGGCCATGAGAAAAGCTGAAGAAGAATTCATTTACTCCATCGTTGAAGACAGCATGAGTGAGAATAACCTTGTCATTGTGGAGGTAGGCCACGTCAAAGTACGACGCCAAGACAACATAGGAACAACACCCCCCAAGAAGAATGACCCAGTGAAGTGACAGTACCGCACAAGGCAAGGATTCACCTCAACCAGTTTTAAGTTGGTCTTCTCAAAAGACGATGGGTCACCATCATCGCAAATCAAAGGCCGGTCATATCCCGGCATGTGTGATCTTACAGTTATCCGTAGGGAGTCCCCAGGTTGTGTGGAAGTTCGAAGTTTCCTAAGCCAGTGGACCAAATGGCCAAACTATGAGCATTTTGAATTGTTGGAGAACTCTGGCCCCCGCCCAAGACTTGTATTTTCAATTACCCCCAAGAAACGGGAAATCATCAGAATGAATGGCTAACGGAAACGTCTCCAGTGTGTTCAAGGGTGACAAGGAATAATGCAGAAAACAAAAGATTCATCTGTTTGACGTCTTCGGCCTGCAAGCTGTAGAACATGTCTGCTGCCATCTTCATGGACTCCCGGAGAAGCACTACACTCGCCTTCATGAGGTGAGCATCGATGACTGCGGACAGGAGGGTCGTCACCTAGCGCACATAACTCTTTCCCGATCCATCCTGAAACATGGCTCCATATGCACACAGTATCCATAGCTGAAGAAGGATGAGGATTTGTAGGAGTGATTCAGCGGCAGGCCATTTGCTTTACCAAATGGATTATGAATCGAGGGAGGCGAGCTGTGCAGACAAAATGCTGTGTTAGACTTCTTCCTCTGAAAGATTGCAGGAAGTGGTAGACTCACAATCTGTTAGAAGTTAGTCCAAGCCATGATCCCTACATTGCCACCAAACAAGTTTGAAATGTAAGACCCGCACTGAGAATTTAGCCTAACTTCTTCACCGCTGATGAAACCTCGAGCATTATTTTATTGCTCGACAAATTATCAAGTCCACTCAAATTATCAAGTCCACCTGTGGTTGCCTGATGCCACACAGCAGAACAGAATATTATAATTGTTCTTTCCAAGCGCGATTTCTGACTAGAACAGCCTGAAGAGGAAATCGATCAAGCTCCATCTGCCTCGCCACCGTTCATCAGTCAGCGGTGGACAGATCCCCAGATCCCCAGCACACTCACTTGTCCACCAGGCCAGACTTGTATGACAGTCTTACCCTTTTTGTATTGTACTTCTTGAAATTTCATCTTGATGAAAGCCCAGCGATCATACTGCCTCTTTAATCACCACGAATGTGCTCAGTTCACTGCAGAATTCTCATTTTAAATTAATTCATAATTCCTTTGAGGTCATACCCACCCCTCTCCCATATTCAAGTCAAATAATAGCTAAAACGTCAACTTTCAGGGTCATTTGGCCAAAAGGATATGCATGAATTATAGTAGATACTGACAGATCATTGCTTCCACTTGCAATGTCTTGACCTTTATCATCAGTTTGTCTTGTAGTTGGCCTAATCACCAGCTGGCATATTAAGTGTGCGTTTGATAAACACATTGACCTTTGGAGACTTAGTGGGTTAGTAAAATTCCACAGATCCTTAAGTTCTGTCAAAAGACGCAACAACAGCTTTCCTAAAATGTTCAAACTTTTATTGCTCATTTAAGTCATGATAGGGTGTATAACAATTTTATTTTTGCAGTCTTAATACTACCCAACGCACAGTCTCACTACCTCAAATAATTTTTCCACTTTAAAATGTTTCAAGTTTTTCTATGAAAGCTTTAAAGTGCTCTCTTTACAAAGGAGTGGAAATAATGATTCTGAAAAGGAAATAATTTTATCCCTACCTTTGTTTGAATCGTACACTTTCATGATTTTGTTCTTGGCTTCCCGGGAGTTTACAACTTCTGTAGAAACCCCGGTTTACTGTCGTTTCCAATGTCCAATTTATCCATGTGCACTGACTGAGATAGCATTTCTGTAGTGACGTCAGCAGTCCTACCTATCAGACTTTCCGTCTCCAGTTGTCGTTTTCATGTTCCTCAGGGGAATCGGGTTCCCTATTCTGCTGTTTTCCTTGGCTGTCTTGCATTTCTTGAAACTCAGGTCTCTGTGTCAGCTTTCCTGTATCCACTTCCTGGTGGATTGTATTCTGAACGCTGTTGCCCGATCGCAGCTTTTCAGCAATATCCACATTTATCACCGCTTACTCTTGTGCTTGAAATACAAAAAAGCAACTGTCTCAGACTTGTATGCACCCGTAGGTACGCTACTTTGAGAAAGTTGCTTTTCGTACTTCATGCTGAAGAGTATACGGTGGTAAATGTAGATGTTGCCAGCTTTTCCAGTTAATTTTACAAAGTATGTACTATATTCAAGACCTTCCCAAAGTCACACCCAATTTGTCTTCATCAGAAATGTTTTATCACCAGCGTACTTTCCCCAGAACCATTGAATGCACTCCCCACATCCCATCGAGAGATTTATAGGATGACAGTTTTGTCCTCCCGGCTTTGTGACATCACTCCTTGCATCAACAGTTTTCAAGAACTTTTTTTTTGTTCTGCCGTAATAGAATCGTCCCATGCCCACGTCCAGAAGATTGGACATAGTTGCCATCATCCCTTGAGATGGAATCACCTGAAATCGATGCTTCAGCCCCAGTAACGTATTTTATGACAAGCTCATCTTTTAAACTTGTTCTAGCTGGTTAGCTATTTCTTGGCATTTTGCCACCAAGGCGGGCTGATTCATCCTACACTGGAATAATATGTAGGAGTGGAAGTTCGAGTCCTAAGCCCTGTGATTTCAGAAATATTTTCATACGGTACCACGCCCGAGGACCACGGTAGGACAATGGGGACGCTAGACTGAACATCTAATGAGTGGTATAAACATGGAGAAAAAGACCATTCTGTGCAAGAGCTGCTTTCCAGCAAAATAATGGAGCTGATTTATTAAAATAATAATCAAATTATATATTCAAGTATTCTGAATATTTTCTGCAACCAAATTGTCTTTGGTCATTGACTGAAAGAAGTATTCATACCGAATAGGGGCGATGAAGAAAATTTCCCTCTAAATTTGAAATGTATCAATCGTGCCATTACTTATACAGAGCGGAATAAACAACAATATTGAAGAATTGAATCGGAAAAATCAGAAAAAGGGAGGGGGGGGGGGGGGGATTAATTAGGTCAAGTATCTATTCGGTCAGGGATAGCGACCGAAGTCCAGTCGGGCACAGCCCTAACTGTGAAAGACGTTACTGTAAGGAGTGAGAAAGTCTATACGATTTTTAAAAGGTAATTCAAACATGGCGACGCTCTAATGCTTCAGGTGGCAGAATGGAAAGGTGAACCCGGATGGGAGGGGGGATTTGCTACTATGATTTTCTTGTGTCTTTTCACATTATGAACTGAAATGCATATGTCAACAATTGATTTATTGGAGCTCTTTGGAAATATAACCATGTTTATTAGCGAATTTTCCTACTTTGGGCTCTATTTGCGATTAGTGGGTATACTTAGTTAAAGACCTGTCAATATGGAACTAATCCACTTATCGTCAAATGGTTTGCTGTTCCTGATAGAAGAATGATTGTAATTTGTTCCATTTACATATAGTCATCTTTTTGCAGAAACTATGCCCATTTCACAGTATTTGGCACCAGTTTCCGGTATTTAGAAAAAAACGTAAAACAAACTGGCTTACTGCCATTCTCCAGTATGATCATCACCGTCAGCAGTCTGAAAGGTTTCTAATGTTAAACCACATGTAGTAGTAGTAGTAGTAGTAATGGTAGTAGTAGTAGCAGTAGTAGTAGCAGCAGCAGAAGTAGTAGTAGTAGTAGTAGTGGCCGTAGCACTACAGTTACAGGCAATGAGTGTAAAAATATTTTTCATACATAAACCAGATCTAAATCGGAAAACCAGAATCTGGGCAGGCTGGGTATCACTCACTGGGAGGAATCTGGGTATAGTGAATGACCAGTCAACGGTTGACTACATGCAGCCAGTTCTACATCCCGTCACTGAGAATGCTACTGTTCAAATATCCAAGTTTCTGTTGATGCTTCAAGGGAAGTGGGCCAGAAACACACTCTGTTCACCTGTGACCTGGCTGTTGCAAGAAAGACGTACATGATTGTTTGGCAGAATGACCGGTTCAAGGACGTTGTTGTTCGCCTTGGTATATTCCATTTTCTGTGTTCATACATGGCAGCACTTGAAAACCATGAAGGGATCTGGTCTTGGAGAGATCATTGCGCAGTCAGGAGTCTGCTCAAGTGGGTCGATTGATGCTGTCTTGGCAGGAAAGCACTACAATCGTGCCCTGAGAGTCCACAAGGTTGTTCTGGAGGCTCTTGAGCGGTTGCTTCTTCAGGCATTATTGAAGGAATCAACAGAAGCTTCAGATCTTCTGAACCAGCTGTCTGAAGATCTGCCAGGGTGCACAAACAGACATCAGCTTCAAGACACTCTTGAGAAGCCATCTGTTGTTCTTCTCTTCAGACTGTACTTGAACTTCAAGAAGGACGTTATCACGGGGAAGAAAGGGAAGACAGCACAGTTCTGGTTGCAGTATGCTGAGAGAGTGTGGCTGATTCTGCATCTCTCCGGGCTACAAAAGAAAATGACTGCACTTGTCAAGCATAGAGAAAATGTGCCCTCTGCTCTTTGTGATGGATCACAAGAACTACTCGAGATATGCCACAGTCTTTCCTGAGCATTCTGAATCTAAAACACAACCATCCCTCAGTAGAAGAACTCCTGCGACATGGAGGACTCAGTGGGTCGAGATCAACAGTTCCTTCATGCAGAGTGCCAGATGACCAAACTATTGAGCAAACGATCAACTGCCATGCAGAGTCTGCGGGTGGGTTCATAGGATTCAGCAGAAACAGTGCTGCCTACCTTCGCTGGTGCATGACAAGTCATGTCAGAGCTTCTTTTCTTGCTGCAACACTTGAGATGGCTGGCATGACTGGGGATGATGTCAAAGTTCACAAAGACCTGACGTGCAGAGACTAGAGCCAGTGAGAAGTATGTGAAAAACATGATGGATTCCTTCTGCAGCTTCATGGATCCCATTTCAGTGGAAGAGAGGGGTCTCTTCTGTCTCTCATCAGGAATGCAAGCACCAGACAGCATTCAAGAAAAAAAACTAGGATCCCATTTCAGTGGAAGAGAGGGGTCTCTTCTGTCTCATCAGGAATGCAAGCACCAGACAGCATTCAAGAAAAAAACTATCAGCAGATGCACGAGAAAAGGAAGCCTTCCACCAATTCGTGACAGAACAACTGGTTGAGAAAACCGAGTTTCCATGCTCCTCTGAAAAAAGTGGAGCTGAAGACATTTGCGAAACTGCAGAAGACAAAGACTCTGCGATCATCTTCGAACAAACTGGTGCAAGTGGCAGTTCAGAGAGACATGTTCGGACAACTTCTCATGATCTCGCAGGAAAATGTCAGTTTGCAGAAGGTCATGAGCTACCCTCTGAGTCCAGCGCCTTGGGCCCTAGCAACTCCTGATGGTTTGCCTGCAAAGACAGAGAAAGCAAAGCTTGTGCATCTCTCGGAGGAGACAGGGTTGAAGGAGCAACCAGATCGGGGGAAATGCCATCACGTAATTGACGCAATGTTCCATCTGCAGTCACTTACCTCTCTTCCCCCAACATTTGGAGACCTGGTAGACAGAATCCTGAAAAATCTGCCATCCACAGACAGGATTGATTATGTGGCAGATGTGTACAACCACAACTCCATCAAATCAATGGAACGTTCTCGTCGGAGAGAAGGTGAAGCATTCCTTCTGAAGGGTCCCAACACTAAGGTCCCCAGAGACTGGAAAGGGTTTGTGAAAAATGGTGACAACAAGAACAGCTCATCAAATTCCTGCTTTCTGAATAGAGAAAAGATCCCATGCTGCCACACTCCTGAACAGAGAGCTGTTTGTGACATGTGGGCCCGAGTGCTTCAAGCTCTCTCCATGGATGGCAAGACTGTGGAAGCCTCACCAGTCCAAGAACTGTTTTCCATTCAGGAAGAAGCGGACACGAGGATCATCCTTCACTGTTTTCATCAGGACACGAATGCTTCTGACTCCGAGGGCATAACTGTGCGCCCTTCAGACACTGATGTGTTTCTACTCTTACTGCACTTTAGTTCCCAGCTCCATACAACGGTTATACTTGGACACTGGAACTGGAAACCACATGAGGCTGCTTTCCACCACAGACCTTGCTGCCAAGTATGGACAGGAATACTGTGAAGCACTCCTTGGCCTACATGCTTTTTCCGGCTGTGACTCCGCCACTTCTTTTGGAGCAAAGGGAAGGTTAGGGCGTTCAATGCGTTCAGAAAGAACCCGTTCCATGGTGATGCCTTCCGAGCACTGGGAAGCCCAGAACTGTCTCCTGATTTAGTGGACAACCTTGAACATTATGTCTGTTGTCTGTATGGCAGACCAAAAGCAGAAAACATCAACCAGGTCCGCTTTGAACTTCTCAGAGAAAAGTTTGACACCAGTCGGGGACATGCAGTGTTTGGCCAGCTACAACGGAACTGACCTGAGCCTCCTACTGCCTGTCAGTCTTCCCTGCGGATGCACACAGAGCGAGTCAACTACCAGGTATTATATCTTGCTACTTTTAACATGATAGTTATTGTTGTTGCAGGGTAGTCTTGCAGTGTTTGATAAGGTCTGGAGGAATGCTGTCATTCCTCCAGACCTCATGCTGTTGTGCAGATTAGTGAAGATAAACTGACAGCTGCTGCAGCAGAAATGCAAACATGCAGAACGAAAATGGCAGGAAACAAATCGTTGTCAACATGCAGATGTGACCCCTGTGAGAGGTGACACTGCTTGGGCTGAGCCGACAGCCAAGCCAGATAGCTAAATCTTAGATTGGATATACTCAATCCATGGTCAGCTACAGCCGACGGAGACCAACAGTAGTATTGTTGTTAACTATAGTTAACAAATGCTATTTGACCTGGCCAGGGGTAACACAATAGCCTGAATATGACATTTTGAACATAAATCGAGACCGAAGCCTATTATTAGTCATTGCTGTCACGACCGACCCCTGGAGGTCTGCCCTGACAGGATCGGTCTAGGTGGGAGTGAAGGGAGTGACTGACCTCACACGCCCCGCAAGAGACCACACAATAAAGAAATATTTCCAGTATCGATCCTTTCTCACACCATGGAGTGCGTCCACATCCCTGCCCCTGTCAAGTTTGCTGGGAGCACCCTGTCGCACTAGGTGCTCCGAGCCGGGTTGGTTCTCGCAGGGAGTCGCCCAAAGCCGACACCCTCGACTCCCAAGCGGGCAGTGAAGAGCGTTGTCCGCGGGGGGGGGGGGGGGGGGGGGACGTAGCTGTTACTGGAGGTCCTGGACGGGGGTCCAGGCCGGCCAGTCAAGACGGCGGGCTCTCTAGCAGTCCACGGTCCCGACCAAGGCGTGGCCTCGACCAGCGCGTGGCACCATCCCGTCCGTGGTCTCAGCCAGAACGTGGCCTCGACCAGCACGTGGCACCATCCAGTTCGTGCTCCAGGTGAAGCCCCCGAGAGGGGGGAGGACGTAAGCTGGGAGGAGAGTCGAAGAGGAGGGAAAGAAGAAGGAAGGAGGAAGGAAGAAGGGTACTGGAACCCTGCCGTCAGTACCGTCTGACCATTGCTGTCAAGTCTTAACAGCCACTCGCATGATGGGCGAGGGGAAGTGTATAACGACACGTAACCCCATTGATCAGTCTTTTCACCTCAGTAAAAATGCATTAATCAAGTCAGTCTATTTTTCCCCCAAAAAGGCGGGGGGTTTTGGGGAAAACCCCCCCCCCCAAAGGAAACAAAAGGTTTTTTTCCCGCCTTTTTTTTTTTTTTTAACCCTTTTTTAAATTTTGGGAAACCCGCCCCCCCAAATTTTGGGGGTTTTTAAAAAAAGGGCGGCCCGGGGGGGCCCCCCCAAAAGGGGGGGCCAAAAATTTTCCCCGGGGGGGGGGGGGGGGGGGGGGGGGGGGGGGGGGGGGGGGGGGAAATTTTTTTGGGGGGGAAAAACCCCCCCCCAAAAAAAAAATTTTTTTTTTAAAAAAAATTTTTGACCGGCCGGGGAAAAACCCCCGGGGTTTTGAAAAACCCTTCCCAGGGGGCCCCCCAAATTTTTTTGGGGACCCCCCGGGGGGGCCCGGGGGAAAGGGGTTGGGGGGAGGGGGGGGAAAAAAAAGGGGGGAAAAAAAAAATTTTTGGGACCTTTTTTTTTCCCCACCCGCCCCGGGGGGGGGGGGAAAAAAAATTTTCCCCGGGGGGCCCCCCCCGGGGCCCCCAAAAGGACCCCTTAAACCCCCGGGGGGAAAAAAATTTTGGGGGGGGGGGGGTTTTCCCTTTACCCCCCCCCGGGGGGGGAAAAAAACCCCCCCCTTTTCCCTTTCCCCCCCCCCCCAAAAAAAAAGGGGTTTCCCTTTCCCGCCCTTTTTAAACCAAAAAAAAAAAACCCCCCCCCCGGGCCCCCCCCCAAGGGGGGCCCCAAAAAAAAAAAAAAAAAGGAAAAAAAAGGGGGGGGAAAAAACCCCCCCGGGGGGGGGGCCCCCCCCAAAAAACCCCAACCCAAGGGGGGGTTTTTTCCCCCCCCAAAACCCCAAAAAACCCCCCAAAAAAAAAAAAAAAAAAATTTTTTTTTTTTTTTCCCCCCCCCCAAAAAAATTTTTTTTTGGAAAAAAAAAAAAGGCCAAAAAAAAAACCCCCAAGGGCCCAAAAAAAAAACAAACCAAAAAAAAAACCCAAAAAAAAAAAACCCCAACCCGGGGTAAAAAAAAACCCGGGGCCCCAACCCCCTTTCCCCCAAAAAAACCCGGGGGCCGGGGGAAAAAAGGGGGGGGGAAAAAAAAAAAAAGGGGGGGGGCCCCGGGGGGGGGGCCCATTTTTTGGGGGGGGGGGGTCCCAAAACAGGGGGGGGGGGGGGGGGTTTTTAAAAGGGGAAAAAGGTTTGGGGGGGGGGGTTTTTTTTTTTTAAAATTTAAAAAAAAAAAAAAAAAAATCCCCCAAAACAAAAAAAAAGGGAAAAAACCTTTGCCCCCCGGGGGGGCCCCCAAACCCCGGGGGGGGGCCCCCCTTTTTCCCCGGGGGGGGGGGGAAAAAAAAAAAAAAGGGGGGGTTTTTTGCCACCCCCCCGGGGGGGAAAACCCTTTTGGAAAAAAAATTTTTTTTGGGGGCCCCCGGGCCCCTTTTTCTTTGAAAAAAATTTTCCCCAAAAAAAAAATTTGGGGGGGGACCCTATTTCAAAAAAAAAAAAGGGGGGAAAAAAAAAAATTTTTTTGGGGGGAAAAGGGGGGGGGGCCCCCCAATTGGGATGAATAGAAAGGGGGGGAAATTTTGAGAGGGAGAGAGAAAGAAAACCAATTTAAAACCACCCCGGGGGAAAGGCCCCCCCCCCCCCCCCCCCCAAAAAAAAAAAAAAAAAAAAAAATTTTTCCCCCCCGGGGGGGGGGCCCCCAAAAAAAAAAACCCCCCCCAAAAAAAATTTTTTCTCTGAGATACAGTCTCCTTTGAAACCCTTTTCCATGTGCAACTTCACAACAATGGGACCGAACCCCAAATCTCTGTGATCGACAGAGTACGATTAATCCCCTTTCAAACATTCCAAAGATAGAATCACACGGGGAAATACATAATTCTACATTTATCAAACAAAAGCAAAAAATTCCCCAAACCCTGGAAAAAAACATCCGAACCATTGGTATTTACTTTTCCGTTAACCTCACCCCCCCCCCCAATTTACAAAATTTCCCCTAAAACCTGATACCCGGGGCCAAAAAAAGGGGTTTAAAAACCCCGGTTGAGGGGGGGTGTCCCCCTACTGATTTTCCCAAAATGCTAAAATACGGGGGCTCGGTTTAAAAAGTCAGCATCCGTATTACAGGAAACCCCCCATATGACGGAAAGTGAAAGCATGGTCTTTTCATTTTTCCCCGCCCAACTCATAGTCGATTACTGACTGGCCGGATCCGGGCCAAGGGGACTGAGAGGATGATGATCGCTCTCCAGTCCCAAAATTCCGGCCGTACTTCTTCTTGGGCACGCCCGGCCCCGGCCCCAAAACTGCCTGAGGAAACAGCAAAGTAGGGGCATCGAAAAGTCCTAAGCGGGACAGCCTCCCGGGGATCGACTCGCAGATTTTTACCACTCCGAAGTGTAAACGGGACCGGGGGATCCGGGTTTGGGGGAATTTTAAAAAGGGCCCAAAAGGCGACCCCCCAAACCCTTTCTGAATGGCTCCCCAACCCGGGCCTGACCCCCCGGGGGAACCCCGCGTCAAAGGGGGACCCTTAGGCTTGTCCCCCTTGGGGAGGGCATCGCAACTGCGGCAGTACTGCCAAAACCCGTGAGGTTTATCCCGGCCAAAAGAAGTCTTGTCCTTTCCGCTCGAGATTTCCCCTTTTTAGCCCCTTTGACCTGCCATGGGGGAATCGGGGGGCCGGAGAAAGTCCTCCAAGCTTTTGGGGGAAAGACAAGCTGCTTGGCCCCACGATCTGCCTGAGTGGAAACCCAAAAGGGGGAACCCCCTTTGGAGCTTGAAACTCACCTTGGCGTGTCCCGGGGGGAAATGAGCGGGACGTTTCCCCCAAATTTCGCCCGGCGTTGGGGCATCCAAATCCTGGCCTGAAGACCCGGGTAATGGCAAAGGGTCGGCCCTTGCCCCGAACCTCGTAAAAGATCGGCTGAAAAAACCCGGGGCCAATTTTCCCGTTCCTTTCTTGGGTTTGGGGGCGTGTGGGGGAAATCCCACAAACGCCTGTATGGGCCCAAAACCGTAGACAAGGACTGCTCCGGGGCGGAGGTGATAGTATTTCCCCATATAAGGGAATACAGAGGTCGGTTCCCCCGCGGGTGGCCCCCAAATTTCGCCAAAGAAGTTGGGGGGGGAGATAGAAATTTAAATTCAGGGAAAGGGCGGGTGGGGGGTTAAAAAACCCGCCCCCAACCCCACACATCATAACTAGCGGCCCCCCCGGGGCCCTTTGGGGAAAACTTAAAACCTTATCCACAAAAAGGGGTGGGGTTTTATGCCCCCCGAATCCCTGATGGTGTCGACCCAAAGGGTGAACCAACAACAGGGAAAAAAAACAGGGCACTCTGTACCCCAGAAGGGGTTGGATGGACCCCACGTTAAACCAGGCGGGAGGATGCTGGAAAGAACTAGCCCCCCTGACTACCACGGCTCTAGGGCAATCTTTTCCCTTTGTGGCCGGGACGACCACAAAAAAAACAAAAGGGGGGGGTTTGAGGCCCCCAAAGGAATTCCTTTTTAAAAAAGGGTGCCCGGGCCCCCTTTTGAAAATGGGGGGTTTTTTTTCGGGGGGTGCCTACCCAGCTCGACCCGCTTTGGCTCGTTCCACCCAACTCTGGGAACATTGGTGTAGCTGTCATAACAGATCTCCAGCTCAACTTAGCCAACTGACGCCAGTACCCTAGCGTTTTGCGCAGCTATCACCAAACTGCACGAAGGTCTCGTCATTATTCTTTTCATGGACCTGAATTCCTCCTGTACGTCTCTGGGGTAAGGTGGAAACGCTACGCAGAGCCACTGCATGTCTGCATAAGACGCGCTTCATTTAGATGACACACACTCCCTTGCAGCACCAGATAATCAGAAAAAAGGTGCATAGCCTTTTGTTCCTCAGACAATGGTATGAACAAGCAACCTTGTCAAAATGCTCTAAGAACATGTCAATGTCCTCACTAGGTTGAACTCTGGAAGTTTTAAAACTTTGGGCCTCTAACTCTATCACCTGCCTGGTGATTAACCCCTGGTTTACAGACCGGGGGCCCGCGAAAGAAACTGTTCCATCTCCTCCTACGCAGAGCCTCCTCCTGTCTAGTTCTTCCCTACGGAGGGCAGCCTCTTCCCTACGCTGAGCCTCCTGTCTG
Organism: Conus ventricosus; assembly: GCA_018398815.1. NCBI lineage: Eukaryota > Metazoa > Mollusca > Gastropoda > Neogastropoda > Conidae > Conus > Conus ventricosus. The sequence goes on from CM031595.1 coordinate 146,562,667, forward strand.
GCAGCCCCCTCCCTACGAAGAATAGCCTCTTCCCTATGCAGAATCTCCTGTCTGTCAGTCTCCTCTCTGCGCAGAGCTCATCCTGTCTAGCTCTTCCCTACGGAGCCTGCCTCCTCCCTGCGCTTTCCCTACGCAGGGCTTCCTGCCTAGCACCTCTTCACTACGCTGCCGCTCCAGAAACATAAGGACAGAGGTGATATCCTGAGCGGGGTTCACCACTCCCGACACGGGAGGATGACCCGTCTGACCCGTCCCTTGGGTCTCGACTTTACCATGAGGAAAGTCTCCCGGGGCATACTCCTTACGAGGGGAAGCCTGGAGAGGAGAAGGTTTCGGTCTCTGCGACCCAACAGAACCCACAGTTGCTTCGCTATGCTCTGACGCTTCCGAGCGGAAGTGCCAGTCGGGGTCTCAACAGGAAGACCCCCCAGCGAAGAGGTAGTAAAAGTACTCACTGGACTACCTGCTACAGCACTGGAATAAGTAGAAGTTACCGTAGTCGAAGTACTGGTACTAATAGTAGGGACTACAGTAACATTTTGAATACCCTTCTTCTTCGACGCACGCGTCGCCATACCACCAGCGCCGGACGTCGCCATGACAAACAATATCCTACAGTTTTCCAAATACAGGGGAAAAAACAATTCCACTAGAGAAAAAAAAAAACAAATATTTTAGGGGCGTGTGTATATGTGTGTATGTGTGTGTGTGCGTGTGTGCGGACAAGTTCCGGCTGCTCCACACTCTGGCAACACCGCGCTCTACAACACGAGCAACAGTGCGGTGGGGCATCACCGAAAAAAAAACAAAACAAAAACTATGTCCGGCTGCCCCCACTCTGGCAACACCGCGCCTCTACAGCACGAGCAACAGTGCGGTGGGGCTGGCCGAAAAAAAAAAAACAAAACAAAAAACTAGCAGACGGAATCCGGAGAGAGAAAAAAAAAAGACACTAGCGTCCGATACAAACCCCTGTACTCAACAACCCGGTAGAGAAAAAAAAACAAGAAACTGGCTAAATACAAAACAGGAATGGAAGACTGAGCGGCAACAGAAGGGCAAGACTTACGGCCGTACCTGCGTGAGGTACCCGGCGGAAGGAGGTCTGGAAGCGGTCGACTCCCCTCGGTCTCACCTCGACCCCCGAGTCACACCGGATGTTCCCTCAGGCCACCAGAAGACTCCTTCACTCTAGAGTCACCCAGCCAACCACCCACGAACAAACACGACAAACTGACTAAACATATACAAAACAGACAAAACTAAACAGGTACTCTGCGAAACGAGAGAGAGACAGCCAGAGCCCTTCACATCCCGGACGAGCCCCCACAATTGTCACGACCGACCCCTGGAGGTCTGCCCTGACAGGATCGGTCTAGGTGGGAGTGAAGGGAGTGACTGACCTCACACGCCCCGCAAGAGACCACACAATAAAGAAATATTTCCAGTATCGATCCTTTCTCACACCATGGAGTGCGTCCACATCCCTGCCCCTGTCAAGTCTGCTGGGAGCACCCTGTCGCACTAGGTGCTCCGAGCCGGGTTGGTTCTCGCAGGGAGTCGCCCAAAGCCGACACCCTCGACTCCCAAGCGGGCAGTGAAGAGCGTGTCCCGGGGGGGGGGGGGGGGGGACGTAGCTGTTACTGGAGGTCCTGGACGGGGGTCCAGGCCGGCCAGTCAAGACGGCGGGCTCCTCTAGCAGTCCACGGTCCCGACCAAGGCGTGGCCTCGACCAGCGCGTGGCACCATCCCGTCCGTGGTCTCAGCCAGAACGTGGCCTCGACCAGCACGTGGCACCATCCAGTTCGTGCTCCAGGTGAAGCCCCCGAGAGGGGGGAGGACGTAGCTGGGAGGAGAGTCGAAGAGGAGGGAAAGAAGAAGGAAGGAGGAAGGAAGAAGGGTACTGGAACCCTGCCGTCAGTACCGTCTGACCATTGCTGTCAAGTCTTAACAGCCACTCGCATGATGGGCGAGGGGAAGTGTATTAAACGCACACAGTAACCCCATTGAATCAAGTCTTTTCACACGATGCAGGTAAAAGACTGCATTAAATCAACAGGTTATAAAACAAATATGAATTATCTTCACCCTTCTCTCACTCACGCTTAACATTTCCCTTCCTTAGGAAATAAATCAACACAGCGACCATCGCTTAATAACTGCCACCACATTTGCAAATAGTAATTCAATGGCATAACTGTCACATTTTATAAACACATTTCAAAATAACACAAATCTCCAACCACGCATCCGAACGATAAATCATGCGTACGCACGCTCGTGAACATAAAACTCGTTTCTCCTTGCACACACAAACAGACGGTGGCCGAAGGATAAAAGTCCGGCGAATGTGACAGGGGGGGACGAGCGAGACCAAAGCAAGTTCCAACCCTGAATCGCCAGGTTCTCTCCTTCCCACCGACCACCGCATCACCAGATACATAAACAGGAGAAAGAATTTTGGAAATAATTTAGAATGGCCAGGTTAAAGATTGAATTAACCAGAGAAAAGGTCTCACACAATATTTCTCTTACAATTTCGAAAACAAAAGAAAATTGCGCAAAAGAGAAGACTAAGCCGGCTAACAACAACAAATCAAAACAAACAGACCACGAAACTGATGCTTACCAGCTACCCGTGGGTGACCCCGAAGAGCGGGTCAAAGGACTCTCTCTACCCTCTGTCCAGTCGAGAGGACAGAGGCGAAGATGCGGAAACAGAAGAAATGATGTCCCTCTCCTACAGGCCGACTGCAGGAATTGAAAGTACTGACTGTACTCTCGATGATAAGGTAAAGAACCAGGACTGGAGCAGGCGCCCCCAGAGACATCTTCCGCTCGAGTGAAGAGCTAACCTCCCTCAGCAATGGCGGCCAACATGCCATGCTGCGTCACAGAGTGAGCATACTTCAAACTAAAAGAAACGAAGCACGTGCGACAGGTAAAAGACAGGCGAGAGGCCGATAGACAGAAAGTTCGAGAGAAAGGTACCGGCCACCCGTGAACTTGCAGGATGAATAGCACGGGCGGTGGAATTAGAGAGAGAGAGAGAGAGAAAGCAAAACCGAAGTTGAGCTGAACCACACCAAGGTGCAACTGCACCGCAAGCCACCCTAAGGGACGGATACACGACAACAGCAACGACAATAAACAAATAAGTAATTCCGCCACCCTAGGTGGGTCGAACGTCGTAGGCCTCGTGACAAACTCGTGACAATTGCCAAGGCCATAAAACGGCTATGAGATTTGATAATCTTTACCCTTTTATCTTCTGTTCTAAACTGGAGGTTTGGAAGCATGCCTATTGTGCTTAACCAGCCATTGATGGGCCGTCAGGCCGAGGCTGGAAGACAACAGACAGTGGTTTGGAGATCGACTGGTGTTAGGAAGATATACTTCCATGTGAACTTGTTGATATCCTCTGTGACCAGCCAACTCCTGAGGAGGAGAACGGTGACTTTGAACATGTGAACCTTTGTGATGCTGTTGTCAACAGTTATGTGTAAAGGTGCAATCTTCTTACTGTTGGACAGGTGCATACTGCGACACTTAGTCATCACTCGCTTGGGTTGAGACAGATCTCTTGGTCATGGTTTATAAGCAGGTTGACCACAACTCTACTAAACCATTTTCTTGACACCATTTTGAAACAGGTTAAGAGTTTCTGTTCAACTGTATCCATTTCAAAACCAATTTAAAGAGTAATAGGTTGGTGCGCTAAAGGCGTTAAAAAAGATTGACAAATTAACGCATATGTCATGTTTGTTTGGATGCTATTACTACAATTGTGCTTCAAACACGTCAAATTTGGTATGCCCATGTAGAGCATCAGCGCACTTAAAAACAACTTGTATTTGATTTTTAAGGCATTATACTATGAGTAATAGCATGTTTTTTTTACCCCTACCCCCCTTTTTCAGAGTAGGAAATGGGTGATTTCTCCCAGACCTTGTTGCTCCCAAGAGCTCCAACCAATCTTTTGTTGACATCCTATGATGATGGCATATGGCCTAAACTTTCAGAAAAACACAATGCCCCCCCCCCCCACCCTGCCGGGGTCCGGGGGGGGGGGGGGGGAGGGTTATGGTCACCTGAAGTACTACTCATTTTAGAGAGTGAAAGAAAACCACTCGGGCGATATCGCGCAATAGTAGCATTCCACGAACAGCGACAAACCGGTGTCAACCCAAAGTATGTCTTAATTTCCCGTGCTGCCCCTCGGACTGTACGTACTTTTTTTTATTCTGCCCCCTCCCCCTATCTTCTCTCCCGAATAGTAAAGCAATCCAGTAGTTGTACCCTTGCCACCTGAACTGTTCCCCACAGAGTTTAGGCTAGGGGGCATGTATGGACTGTCTCCTCCTCCTCTTCTCCCCACCTACAGTGTCTCCGCCCCCCTCCCCCCTCTTTCCCGTTCTTTGACACTTCCACCAAGTTGGTAACGACTGACTGTAACAAAAGTCATGGTAATCTTTCCTCCTATAGTGATGCGAACTTTGCTGTCTGCGGTGTCCCTGACTATCGTTAGAGCTCAGCTTGCCGTCAATAGTTTAAAAGCCTTCGTGTCTAGAGCAGGCACGACTGATAAGAATAAATCGTATATCGGTTGTGCTAGAAGCCAAAACCGTTAATTTTCTTTTGTACTTTTAAAAAGAAAGTGATTGAAACTGTGTGTGGCACGTGCGCTCCTGTGTGTGTGTGTGTGTGTGTGTGTGTGTGTGTGCGTGTGTGCGCGCGCGTGCGTGCGTGTGCAAAATTACCAAGATTCATGTTAAGACACGAATAGGAATAGAATCGGATCAGATCCATTAAAAAAAAATTGGCCGATCGGTTCCGCAGTATTGTCACAATGTGCTCTCGCTGTGCGCCGATGTAGATGCTCCGTTGTGATTTTGTTCAAAGCCTCAACAGGCTCCGAAACAGAGGAATCGCACATTGCCCAGGGCAAGTTACATTTCAATGAGTCCATTATTTGCGCCAGGAAAAATTTTAATCTCCGTCCAGGTATACCCTGGGTCAACCCGACTTGAACATGGTGATTTGCGATCCCACTGAAACCGACTATCCTCTTTTGACATAAATATGCACAATAAATGCCAAGAGGAATGAGAGCACAAACTGAAAAATACTTAGACTCAAACATAATCACCGATTCATGCAATATGTTGGCCTATTCATTTTTAAGTGGCATGCAGCTTAACTGATTTTGAGGCACTAAAATGGAGAGAGAGTAGTCCTTCGCATGTTGTCGCACTCCACAAAAAATGGAAGCACAAATCGTGTCAAAAGTCAAGAAAATATTTATTTTTGTATAAAACAAAACAAAAAGGGAGAAAATTTGGTGAACGCAATCAATGAAGTTGGAAGGAGGTGTAGAAAATGATATGAGTTTTACTATTATATAAAAGTGTGCGAACATCAGTAGAGAAAATAACACTGCACACATTAAAATCAAACCAGGAAACCATTCCTTTAACACCAAAAAAAAAAAAAAAAATCACATCAAGCTGAATTTCATTTTATAATTCATAAAGACAATGAACAGATGTTTATACATTTGATAAGCATTGTGAAAACGCTCAAACAGTAACGACTGAGAAGACAAAGTTATACATGAAAACGTGATAAGAAACAATAGTTTTATGTTATTGTTTACGAAGTGTTATTGTTTACAAAGTGAAAATTGACAAAAGACAGCTGTACATATCACAGATCAGGGCATGAAAGAATCTATTTACAAGGGAATTTTCAATGACACGATTACGTTCTTCCCAATTTAATGAAATAATAAACATGCAAAAACAGGAATGGTCGGTCTGTGGAAAAGAGGAGGTCCTAAGAAAACGATGGCGAGGGAGGAAAGGGATCACAGGAAATAGACTGCATAATGCTTTGTGCAGCATTCTGGTCAACGCAGGGGCATGCACTTCAGTCAGACTGGTCAACATACGCGCACACACTCACACATAAATATGTAATCAAACACACACAATAACATGTAATCTTACAAAACAACACACACACACACACACCACACACACACACGTGCGCGCGCGCCGATTGAAAAAAATTATTACTGAGCTGCTGGAAAGAAAGATCTATCATGATCCAGCAGAATGCACTGGTGCTTTCCTTTACAAAAATAGTCGATGAAAAGGATCACAGCAGAAGACCAATTAATCGGACCACCGCTTATTAGAATGATCGTAAACTGGATATCATAGGGTGGAGAAAATACAGCAGTTTTCGACTGTTCTCCTTAAAACAGCCTGTCGGTACAGTACTGTGCCACCAGTAGTCTGCATGACATCAGCCATCCATGACTAAAACCACTAACACACATTTTTCACAGTTGCCGTATTTCATTTCTTCCTGTGCTTCATAGTACACACATCCCACTTATTGGTTGGTCGTTACTTTTCATGATAATCTAGCGATCAAACTACATCTTATAGACTGAAAGGGGAGAGAGAGAGAGAAAGAGAGAGAGAGCACAAATCCAAATTTTGTTTGAGCAAGCAGTAGTTTGTGTTCACACTCCAAGTAATTTTACTAGCCAGTTTTTTTCAGACATATAAACCTGAACCAAAAGGTATAAGTCTTCACACATCTGCGTGGTGTGTGCAACAAAAATCTTTTAAGTATGAATTACTCGTCATACATGGGTTCCAGATTATTCAAAACCCAAAATTAGTTATCTGAATTGTCCACATAATAGTCAACACGAATGTTACTTGTCTGACAAATCTGGACTGGACGGATTTTATCAGCAGTGTGCCTCAGAAGAGGAAGAGAATGTTTCAGCTACGCTTTGGTCATGAAAAAAAGCCTCTCCCTGGTTTACACTGTACGTAAAATGAAAAAAAAAATGATGTGTATGCTGAGCCGACAGCTCGGTGGTATTCAATGGTAATCCGAAGTTTGAATCATATCATTCAATTCCACAATGTGGAATGAAAGGTGCTGGAACTGTTACGGTAACGGCATTTGTTATTTTGATTCTCTGGTATTCTGGTACTTACAATAGCCCAGCCAATCCTTGAGGGCATTTTCAGGGATTTCACAGTCATGGTGGAAAAGTTTCAATCTGAAGATGAAACAAAACAAACATTTACACACCTACAACCAATACTGTCATGAATGTGAAAAAAAAAGTGACAAACTTACAGTACATGTTCACAAGCAAGTCAATCGGTCATGATACTAAACCTTAATATTGGCCATGTAAAGCAACTGTCTATATTTTAAATGGCATCGCCTCTTTTTTCCTTTGCCGAGAATATGAGAATCACATGCCCGGGCTCACATCGTTAATCGTCGTTAAATGAACTGAAACTGACTGAACTGGACCCTATTCAGGCAGACCTTAAGAGATTTTATGAAAAAGACGAAAGCGACGTGAATCAATGTTTAAAGAATGCATGCATACAACCATAATGTAACGAGTTCATGCCAGTAACTTGATGGTGCTCACAATCTTTAAGCATCTACTATTTTGCTGATCTTGGGCAATATGTTCTCCACTTTAGCTCGTATCAAGTGTCGTCAGGGGCATGGTAGAAGAAAAAAAAAGTGGAAGTGGGAGATAACGTTGCAGCCAACCTTCTGGAATCAAACTTCAAGATCCAGGGGATGAAGGAGGTGGTGTGGGCTGCAGAGGAGTCAGTATGGCTTTCGACTGATCACCTTATGTTTTAGTTGAAAAATCTAGAGTTTAAAATGCATACAGTTGCCAACATCCACATAACATCATTTGAGCTTTATTCTGCATCTGTTTTACAAAACAAAAGACCCCCCCCCCCCCATACTCTACATTTTCTAATAACATTTTGAAATTCTGGATTTTTTTCACTATTTTAAAAAAGAAAAAAAGAAATCTGCATTAAACAGGGCTTGAGGTTTTTAGAAGGATGTGGATGAGATGTCCCCAACAATTCACAGCTGCCGTTCCTACTTTCCGTTCATGTCCACTATGATCGGCATCTTGAAATTCCATTATGAAGAGCTAGCAAAGTTAATTTAGGCGAAACCATTTCTCTGTCAGTGAAACTGGGAAGAGTACAGAGATCTTGAAATTTCGATCAAATATATAGAAACGCCTCGCGCCCATTCACACCCTTTTAACTTTTTAAAACGAGTCGAAAATGATAAGACAACCCCCACCCCACCCCCTTTCCCAAAACATCAGTATTTACAAAGACCTACAGGGAAAAGAGGATCCGTATCTTGCCTCAGTTTCCCACAATTCATCGTTGTCCGAGCCCGGTTTCGTTCGCGCAGGTCCAAAGCTACTTCCGGGCGAGGGAACAGTTCTATCGGCTGGGCTGCCCTCTCGGATAACCATGTATTAACTTATTCCTTGTCCGCTGTACAGCGAGGTCGGTCTACTGCCCACACATGAACCACCGTGTGTGTGTGTGCTTCAGTCTTGACGGTATGACCCTGTCAGTGGCAAAGTGTGGCCAACAGACGGCAAATTCGTGAACAGGAAGCAGACACAATCACACCAAAAGGAAGTGCTGAATAACAGAAGTATGCGCAGTGGAACTCTAGCTAAAGGCGAAGCTCCTGATCGTGTCCCCTCCACATTTTGCTTATTTACGATCAAACTGTCTCTGATGTCGTGTATTCCCACACAAATAACTGACCGCAACTGCGTATGCATGCATATATACATGGCCATAGTCCTGTTTTTGTCTTGGTTTCAGCAAATTTATTCATTTATTTTTCAAACCTATTCATTCCCGTCTATCTCTCTCTATCACGAAAAATTAGAGCGGAAAATCTCAGTTCACTAATACATATTTCTAATATGAACATAGAGGTCAGCTCGTAGGTATTACCTCCAGAATTAACTTTAACGAAAGTTTATGTGCCTCTGGAAAGTATATTCGTGTCATCAATTTTAAAAGCAGCTTTGTGACAGCAGTAGATACTGTCTTTTGAAATATGCGCAGAGAGAGAATATCAAATATTAGGGATCCAATACATGAGCTCATAAACAACTCCAGTGCAAAATATTATTCACAAGCGCTAACAACAGTAAAGTCCTGTCATGTAAAAGCACCAACTTTAAACTGCACCTGGAGAGAGAAACTACATTCATTACCAAAGGCTCAATAAATTCATGAAGCTTGTCCGCTGAAAATGAGATATAACCTAAGCAAAGTCCATTTTCACCTAAAACGAATTAGAGCGAGTCTGTACAAATTCGAATTTCATCCGAATTTAGCGTTGCATAGCGACATATATCTATATGCTTTACACATACAGCCATCCCTTTTTCTCTTAAATATTGACACAGAAAAGACAAGATAGGGCCAGCTTTAAAAAGAAATGTTAAAAGTACAAATTGGTTAAGTATGTGTGATACTGCCGTTACAATTATCTTCTGCATCAAACGAGTTCTAACAGCTTATCGGAAAATCTATAGAATAAAATATTTCATACCGATTTTGTGACTGAACAACATTTTTCGAGTGGATTTAAAGGGAACAAGTTCATTGGAAAGGATTACCAATCTCTCTGACAACAGTCATTCTGCTTCCTCCTTTATCACTCTTTACTTTGAAGTGCTAGTTTTGACATGTTTTTGGTCACAGAAATCTGGCTTTCTATCACAAAACGGGCACATCGCACCCTCTTGACGTTTTTCTATTTCAACACTTTTGTTTTCAACACCTCCACCTGCCTTTACATGGACAAACAATGCCTTTTATCCACAGACTTTTTAGAAAAAGAAAGCTTACTAAGCATATGAAAATGCATAACGACCCCTTTCCACAACACATCACCAAGACTCTGTACTCGGTAAAAATGATCTAATGTAACTCCTGACTCGATGTGAGAAACGGTCACAAACATATTAAGGAGCATTTGTCTGTACCAGAATGTGCCACAGTTGTATACGTATTCAGGCGCAAAATAAACTAGTTACACTGCTCGAAAAGTTTTTTTTTCTACCACAGTGGTTAACTTGCACGTGATGATGTCTTACAACTGAACGAATTTGTTCATGAAAGCACCTTAGGCACGATGATATAACATAAAGGTATATATGCGCTTGATGGAGATGAATTATGCCAAGTACCATACAGAATGATTCACATAATTATGTAAAACTAATGAAAAGATTAAATATCCAAAAAATAATTATACAGTATATACTCTTTCTTCTCTCAACACGATGATCCACGATCTCGGTGCATTATTAGAATGATGGCCCGAGTGACGCGCTGTCTCCACCTTGCATGATGTAGTTGAGGGATTGAATGTGACAGATTCTATAACGTCGATGTTTACACATGACGTCTTTCACTGGACTGGAATCCTTTTCTCTGTGTGCATACCGTTTCATTCTCTTAGCAGAGAAGTGATCTTGATATTCATTGACATAAAATGACGTTTATTCATGTGTGTTTTATTATAATACTTTGCCTGTCAGATGATGTAATACGAAAATGTCTATCAGATTTATGTTCTGAAATCACAACAGGAAAAAATCTACGCTGAAAAGGGAAGGGGGAAAAAAAACAGCGCGAAAATCCCGTTTTGTTTTAAAACTAATTGCATCGCCACATTGACCTCTTGAGGTTCCGACTCACTTGCTGAAAAAGTAGATTAGACGTAATGTGATGATATCCTGGTGTAATACAGTAACAGAAGCTAAAGAGAACTAAACCGGCAACACGTATATATGCATGACGGTCCTCAGTAGAGAATAATGTATAGCCATTTGTTCTGAGCAGCGATCAGGGTAAAAATGGAATTATAGTTGTGTTTTTCTGTGGTAACAGCTGAATCAGGCTTCTGTGTCGGCACGTGAGGATTTGGCCGACCTTTTCCGTGCTGGTTGCTGCTGGTGCTTGAGCTTTTGGGCTGCTTCGTTGTAGCTAAACGGCTGGAAACAGAACGCCTGAGACAGAACAAAATAAGCATCAGTTATTAGTGGTCTCGTATCGTTTCTTTCGTACAAAGAACAGGGAATCCTTTCATAAGAACATGTCATATAATTCTTCACCACTGATGGCTATCAAAGCTTATTTTATCCATCACCAACTCACAGACCTTATTCGGCAAAATCTCGTTTTTTTCCCTACAGTTTGCGAAATTACTGAAATCGAGAAATATTAAAACGACTATTTCTGGAAAATTCTTCTTTACATTTAAGCATGTCACACAGGTGGTAAACAGTTGAGTATGGAATACAATTTATTTTAATGCGGTTAAAATACCAACGTTTATTCATATTCAGAACTGTTGTCTGGGAACGCTCATTTTGTAGTATTAATTCCTATATTGAAATAAGCTTAATGTAAAAAGAAAGACCAAATGTCCCCCATCCTCCTCTCCCACAAGAACACATGCACAGAGAGAGAGGGAGAGAGAGGTGGGGAAAATTTGGTAGAAACTAACGAAAAAAAAAACCGTGAGACCCACAGCTTTCGTCAGCAACATCAACAACTTTGTGAAATGCGAACATTTTGAAATAACACAAACCACGTGATGTCTGAATAAAATTATATACAATACGCAGTATCATTTGAAATTAGTCATGTTAAACACGATGTTATACTCATCTAATAAGAAAGATCAGATAACTTAGTGACAGACCTTCACGTATGCTTACGTACGTGACAAAATCAGGGCATAACGCATATGGGTACAAGTGTCTTGAATAGCAGCCAGTGACAAAGAGACTAACTCAGCACCGCACCAAAAATAAAAGGCTACTGAAGAGACAAGTCAAGTTCACTGTTAAAGCATACAGGACGGTTGCAAGAAACGAACACCGGTGTGGGTGTTAGGAAGTAGGACTGCCAACAGAGCCGAGTATCAGTGACAGGGAGACTGTTAGGGCCAGCCCTTCGTTACAGAAGTACAGGAATACACCCAAGTAGCAGAGGGATCAGTGACAGGAAGTGTTAGGGAAAACCCTTCGTTTACCTACAAAGCTGGATCTGGACCCGGACCGCAGCTGTGATCCACATAAGTGGATGGTGGTCAGGGGCACATTCTGGGGACACTGTTCGGGGTGTGGGGTAGAGGGAATAGGAACCTCATTGTGTGAGCGTTTCATGATGGTGAGCTGCACGTTCGGTGCTCGGGGGGATGAAATCGCCATGATGAAATGTTCTATGGATCTGAAGTTGGGGCATTGGTTTCAGATTTTGACTGGGGGGGGGGGGGGGGGGGGGAATCAGCGGAAGGACGCAATTGTCTGTCCGGGTTTTGCTTTGTCATTAAAAGTCGGAATACGGAGGGAGGGGGGGGGGGGGGGGGGGGGGGGGGGGGGGAGGGAGAGAGAGAGAGGGGGGGGGGGAGCGGAAGAGGAAGATGATTGGTGATTGTTTTTTGATGGTCTACATTCCAACGGAAACAGATGAGCAAGAGATGCATTTTTTACCTTCTGGCCTTGTCCCTTCGGGACGTAGGATACTAACACATAGCCCTATTACGACAGACGGACAGACAGACAGAGAGAGAGAGAAGAGAGAGAGAGAGAGAGAGAGAGAGGAGAGAGAGAGAGAGCAGTGACTTTTAGTAAAATATGTTGAGGGACCTACATTATCATTTCACTCGAAGCAGCTTTGGAACAGAATAAACTGGCTTAGAAATACAACTTTTATTTCATCGGTGAGGACAAGCCACTTATGAAATCGTGTGGGCTTTCAGAGCGACATTTACTGCAGACGTGTCGTGATGTTGCATGCTACATTATAATGCTTTTGGTTGAGTGTAAATAGTTGGGAGAAATGTCTAAAAAATCAGAGGATCTATCTATTTCTAGTGAACTAAGAGAAAATTGGAGTAGAACATGATGAAAAGGATGCTCCTTTGGTCTAAGGACTGAGACACGATGTTTTATTGGAGCGAATCGGTCAGTTGTTCCTTCTCTCCTCTCTCTTCTCTCCCCTTCTCTCTCTCTCTCTCTCTCTCTCGTTTGTTTCTTTCATTATTTCATTTCGCTGGCAGTTTAGTCCATACTCAGGGCGAGGACTGGGTGTAAAAAGCACATCAGTGCTTATCTATTATCTCGAAAATAATTTGTCTTTGTCTTGTCATTGTTTTGTTTTAACCGTTCACGCGGTAAATGAAATATTTTTCTCAAAGAAGTATTATATATTTGTATTTTAAAGACGCTCTTTTGCATCATTTAAAATTGGACAAAGGTTTACGTCTGTCCGTGGTTTTGTTTTAGCTGGCTACGCCCGTTTCCCTCGCATTCATGCTGTGCTTCTCTCGCTCCCTTTTCCCCCCCGCAAAATCTTCCTCACCCTCTTTATGTCGCTCTTTTCATGTCTCTCCACCTTTCCTTAAGTCCATCAGCACAGTTTTCCATTCGAATCCCTTTTTCTTGAACCTGCATTTTCACTTTTCATTGTAAAACAGTGCACGTTTGCCAGTTTCACCCTTCAAACGTTTTCTCCTGTGCATATTTTGTCTGTTCAAATGTTAAATATACTGGGCTTCCATAAAAAACGCGAAAACAAAACAAGCTGAAGGTTTTGGGGGGAAATTTTATTGGTCACAATTGTACAGAGGGAAGCGAGAATTCCAACGTGATTTGATTCATTACACCGGTAATGTGTGAAAATGTATGAAATATGTCTTTTGTGTGGAAACCCAAGGTAGGGCAAAAGTTGAAGTCTTATACCGTGTGTGGCCCACCTTTTTGGTTGACAATGCTTGACCCCTGGGGTCATTGGGGACCAGGGGGTTTGAGCGTCCCCTTGGAAAACCGCCCCACAGGCGTGGTGGTGAATTTGGCCGCTGGTGGGGACGCAGGAGGCCCAACCCGTCTCCAAGTTCTCCAAAAAAGTTTTTGGGTTTAATCGGGATGAGGGGGGCGGGGAGGACATTGAGTTTTATGTGAAGAAATTGGGGTGGCCTGGCGGTGGGTGTTTTTGCATTGTCCTGTTGGAAGTCCAGTTTGGGTGTTGCGCAAAAAAAAGAACGAATGGGGTTGAGACTGTTGAGTAGCGTGTGCTTTTACACCCTGTCCCCGGGCCGGGCAAGTTCTGAAAGATGACGGGTCCTTGGGTGGTAATGCAATTGCACCCCCAAAATAACGTTCGGGCCTCCCCCGGGGTTCCCCCTACCAAATGGGGCGATAGCGTTCACCCGGTCGACCCATTTGGGCCGACCGCAGCCTGTCAATACAAAAAACGGCTTCCCTCTGGAAAGTATGCACCCCCTGCTGCCCCAGTTGTTGGGTTGTGCCATTAAACCTGTTGCCCGGGGTTTGGTGTCGTGGGCCCCGCGAGGACGCTACAGCAGCCCCTTCTCTGAAGACGCCGCCCGGGACGGTTGAAAGGGTGTTGCTGGAGATTCCCCGGCACCGTGGAGTGTTGCGGGTTTGCCCCCGTCCGCAGTGGGTTTGAACAAGATGGCGACCTTTTTCTTGTTTTGGTGACTCGGGGGCGGGCCGGGAGAAGAGTGGTACCCGTGACTCGCATGCGGTGCTGCGCGATGATGTTTAATGGGAGTTAAAGTGTTTGGGGACCTGCCCGGCATCCCCACCAGCCTCCCGATGGCCTAGGGCACGATTGCGTTCCTCTGCTCGTAGTCTTGGCATCTCTGTAGCGCTCAGACGGCAAGTCGTTCCCTGAACCTTGTAGCGCGGCTTTACATGGGCTGCATGCCTGTACTTGTAGCTGGTTAACTTTGCTCTGCATAGTGTGCACGTGCCTCACATGCAGCAACCAGTTTGCCATTTTTGGGTTGACCCTCCAATGCCGGGATTGATGTGTTGCTCAACATTTTTTTCACTGCACGTGAGTCTTGGACCCAAACAACTTGCCACAATGGTTCAATATTGTATATTCACCCTTTTCACCCGAAAAATAGCCTTTCAATTTTCGCGTTTTTTATGGAAGTCAGTATACGTTGGCGTGGCTGTCATACATATACTATTGTAAACTTTATGAACAATCTCTGTATTTAAACCGTCAACCCATCAACTAAGTGACATACAACAAATGTGGACCATAATGGAAACGCAGATGGCTACTGCATATTTAGTAACGGTCACATTAATATACAATGCAAAAAACGTTCACCCCCAAAAACTGTATTTGATGTACAGCATACTCCTGGAAATGTCATAATAGTGGTAGTTAATTGGATGTGGCTACTAATGTATGATATGGACCAAATGGAATATCCATGTGTCTGTGGAAAGCGTTTCGCTACACCCGTGCATGAAGATCCACAGAACAAAGATGGGATGTGTGAAGACTCATCTGAATGAGCCGCAGAGCACTGCATCAGCAGATAAGACGTCGGAAGACCAAGGCCAGGATTAAACCACAGTACCAAGGACTCCACGCTGTTGGTTCGGATGAGGAATTTGCACAGGCCCTTCATGCCAGACGCCTGAGCTGAAACTCAACCTGCCACGAGCAAACGAAACCGAAGATTGGGAGAAACTGGATGCAAAAATCGTCCAAAGACTCGATGCACTGATAGGAAAAAGCACCCTGGAACACAAACTAGCCACATATGGGGGACATTGTGTATGCCACATGTAGAGAAGCCTAGGGGAGCAAAACTACCCAAAGAGAAAACACATCCAAGAAATCCAACGCCAAGAAGAGATGGAAAAGATCAGGGTCCAAAAGAAAACCTCAAGAAGCAAATGAAGACCGCACTGCAGCTGAAAAAACAAGGCTTGGAAAAACTCTGGAAAGACTGAAAGCAAAACACTGCGCCCTCAGCAAAGCGGAATCTGCGAGGAAGAGCAAAAAGAAAAAGGGACAAAAAGAGCGCTTCTTCAGAGCCCCCTTCCAGTTGCCCAAACACCTTTGAGCCACCCAAAAATCTGGGACCCTATGTGGCAAAGGAGTTCTTGAGCAGCATCTGGGGAAAACATACTCTGATTCACAAAGCAAAGCACCACTCGACATTCAATGTTGGTGGGGCCCAAACCAAACCTGAGGAACAGTTCAATGACAAGCCTCCAACGTTGGCGGAATCAACAAAGCCAGAGCCAAATCATCACCAGGGCCAAACGGAATACCTTACCACTGTACAAGAAAGTCCCAAGGTGCTGGAGTGGCTCCACAGACTGCTGCGATCCGCTTGGAGAAACCCGATCAGCGGCCAGTGGATGTCGGCAGATGGTGTGTACATCCCCAAAGAGCAAACTCAAGTGACATCAGCCGTTCAGGCCAATATCACTACTGAAAAGTCGAAGGGAAAATCTTCGTCATGGCCGCAAGGCTGACCAAGTACCTCATGGGAAACAAGTACTGGATGTGTCAGTCCAGAAGGTGGCATCCCAGGCGTGGTGGCTGTGTAGAACACGCCACAATGATCTGGGACGCAATCCAAAGAGCAAAAACAGAAAAGAGAGACCTGGACGTAGTGTGGCTTGTTGGCAAACGCATATGGATCTGTTTCCCCATGAGATGATTTCAGTTGGCTCTTGAGATGTACCATGTGCCAAAGAACATCTGCGACATGCTCAAGAAGTACTTCAATGGCTTCTCGATGCGGTTTTTCTACCAAGGAGTACACCAACCCGTTGGATCACCCTTGGAAGTGGGCATTGCAATGGGCTGTGCAATTTCCCCAATACTGTTCGTTTTTGGCAATAGAAGTCATCTTGAAAGCAGCAACCCAAACAACGCGAGACAAACAGAAACCTTTGGGGATGGATACAAATGCCCCCTCTCAATGCCTTCATGGATTTCATCCCGAGAAGACGAGACACGTCCATGTGCTGGAAAGGCTGGACGACATAGTTGCCTCACCAGAATGAAGTTCAAGCCAAAGAAATCACGGGTCTCTGACACTGAGGAAAGGAAAAGTGGCCGAAAACTGTGGTCTTTAGTGTTGCCAACTAGGCCATTCCAACAGTCACAGAAGAACCAGTCAAAAGCCTTTGGGAAGATGGTATGATGATATACTGAAAGACACAAAGAGCAAAAGAAACCAAACAGTGTCGGAAGAAGGCTTGGAGACCATTGACCAGGTGGGCTCCCTGGCAAATACAAGGTCTGGTGTCTGCAGTTCATGCGATACCAAAGCTCCTATGGCCTCTGATGATACACGCAATTGCACCAGCATGGTGGAGGCAATGGAAGCCAAAATTAACAAGTTTCCAAGGAAATGGCTTGGTGTCCCACCCCGTCTGACCGACATAGCGCTGTACTGTCGCCAAGCAAAGCTGAAACTACCACTGAAATCCATCCTGGAGGAATACAAAGCAGGAAAGATCAGACTTCAAAGCATGCCGGAGGACTCAGGAGACAAGGTGGTAGAAGCAATCAAGCCCCAGCTGAAGACAGGCAGAAAATGGAAAGTTCAAGAGGCGATGGATTCTGCAAAAGGAAGTCTCAAGATCAGAGAAATAACAGGACACACACAGACCAACAGACAAGGACTGGGGGTGACCAAAACTGAATGGTGGTCAAAGGCCAAAGGAAAAGCCAAAAGAGACATGATTCAGGAGATGAGAAAAGAAGACGACCAAAAAAGACTAAAAAAAAAAAACAGTCCAGCAGAGCCAGCAAGGGCAATGGACAACATGGGAGAATGCACTCCAAAGAAGTCTCAGTTGGAATGACATTTGGCACATGGCCCCTCTCAGGATCAGCTTCATTCTCAGATCTGCTTATGACCTTCTGCCTCAAATGCAAACCTGGTGAAGTGTGGAAAAACAGACGATCCTGCATGCCCCCTCTGCCATGAAAAACAAACGGTGGAGCATGTCCTAAGCTCATGTAAAGTAGCCCTGGCTCAAGGAAGGTACACAATGAGGCATAACCAAGTGCTCAAAGAGATTGTACAAGTAGTCTGGGCTAGTACCAACACCACAAAAGGGAAAATCAGGACTCCAAAAGCACCCACAACATTCTTCACGACAGGAGGCGGCAAATCATGGCCAAGAACAACAGTGCCACTCGGAACATGCAGGCAGAGTCTGCTGGACGGGGCAGATGACTGGGAGTGCACTGCAGACCTCCCAGAATGGAAGAGTCACCCAGAGATCATCAGCAAGAGTAGCATGAGACCAGACATAGTAGTCCACTCTCAGTCAACCAAGCATCTGATCATGATCGAGCTCACGGTGCCATATGAGAACAGAATGGAGGCAGCTCAAATCTACAAGACTGAAAAGTATGCTGATCTGGCAAACAGCCTGAGGAGAGAAGGCTGTCGGGTCAAAGTCCTCACTGCAGAAATTGGAGCTAGGGGTTTGTAGGAACGTCTGCATACAGCCTCATGAAACAGCTCTTAGTTGCATGGAGGGAAAAAACCAGAGCCCTGAAAACAATGGCAGAAGCGGCAGAGAGGTGTTCAAGCTGGATCTGGTCAAGGAGGAACAAAAGTTAACTTCATAAGGCTTAAATTTCCTACAAATATCAGGTGTCCCTGTGGCTAAGTGGTTAGAGTGCGAGTCATTAAGTGGAAAATGAGCATGTCCAGAGGGTCATGGGTTCGAATCTCAGCCATGGCTCGTCCCAAGATGGGGAAAAAAAGGGGCAGCAGAGGGACATCCGGAGTCATGAACCGGGTGTGGCCCAACCCGTAGAGTGTTAGGAGATAAGGGCCGAAACACTTGCTTGAAGGGGGCTTCTCTTCTGAGGACTCTCTGCTGCCATAGAATATCTTAGAAAGTACTTGGCCGATCTCTCTGAAAATTTGTAGGTATGTTCATTATGGTTCACGGACGATGCCCGATGTGTTATTTTACCGTTATGACCGTTACAAACGGCCATAACGGCCTATAACGGTTTTCACTCTTAATGGAATATCTTAGTACTTGGCCGATCTCTCTGAAAATTTGTAAGTATGTTCATTATGGTTCACGGACGATGCCCGATGTGTTTTCACCGTTATGACCGTTACAAACGGTCATAACGGCTAATAACGGTTTTCGCTCTTTATGGAATATCTTAGAAAGTACTTGGCCGATCTCTGAAAATTTGTAGGCATGTTCATTAAGGGTCATGCATGATGCCCGATATGTTATTTTACCGTTACAGCCGTTACTAACGGCTATAACGGTAAAATAACATATCGGGCATCGTTACTAACGGCTATAACAGCCCATAACGGTTTTTCTTCTTTATAGAATATCTCAAAGTACAGAAAGTACTAACGGCTATAACGGTTTTTCTTCCTTATAGAATGTTCTCAGAAAGTACTTGGCCGATCTCTCTGAAAATTTGTAGGTATCTTCATTATGGGTCACGGATCATGCCCGATGTTTCATTTACTGTTATAGCCTTAATAACGGCCCATAACGGTTTTTCTTTTTTTGTGGAATATCTCGGAAAGTACTTGACCTATCTTAATTTGTAGGTATGTTCATTATGGGTCACGGATCATGCCCGATGTTTACCAGAATAGCCGTTACTAACGACTATAACGGCCCAAAACGGTTTTTCCTCTTTATGGAATATCTCACGCGTATTCAAGATAAACTGGGAGTACGTTTATATGCTTTGCATCTTGTTTTTAGAGCACTGAAAAGAAAATGTACAAAATGTAGAACTGGTTTTCAAGGACTTTTTTGTGTGTGGTGTTTTAGTTCGAGAATAGAAGACTGATGATAGTTACAATGGTGCCGACTCAGAGTCGTGCAAAAATGCGCGAATGCATTCTTATTCAGAGAGGAAGTGCACGCACACTAACACACTGTTTTTTTTTTTTTGCTATGTCCTACATGCATTGTTTTGATTCTCTGTCATTCAAACCATTCAGAACAGCCTTGTGCTTTTCTGAAAACGCAAACCAGGAAGCTGGCCCACTATGTGAGACTCATTACCTGGACTGGAAGGTCTGGACTGATTTTTTACTTTGAGGGAAGACAGACTTGGCCTGCGTGGATAATCTTGGGGATCACCGTAATCATCATAGGGATTTGGCACTCGGAGAGACCGAGTTCTCTGGATCAGTAAATCGTATTGACTCTCTGGACCAGAAGTTGGAGAAATTTCCGAAAAACGATTCTGAGACTCCGAACAGGAGATGTCGCTTTCAGAATCTCTAGATTCCAGGATAAAAGGGTATGAGCCCGTTCGGCGCGTCTCCTTCTCCACAGGAGTTAAGCCGGTCATGTCCTGCGTGGCCAGGCCGACATAACTTTTCCGACGACCTTTTCTTCCTGGGTAACACTGACCAGTGACAGTAGGATCGTCAGACAAAGGGGGAAGACCAGAGAAGTGAGGATCAGGAGGTGCGGAAGATTGAGAGGATGGCACAGCAGGCAAAACAGAGACAACAGAGGATGCAGGACTGACAGGAAAGGAGTTATCGCAAACAGAGGGAGAGACAAGCCCGACAGAAGACTCGGATGCTTCACAGACACCATGTGGGGCAGTAGTGGTAGAGTGAGGGCTACGATCAGACGACAACTAATTGGGTCTGTGCAGAGCCACGTCTTAATGGCTCGTGTCTGGGAGAAAGACTAGGGTCATTCTTGGGGGACCTCGAGCGGGTCTTAGAGGCGGGAGGGGCAGGGACAACACCAGGGATAACACCAGGGATGGAACGCCGGGAGAGCCGATGCTGAGCAATGGAGACAAACTCCTTGCATCTTGGGCAGGCGAAGTTGATGAGAACAAAAAGCTGAAAAGAAGGCAACAAAAGCATCAAGCACAGTACACAATAAAACAGGACAGGGACGCGTGCAAACATGTGGCCATGAAAATGACATACACAAAATGGCGATGAAGGTATGCTGGTATTTTACCGTTTTTCTGTACTCTCTTGTTGAAGATCAACTAACACAATCAGTAATACGACTGTTTGGATGTCCTACTGTCTGGTTTATCTCACCATAGAATCTGGGTCAAACAATTTTGGATATGCACATTGGGGACCTAAGTAATATGTTTTAGGCATGGGTGATGGCTGTACTTCACAGAAATGATCTTTATATGTTTCACACCGTGGCAAGTACAAATTACAATTTTTTCACTTCTCCCTAATGTTTGAATAATATCGCCCAAAGAATCCAGATTAGACTTATCTGGATGTACATTTAGGGGACCGAAGTAATGTGCTCTAGTTATACGTGATAGCAGTCCTTCATAGCAATGGTCTCTGAAAGTTACATACTGTGAGTGCAAATGAGTATGACTGTTCATCTTGTTAAAACATCTGGGTCATATGTCCTGGGCACTGAAGTTGCTGGATATGAGTCGGTACAAGCCCCAGTTGTAAACATACTCCTGACACCCACTTCACAGACATGCTTATTAATAAACACCTACCTATGGGCATTATCCTGTACTGCCTAAAACTAAGAAAAATTAGTTA
>CM031595.1:146588942-146596442 GCA_018398815.1 Conus ventricosus
TAAAGACTTTGTTTAAACAAATTATTGTACATGGTTTATCTTTCCTTTAAAGAAGTGGGTGTTCTGCGGCCCCTAGAACAAAATTTAAAGCTAAAATGGCAAAAAAAAACCAACAACAACAACAACAAACAAACAAAAAAAACCCCGAAACTCATGAGTAAAGCTATTCCCCAAAAGTAAAATCAGATGAACAGACTCTTGAGCAAGTAGAATCTGTTTCGCTCAGAGAAGACGTCGTCAGGTTCAGAAACACACACACACACATACGCACACGAGCGTGCGCGCACATGAAGTGTCCTAAATGCAGCTGGCCAGATTTTGTGCGCCGAGATTGATCCGTGTGTCGGCTTAAACAACTCGGTGAAGAAAATGAGGAACAAGCACAACAGCTCAGGACGAACACGTGTAGCCGGCCGTTTTGTCGTAGCCGGCCGTTTTGTCCGACCCGGCCGTTTTGTCCAACCTCGGACAAAACGGCTAAAGCCCGGCTGTTTTGTCCGACTTTCAATCTTTTGTCGGACAAAACGGCCTGGTTGGACAAAACGGACGGGTTTAAATAAGCGGCCGTTTTGTCCGATATTTCACTGGCAAAGAAGTATAAATTTGTTGCGTTCTGTTTTTTTTTTGTTTTTTTTTTTTTCTGTCTGTCTACCCCCAAGTAAAGAAATCACGTGGAAAAAAAAACCCATTCGGCCGTCATGCCCCAGGTGGCCAATTTGGCGTCTTAAGCTGACTATTGGCCATCAGGGGCCATGACTATCGAGTGGGTCCTATTCTCGTAATTTCTTTACTTGGCTGTAGAGAGAGAGAGAGAGAGAGAGAGAGGAGGAGGAGGAGGAGGAGGTCTCTCTTGCCATTCTTGTGCCACACCACCACACAAAGTTTGACGCGACTCCGACTTTCCGTTCGGAAGATATCCTTGGGACAGACAGGGAAAAAAAAAACGAACAAAAACACACACACACACAAAGAAAAACAAAACCAGAACGCGACGAATTTATACTTCTTTGCCAGTGAAACTGGGCAAAGAACAATTAAAAATATATCGGATAAAACGGCCGCTTATTTAGGGCCGGCCGTTTTGTCCAACCAGGCCGTTTTGTCCGACAAAAGATTGAAAGTCGGACAAAACAGCCGGGTTTTAGCCGTTTTGTCCGAGGTTGGCCGTATGGGTATGACACCCACAATCATCCACCCCATGCCCGTTACCTGGCGCAGATACCGAGGCTGGCAGTAGCCCTAGGGTGTCGTCGAAGGTCATGGCCTTGATGTTGAGGGAGCAGAGGATGGCCTCCTTGTCCACCAGGTTAGGGTCGTCCATGTTCTTGTCCTTGGCTGACACGATGACGCACATCTCGCAAAGGTTGATGTTGACAGCCCGCAGGTTGGCCCGGTTGAGGGGAGACCCCTGCGTGGGAAAGGGGGGAAGGTAGAAGAGGGGATGGGATGGAAAACGTCTCCCTTCATTCTCTCTCTCTCATCCATGGCTGTCCAACCCACCCCCTCCCCCCTTACCCCTCACGCATCTCTCTCCAAACATAACATACTGCAGATGGCAAACGATCAAGCCACCATTTACCACACAAAACATTCATGTAATCACAATAACAACTATAGTCTTCATATGAACATTTTTCACGCACACGCGCGCGCGCGTGCGCGCGCACACACACACTCTCACAGACACACACACACACTCGCATACACACGCACACGCGCGCGCGCGCGCACACACACACACACACACACACACACACACACACACACACACACACACACACACACACAGGGAAGCAGAGAACGGGGCGAATCCAGCTGTAAGAGTTCATCAGAACAGATTACCTCCTTTCCGCCTCTGCATGGAAACAAGCGGATGTCTGTGTAGTCACAAAGTACAGGGTAAACACCTGGTTTCTGGAAATTTTCCACATTAATCCAAGTTCTATCTAAGAGGTTTGTCTTTGGTAGTTTTATTTCACTTATGCACGCATTTCCATGTTTTCAGTATCCAGAATACAGCTTTATACAGCAGACGAACCCCTCAAAGCTCTCAGTTCCCCCCTGCCCCACCCAGAACTGTTTGAACAGAAAGGGCTTAAAGCTCCAACGCTTTTATGTATAAATAGTACTGAAACTGATGAAGGTGTTTAAAGATGAAAATTTCTATGCACTCGTAAAAACATTTAAAAATTTCAATGCATTAAGGAAAATAAAATCAGCTCCTTAAACACTTTGAAAGTGGGTCAATGCATTCATTCTTAAATCTAAAAAAACTCGAAAGCATGCATATGCATACGCGCTTGCAGGCTGGCACGTGCGCGCTCGCGCACACACACACACACACACATGCACAGACTAACACAGTTCCAAAAGACAGGACTGACTGACATACGGGCAAAATGGTCAGCTTGGGAAAGTTCTGCAGAGACTTCCATTCTCGCTGGAGGTAATCCAGGTTGCCCACGATAACACAATGGCGCAGCTCGTGGTAGTGAAAATTGCTGGCCCGCAGAGGCATCACCAGATTGCGCAGACCAATGAGAGGAGAGCCAGCGTCAGCAAAGAGGCACACAACAACGTGATTGGTCAGACCTGTTCTTGCCGCTTGGATACGATCCTGAACACGTTGTGATCAAGTTTAATCATGGAAGCACACTTTTTCTGAACATTTGTATTAATATACTTTTAGGAACAGACCCATTTTCTTTATACCTTGCATGCCCACGCGTAGTGTGTGCGTGCCTGTGTGTGTGTGTGTGTGTGTGTGTGTGTGTGTGTAGAGAGAGAGAGAGAGAGAGAGAGAGAGAGAGAGAAAAAAAAAAGTCAGGCAGCTAGTTTGTGAAGTGTACACAGATAAACTAGTCTGGATTTGGTTACCACAAAAATCCTGTGTTATTCATCAATGATACCATCGACGGTCACTGAACTTTTGCAGACTAGGACTATGTATCAAGTCGTTTCTTTATATCAAGAAAACTTTCAACCATATCATTTGGGTATTTTAATTCCAGTTTATTTTCTTTCGGTAGACATTTACTTGGAACTGTTTCTATACTTTACGTCCATTTCTATCTTAAAGCTGTTTGGTCAATATGCTTTTCCAACTCTCAATGTTATGATGCTTCATTGAACGGGTTTCCTTTACTTGAAGGGTTTAAAGTCCACGCGTACTCTCTCTTTAGCCGCCCTTTCAAGTACCTACACCAAAAATGGTAAGACTGGCAATCCATAAAACGAGATGCTTTAAAACCATTTTCTCTGCATCAGGAAAGAAAGAGAATCAAATAATTAATGTTAACTTTCTCATTTCATTGTCCTTTGCGCCACAACCCCCAAATCATAATTAGTCTCTTCCATTTTCGTTCGTGTCCGTTTAACAAGAATGACCGCAGTCTATAAGACTGTCAAGGCCTGTTTAAGTAGTGCCACAAAAATTGCGTATACATGTTCATCATCGAAGTCAGTTGAGGTGGA
Organism: Conus ventricosus; assembly: GCA_018398815.1. Lineage (NCBI taxonomy): Eukaryota > Metazoa > Mollusca > Gastropoda > Neogastropoda > Conidae > Conus > Conus ventricosus. The sequence continues at coordinate 146,592,417 of CM031595.1, forward strand.
CTGAGACACCCAAGGTGTGATCGCAGATCAGGATCCGACGTATTAGGCATATGACTCTCAAGAACAGGATTCTGTCTTTTCTCTCTGCGAGCACTGCCCTAAGAGATGAATCGGTCGCCGATCCTAGAAAGTATACTTAACATTTTAATGACTAAGGGCCAGACACTGCAATATTGTGCCAGTGATTCTTAACCAGCAATCAGAATGTTACATGTCGACACTGATGCCTTCAGTTGTATTATAAGTACCGTAGTTGTTGTTTTTTTAACCTGATGCCAGCTCAGAGAATACAAATATCTTTAGCAGACAGCTGCCTTCCATCTTGATCATGTAACCACCTTGCACGCTATCGTCTTCTGGAATTTTGTTTCTGTCTTACATTCATGCTCTATCGGTGGGGTCATTTCCACCACGCACCCCCATCCCCTCTTCCCACCACCATCCACACCCCCTTTGCGATAACCAAGCTTGCCCATTTGCAACCCGGCAGTCTACAGGGAACGATTAATGTTGATCCGTTAACATTCATCATGAGACAGCCTAACAGCCATCATCAAACTTATGCCTATCAAGTCTTGATCTTCAACACTCGTAAGTCCGCATTATTCAAGGTTCTGTTCCCGTCGGTACTTCACCACATCGTGATTCCCATCGCCTTCATCCCGGCACCCATCCCCCATCCCCTCCTTACCATGATGACCTCTTCCATGGGGTGGTCGGGGCACCAGTGGAACATGCCGGTGGAGTCGAAGGTCTTCTGGTTCTCGGCAGACGAAGCCTGAGCATCCGGTTGAGGATGTGGAGCGGGCAGAGAAGGAAGATCCTTGGATAGATCGGATACCTCACTCTTACGAGGACTCATCTGGCTGCAGAGAACGAATGAGACGTCAGTGTTTTGATGACTCATGTCACGTTTGTGAAAAGTATACTGAATGGCGGTGGTAAATTTTGTCACAAAATTTCCCTCTTCGTCTTTAAAATGTCAGGGATTTCTTCTTGCCACATTTCAAGAGAAAACAACAACTACTACAATCAACAATAATGAACAGGATAATGACAATGAACAACTCTTAGTACAATTAATTATAACGATCGCGATAATAATAATGATAATAAAGTGACAAGACAAATACAATGAAAAATCATAATATTCAAATTCCTATTTATACTGGTGCTCTTGACAATCCTGTACCAACACAGGCCTGAACACGTTATCGGATCGACTTACGCGAAGGCTGCCGTGGCCACCGTGTCTGCTGCCTTCAACTGCTTGAGGTTCAGCGGGGATGTCTTTCCCTTTTTATCTGGCACGGACAAACATATTGTAAAGCAACATTACAGTCCTCTCTCATCATACCCGGCCTCCCTGTCCTACCCCTTCATATGAATACATGGGTGGTACCTCACAACCCTTTCCCACACCATACCGACACGCTTTTGCAATCTCTGTACGAGAAAGAATAGCGATCCTCATTAGGATGAAGAGATCATATGCTAAACTTTGTGCATCTCTCTTTCCATACGTCACAATGTTCAGCATGTTGCCTCTGTTCTTCTCGTCATTGTCTGGAATAGTTTTCTCTCTCTCTCTCTGTATATAGGCCTATACACACACACACTCTCTCTCTCTCTCTCTCTCTCTCTCTCTCTCTCTCTCTCTCTCACACACACACACGCACGCACGCACGCACGCGCACGCACACACACACACACACACACACACACACACACACACACACACACACACACACATATATATATAATGCTGAACAATTATGTAGTGGGGGAAAACAAGTGCAGGCCAATAATTCTTCCATCACTACAATAATGACATGGCAAAGATTTCAACATAACCACCAAAAAAAAGGGAGGGGCGGGGGGCTGAAGATGAAAAAAAAGAGAACATAAGAATATACATATATATGTTTACTTCGTTACATGATGACTCAAACGTTCAAGAGAAATTGCGGACCATGCAGGTGTTTAGGTAGTACTGGTAATTCCTACAACAGAAAAAATGCAGGTTCCGACAATTTTTTTTTTATAGTGAAAGTTGAAATATGCTGACGCTAAAATCATAGATATTTTGACAGTTTACTTCAATGAATTATTTGACTTGGGTTATTTTCCAAAACCATAATCGCTCTTGTATACACAATGAGACGTTAGTCGACCACATTATCATTGTGGTATAGCCTTAAACAGGCAGAAATCACGAAGAACAAATTTGGCAGGTAATAACTCTTATTAATTCTATTTTCCACAGTTCTCAATAATGCAATTATATGTACTTAAAATATAAATTTTTGATGCTTTTGTTGATCGTAAAATGGTGTGTTCAATTCCATGAACAGAAATGGAGTGTGAGTGTGTATGTGTTGTTGTTTTTTTTGACTGAAGAAAAAGAAGTATAAATGGCAAACGTAAGGCTTTAAATGGATGGGTTCGAATTGAAACAACCATTGTGCTGATTGTGAATGTCTATGGCGCTTGTAGTCCCGAACTACTCCTGTTTTTCATTAATGAACCGTCAGTTGATCTATCAAGAAACAGGAAGGATGGTGTTCAATTCATCCCGGTGCAGCTGAAATATTTTATCATTTATGTCATGTTGCTGTCTGACTCTACTGGATTCCTGAATCAAACTCAAGAGAGAAGCTGACTAACATCAGCTTGAATGTAATCCAAGTAAATCAAATCGGTTTTCAGAAAAGAGGGTTATCTATAGGATAGAAACAGACTGTAAACTGGAAATGAGGAGATAAAAGATGACAGACACGTCAAATATCTGGGAATTATTTTCAAAGTAAACTGCTGCCTAGAACGCACTTCCATTCACCGTTTGACACTTCCAAAGCTGGTTTAAAATTTTCTCTGAAGACACACTAGTTTACACAGTACTGAACATTTTCTTCTTTTAACCTATAATTTCCTCACAGTTTTTTGAAGCTGGTAAGAGGTTAGAGATGGAGATAAGGCGAGTCTGGATTTTGTGCGTTTGTGTTTGAGTGGTTGTGCGTGCGCGTGTGTATGTGAAAGGAAGAGGAAGTATTTATATTAATGTCGACGAACAAAGTCCTTGCAAGCACTGTCTTCCTTTTTACTTAACGTAAACATCGTTTGTAACTTTAATGTATGTAAAGCATTCTGAAACTAGGTAGGAATTAACTAGAAAAAAAGTCTTCACATACACTTTGCAAACGTGAAATTCAAATGTTTTCACAGGTCAACAGATATCGACCTTGAACGTTTCTTGTTTGTTGCCCATCTTACCACAAACTGCCAGATCGGGGCTTTCACACGTTAAAAAAAGGTAAAGCCCCCTTCACACACCACTCTGCCTCACCCCCACACGCACATGCAAACATCAACAAAATTTCCAAACAAGCCATCAAGTCCAGTCTTGACCCCCCCCCCCCCCTCCGTCGCTTCCCTTGCGCATACACATACACACATGTACAATATGATAGTGATGTTTTTCTTTTAAAACAGAATAAACTTTCGCACCAATTCACTACAGATTAGTTTCAGTCTTGGTATTTTTAAGGCTGACAAAACATGGTTGCTCGAAAGTGTCGGCAATTTAGCATGGCCTTTACTCTCATGACTATGTTGGCACACAGATCATCACGAAAAGACAACAAATACTAACTGGAAAAAAAACCAAACACATACCCCCACACACACACACATCACCACCACCGAAAAAAAAGGCGAGCTGAAAAACTTACCATCTTCTTTCAGCTCCGCCCTCTGCAGCGCTGCAACATCAACATTCGTTTTAATTGTGTTGTACTGTTGAATCGTTCTATCCCAACAAAGTTAGGCTGCACTCCCATGGGAGAGCCATCAGCCCTTGTTGGGTTCAACGAGTATATGATTTTACTGGAAAATAAAACAATAATCACTGATTAAAATCCTCAACAACAAAATCGATCAAGTGGAACTGATAATACGATGTAGATAAATTAGTTGTTTCTTTGCCACCAACTATTTCAGCAAAGTCTCTTCATTATACAGAAATGC
>CM031595.1:146598942-146626442 GCA_018398815.1 Conus ventricosus
CCTGTGCCCTTGGTACCTGTAAATCGATGTGGCCTGCATTCCTGTGCCCTTGGTGCCTGTAAATCGATGTGGCCTGCATACCTGTGCCTTGGTGCCTGTAAATCGATGTGGCCGATATGGTCAATTTCATGGGGACTGTCACTGGACGGACATGGCGGCGCTCTCCGGATGGGGATTCTCATTCAGGATGGCAACTCGGTAAACATTGTTGTCTGTAGGGGGTTCAATAGGTGGCATCCTGCGTATGTTAGATCAGAAAAGGCATCACTGAACACCTACGAGGTGACTCCGCAGCAGTGCAGAGTCTCCTCTGGTAGGATGCCTTATGTGGGCCTAACATTGACTGCTCGCAGTTCATTGCCAGTGACGGGACTGTGGCAGTACAGACCAGGGTGTGGCTGCAGACGGAGGGTCAGAACGAGCGGCGTGAGGACAATGCCTCAGGAGCGGCGCAGAGGATAGGACAGACATCGCCCTCCCCAATGCTTTCGAAAAACGGCACACAACAGAACAATATCGCAAACACACACAAAAAGAAGTTACGTTCCTTTAAACTTTTGTTTTTGTTCTTCAGAGGTCATGGGGACATATTTACGCTTTTCATTGGAATATTCATATGGTTAGTCAAGGTTTTTCTTCGCATTCATTTATATGAAAGACTTTTACGATTTCAGTTTCCGTGTTGTCTGGACATTTTAATTATGAAAAAAAAGTAAAATACTTTGTGTGGACATAAACATACAAGCTAGCACAATTCCACGCAGATACCAATAACAGTTGCATTAAACCACTATCACTAATTGTAAGCTTGCTATTCTCTTCCTATCCCCCCTCGTCCCTAATCCACCAATCTCGACAAACTGCTTCTCCTTATCTGTCTGTCTCTGTGTATCTCTCTCTCTCTCTGTCCTCCTCTCTCTGTCTGTCTCTACCTCCCTCCTTCCCTCTCGCATTCCTCTGAACATGCAGGCTATACGCACACATCCACACACGAACCATTGCTAAATAGAAAAAAACATGGAAATGCAACCTCACGAATAACTACCCTAAACCCACCCCTACACACACAGCCAGAGAAGAGAGAGAGAGAGAGAGAGAGAGAGAGAGAGAGAGAGAGAGAGAGAGAGAGAGAGAGAGAGAGAGAGAATCACTCAAAACAGTTAAAGCAGTAATACTGGCTCAAGTGTTTCACAAGAATCAGAGAAAGAGGAACAAGTGAAAAAGAAAGAAGGGTCGAGAAAGAAACATTCCCTAATAAAAGCAACACAAAGGTTCAAAACAAATCAGCAACAAAACCCAACACCAAGAAAAAATTGTTACAGTGACACTTCTCCAAACCCTCCTCATGACTACCACGTAACGTCAGAAATCTACGTTATTTAACCGACGACGTCAAAAGAACTAAAAAGATCCATTCCACAATATAAACGAAAGTTAAAACAGACCATCCCACAAAGTCGAACTAACTTAAAACCTATCAACCCACAACGTAAGAAACAAAAGCAGAGGTGTCGATTGAAGTATTATATGAGAATCAGAGAAAGAAGATAATGTGATTGAGAAAGAAGAGAGAGAGAGATAAATTAGCGACAAACCCAAACCCAACAAAAAATATATAAATCTATGTACGTACGCGCGCGCGCACGCGTGATAGATAGAGAGAGAGAGAGAGAGAGAGAGAGAGAGAGAGAGAGAGAGAGAGAGAGAGAGAGAGATTGTGTGTGTGTGTGTGTGTGTGTGTGTGTGTGTGTGTGTGTGTGTGTGTGTGTGTGTGTGTGTGTGCATGTGTGTGTGTTACGTGCGTGTGTGTGTAAATACGGGGACATTCTTCCGCGCCCCTACTGTCTATCCGCCCATTCCACATCGTCAAAAGAACAAGAAACAATCCATCCCACAATGTCAAAAGAACATAACATTTTCCAAACCACGTCAAAAGAAACAATGTGGTCCATCCCTCACCTTCCAAGGAACGCAATACAATCTATCATATTCCGTCCGTCAGAAGAACTCGGCGCCGTTCATCCCACAATGTCAAAAGAACACGACTCCATCCCACAACTTCAAACTACACAATACTATGAATCCCACAACGTCAAAAGAATACAGTACTTTCCATCAACCATCGTCGAAAGAACACAATATTATGTATCCCACAACGTCAAAATAACACAATATTATGTATCCTACAATGTCAAAAGAACACAATATTATGTATCCCACAACGTCAAAAGAACACAATATTATGTATCCCACATTGTCAAAAGAACACAATGCCTTCTATGCCACAATGGCAAAACAACACAATATGATGTGTCCTACAACGTCAGAAGAATACAATTCTTTCTATCTCACAACGTCAAAAGAACACAATGCCTTCTCTCCTACAGAGTGAAAATAACACAATCATTCCTATCCAATGTCAGCATACTAACACTATACTAGCTATCCTACAGCTTAAAAAACACACACACACAACCGTCTATCTCACAATATTAAAAGAACACAATTGCTATCTATCCCACAATGTCAAAATAACACAATACTGTCTATCCCGTTATGTTAAGGTAACTCAAAAAACGATCATCCAACAACGTCAGAAATAAGACAAACGACGGAAATCAGTTCGAGTTCCATGAGAATCAGAGAAAGATGAACATGTGTAAAAGACAGAAAGGAGAAAAACAGGATACTTTACCACCTCTGAGAAACACAAGACAAAGCATGAGAATAAATCAACAGCAAAACTAACATTAACAATGGAAAAAAAATGCCAAAGTTCTAACGGGGACACCTTTCCCACACCCATCCTCCTCCTGCCCTTTCCACTATTCACCGCAAAACTGTCCTACCCTAACCATAAAGGGCAATACTATCTATCCAACGTAAACTCACACGCACGCACGCACGCACGCACGCACGCACGCACACGCACACACACACACACACACACACACACACACCACTACCACCACCATTAACACCATCACCACCCATAAAAAATAGAAAATCCTACAATTATCAAAGAAAACAATGCTTTTGTCCTGAAACGATTCCAATTTTCTTTTGTTTTTCTTCCATAATTCTTGATTTAACACTTACATTTTGCAACTATGAAGCATTAACGAAATATTGAAAATACACTTTTTACTGCATAACAAGCAGGAACAGTAATGATTCAATAACAGCCTATGAAGGAGGATCCTGAGGCTACCCCAGTGATGATCAAGAAAAAAAAAATGTTGGGATGAAAAGAATAGAACAGAAGGTGACGGAATGGAATGAGGAGGAAAGGGGAAGGTTGATGGAGAGAGAGAGAGAGAGAGAGAGAGAGAGAGAGAGAGAGAGAGATGTCAAAAACGCTGCATCATCAAACATAATACGTTATTAACAATTAATGTGCCCTTGACGTGCCGGTCGTTACGAGCTCGGTGTGCATGACTATTTATGTTATTGATTCCGTGGTCATATTTCTTTTCATGCACCCAATACAAAAGGAATAACAACTACAAGAACATCAACATTAACAACAAAAAGAACTCAACAAACTTAGAAATAAATAAAGATGTAAACTATGGGAAACGGAATCATTGTAATAAACCTTTCTGAGTTAAATCGGAAATGAAATGAGGTAGGGAACAGTAAACGATAAACAGTAAACAAGTGGGGTATGTTTTGCTCCCATAAGGAAACCTAACACAGAGTAACTTTTATTCAAGACTGGCACAGGCTTTTAAACTTGAATAAAGTCAGACAAATACATAGACGAACAATCTAATAGTGGGGGAAAAACAAGCGCAAGCCAACAACTGAACTGTCTGGCAAAGATTTGGACTTGAGGTGAGGGGAGGGGAGGGGAGAGGGGAGTTTGAAGATGGAGAAACTGGGAAAATGAAATCTTAAAAAAAAAAAAAAAAAAAAATATGTTACAGATATGAAAACTCTTCTCTGGCTGCATAAGGGAACCATCGCAATCCCTTTTGGAGGCAGATATATTTGTATTGCCTGCTCCGAGGCCTTTCGCCCGCTGGATCGGGACTCATCAGGGAGACACGGCTGGTTGTGTCTGCGCTCCCGGTGTCAAATAGAGACACACCACAGTGCATAATACTGTGGTGTTCTCACCACCATGGGTGCAAAAAAGAATCCAATAGCACCCCCAGAGCAGCCAGCGAAGAGTAGTAAATGCAACCAAACGAAAGTGTGGGGAGGAAAAAAAGTTGCTGTAAAACTAAAGACATTATGCAAATAATATAAAGTATACAGTATTATAATAATAATATAAAGTATAAAGTATACAGTATTATGGACTGTGGTGTGTCTCTATTTGACGCCGGGAGCGCAGACACAACCAGCCGTGTCTCCCTGATGAGTCCCGATCCAGCGGGCGAAAGGCCTCGGAGCAGGCAATACAAATATATCTGCCTTCAAAAGGGATTGCGATGGTTCCCTTATGCAGCCAGAGAAGAGTTTTCATATCTGTAACATTTTTTTTTTTTTTAAAGATTTCATTTTCCCAGTTTCTACATCTTCAAACTCCCCTCTCCCCTCCCCTCCCCTCACCTCAAGTCCAAATCTTTGCCAGACAGTTCAGTTGTTGGCCTGCGCTTGTTTTTCCCCCACTATTAGATTGTTCGTCTATGTATTTGTCTGACTTTATTCAAGTTTAAAAGGCTGTGCCAGTCTTGAATAAAAGTTACTCTGTGTTAGGTTTCTTTATGGGAGCAAAACATACCCCACTTGTTTACTGTTTATCGTTTACTGTTCCCTACCTCATTTCATTTCCGATTTTGCTTTGATTAAATTGAGGTTATTTGTATTTGTTTCTGTCCGTCTGTGTGTTTGTCTTTTGATCTCCCTTGAATCTTTGGGTGGATTATCAGGCGTAGGCTCAAAGACTGTCCCCTACATTTTATATTATTTGCATAATGTCTTTAGTTTTACAGCAACTTTTTTTCCTCCCCACACTTTCGTTTGGTTGCATTTACTACTCTTTGCTGGCTGCTCTGGGGGTGCTATTGGATTCTTTTTTGCACCCATGGTGGTGAGAACACCACAGTATTATGGACTGTGGTGTGTCTCTATTTGACGCCGGGAGCGCAGACACAACCAACCGTGTCTCCCTGATGAGTCCCGATCCAGCGGGCGAAAGGCCTCGGAGCAGGCAATACAAATATATCTGCCTTCAAAAGGGATTGCGATGGTTCCCATATGCAGCTAGAGAATAGTTTTCATATCTATAACATTTTTTTTTTTTAAAAAGATTTCATTTTCCCACTTTCTCCATCTTCAAACTCCACTCCCCTCTCCTCAAGTCCAAATCTTTGCCAGACAGTTCAGTTGTTGGCCTGCGCTTGTTTTTCCCCTGCTATTAGATTGTTCTTCTATGTATTTGTCTGACTGTATTCAAGTTTAAAAGGCTGTGCCAGTCTTGAATAAAAGTTACTCTGTGTTAGGTTTACTTATGGGAGCAAAACATACTCCACTTGTTTACTGTCTGAGTTAACCATTTGGGTTTTCCTGTTTTCTTCTTTCCCCTTTCCTTTTGCTTGCGTTCTGTTGCTGAAGTCACCGCCACTGTTTTTAAACCAAAGAATTATTCAAACAAACGTTTAAATGCAAGTTATTATCGAACAAACAATATTTCTTCTCCCTTTGTCACATTTATCACTGCATTTCACTGTTACCATTTTTTTCCAGCACACTTATGAAAGCAGCAAAACAAGGTTTATCGTTATTCGACTTTCACGTATATAAGTTAAAAAAAAAGTTTCGTTAAATAATGCAAGAGTCAGAATTTTTTTCCAGTAGTGAGGCCCTCTGTAATCGCAACCAAAATAATTGCTTCTACAAATATTGCTCGTGCCAATGTTTCACAGGAACTGCTCTCTACGCTTTCCCAGAAAGCACACATTCCGCGATTACTCCAAAGTAGATGCACAATTGTTTCTTCTTCCTCATTACAGAAGACAAAGGAATGTCGTCAATATAACTTTACAAACGAAAAAGTTCATTTTCAGAACCTGCGGGGAAAACATCTCAATCAGCTAAAAACAATTAAATGTCTTTATTTCATTTTATGGTAATCGTCCAGGCTTTCAGGTCCAGCAATCTGTATGCGCTGGTCAACTTGATTTGGACTTTTGATCATTCTTTGCAGCGTCACCACCACCACTGAATGATGAATTTTTAATATTAACTTTTGGGTATTTCCGGCAGGAATTCTTAAACGAAAAGAAGTCACTTTTGTTGCTCGACAAGTCTTTTAATTGACATATGCTTTATTTATCTGTCGTTTCATGAAAAACTGCACTTTTCCTGAACAAATTAACGTCATAACGGATGCATTAATTCTGAAACAAAATCATGAACATCACCTGAGACGCATTCACCTGAGACACGTATAAAAGTTAAGTTGTAATATTTGTAGACATCTAGTTTAAACATATTGATTGTTTATTAACAAGAAAAAGTGTTAACATTTTCGTCACAAAATATCTTCGCAACAGACACAATGAAAATCCAAGTCCTAAAAGTTATCACCATCAATGGAAACTATTCTTTTTTGTCAGCAATCTTTAATCGCAAACCAAAAGGCATGTTCATTCAACATTTTCAGCTCGCTGTTTTTACATTTATGACAAGAAACGTTTTTTTTAAAACTTATTTTGTTTCGTTTTCCATCCTACATAAATAGAAAACTAACACAAATATCCTGCAAAAATACGGACTCGGGAAGATTCCTAAAAATATTAAGAAATCACGACAATGCAAAAATTGTTACGATTGTTATCTTTCTGAAGGTTGCCAGCTACCTTTCTTCCATTTTCACAGGTTTTAATTCCAGGGTTCCAGCAAAATTCCTATCTCTAATACATGTTTTGGGGGAATTAGTCATGCCGCTGATCCAAATGAAATTCGTCTTTTTACAAGCTTCATCTTTTAACGCGACATTTATAAAAGCCTGGTTCTATTTGTTCTTTGAAAGGAGACTGCTTCCATCTAAACAAAACTATACTCTCATCTACGAACTGATATAGGCGACGTTCTTTTCCTTGTATGTTAACTCTACGGATTCCACGATTTTCGTGCATTAATAACGACAAGATTTTAGCGCATAACAAATATGAAATGCAAGACAGAATCCCTTTAGCGAGCACCCCTGCAAATTTTAAATGCGGAAGTGCAACTTCCTTTCACAAGAAACACAGTTGTATCAAAATCAAAAGCGCAAATCTAACTATTCATATCAGATCCGAAGTTAAAAAAATCTCAAAACTTTTGTATACAAGCCCATGATACACAGTCTGGGCCTTTAAAAAAAAATCTAGGGTAGAAATTTGGACTAGCAATTTTTTCTGTAATGCAGAAAACAATATTCAACACTGGAAACGAATGCTTTCCTGATGTATCTTGCTTCTATAAAACGTATTTGTCCCTTGAAAACTAATTTCTGTAACACTTAATTTTAGTCTAGATACACGTTGAAGCTATCTCATATAAGAGTATTAAGGAGGAAAATTGGACACCAATTCTTGAGAAGTCTGTTTTGTTTAAGAGTAAGTGAAATTACTCCAAAATGTTGTGTAACTAACATTCGTCCCAATGTTAAGCCAGGGTTAAAAAAATTTAATAAAAAAAACAACAAACAATACCGGCATTAGCAAAAAATAGTCATGGAATGCACAAGTAAACTATTGCTTCCAGGGATTTTGAAGAACACAATAATTTTATTATTGATATTCCACAACATCAAAGCAACACAAAAACGTCCCGCAATGTCAAAAGAATATTGCCCATCCCATAATGCCGAAAGGATCAATACCAGACATCGCACAACGTCAAAATGAAACAAAGGTTTCCATCTCACAACGTCAAAAGAACAATACCAGCTATTCTACAATGACAAGAAGACACAATCGTCTACCCCACAACTTAAAAAGAAGCCCATCCCACAACTTCAAAAGAACATAGACCAGTTCAACCAACAACGCTGAAAAAATAGTGAGAAGCAACAATTCTAAACCGTCCATCCCTCAATGTGATAAGAGGTCAAAACAATCCACCCCTAGATTTCAAAAGAAAATAAAACCGTCTATCCTGTAATGTCAAAAGAACACAAAACTGTCCATCCAATAAAGTTCAAAACTGTCCATCCTGTAAGCCTAAAGTCAAACAAACTCAAGAAGTACACACGACAACGTTAAAAGAACACAATAGTATCTATCCGACGACGTCAAAACACACACACACACACACCACACCACACCACACCACACCACACCACACCACACCACACACAGAATGCTGTCTATCTAACAACGTCAAGAGAACACAAAAGCCGTCCATCCCTCCAAGTCAAAAGCTGGGAAAACAGCAGAGAAGAAGCAGCTAAAGAAGAAGAGCAAAATCCATTTTACAGCAAAACAGCACAGCACCACAGTAAAATACCTAGCACGGCTGCCGCTCCTTTTTTGAAGGTGGCCACTTGAAGAGAAAGATGACACACACTAGTTTACACCAAACATAACAAGCACTGAATTCAACGCACAGAAACATGAGAGGAAAAGGGGGAAAAACCTGTGAGGAAAAAAAAGGCTACGAAAATTCTTATAATCAACATTTCTATTCAAAAGAAACCAACTGCAGTTTATTTATAAAAAAAAAAGAGAAATCTTCAACGTATGGAATGTCCTATCCTACGCCAAACTTATAGAAATCTTTCAGTAGTTGTGTTATTTAAAACAAAATCATGAAGACAATCGTGATTTTGACCGACACAAAGTACGCAAATCGTATCTTATGCACAACGTCGAACAATCCAGAAAATATGAAAAAAAAAGAATCTGATCTGCGATCGTTATTAACAGAAAATTGCTCAAGACTATAGAGCTATTCAATTCTCAGAGAAACTGACGATAAACAAGAATAAAGGACATACAAAGACACACAATTGTGAACACACACACATGCATACACACACACACACACAGAGTCATTTATATGATCACACGCATATATTCTTCAATCTTAATTACATACTCGCCCGCACGCACACGTATGCACACACACACACACACACACACACACACACACACACAGTATCGAGGACATGCACGTTATAGTCAAAGAAAGAAACAAATTTTTAGTGGCGAAAATGATAGACCTTTTTGAGACAAAGACAGAACTCACATGGACGGCAGCGACACTTCTTAATGGCACGCACATCTGTCACGTCACTGTGACAATTTTTGCAGTAATAAAAGGCCCTGTAAGACACACACACACACACACACACATTAAAATTTGATTAATTCATTGATCCAATTAGGCAGGGGGATGAAAGCCAAATGATTCTCTACCAAAATAAAGTAAAAAGACTTTACAAAAAATGAAATATAAACCTTCATTTTCATAATGCACCTGACACCCAGCAAACACGCATGGCACATTGTATGTAACTTTTTTTAACTGTACTGCATTGGTAAAGATGTTTTTAAGTTTGTGATTAAAAGGAATGATATGCTAAGTCTGATGCACACTTGATTTCTGATTGGGAGACGAAGAAATTAAGCTTTCCAATCAAATACTTCATTAAATTTTTCACACTGAGTTTAAACAGTCGAGGTTCATGCCATCTAGATAATAAAAAATATTTGAAGTGAACCCTCTATTTAGATTATAAACAATGCGAAATTATTTTTCCGTATGAAAATGTCTTAACCTTTTTTTTGAAGTATCAGCATGCAGACACACAAAACAAGACACACATACGCATCATCTTCAGCACATGCGCGCGCGCGCACACACACACACACACACACACACACACACACACACTCTCGTAACATTCTTTTATTGCACACCGCTCATTTCTTTTTTATGTATCCGACAACTTACACACACACACACTCTCTTTCTCTCTCTCTCTCTGCACGCCTGCGTCTTTTTTGATGTTGTTCCATACATTTTACTGTACGGTACCTCTTGACTTCTTCGGCCGATTCTGCAATGAAGAAACCTTGCGTGGCATTCTCGATGCGAACTTTAGGACCTGGGTTGATGGCAAGAGTGCTTTCCCTGTGTCTTCTTGTCGGACTTCAATGGCACCCAAAAGCAGCTTCAATTTGGTGAAGCATAGTCTAGAAAATGATGGAAATTCCTGGTGTTAGCACCCATAAGCACGCACGCAGCATCTCCAGTTAATTGAAACACAGACTAGAAAAGGAAGGCTTAATTAAAACTATCAATATGACACACGCGCACACACATAATTTCTAAAAGGATTGAAAAAATTATGACTATAACACACACCCACTGATGGAAAAAAAAATTGAACATGTATGTACTGTGCAGAAACATTCACACAAATACTCACATATATAGTCTAGACAGGAAGACTGAAAAACATTCATGTGTGCACACACGCTTGCGCGCGCGCACACACACACACACACACACACACACACACACACACAGAGAGAGAGAGGACTGATGATATCAAATATACTCGCAGACAAAAACGTAGGTACACGCAAACCACGCTTACGCAAACACACCCTGAGTTGGAGAGAAAGCCTGTTTGGGAAAACAATCTGCAAAGGATTGAATATGTTTGTAATATCCGCGCGCGCACACTCACCGATTGTGCAAAGGACCATCAAACATTAATTGCAAAGACGCATAGCTTACCAGGGATGACGAGTTAGTCCTATGAACGCACACACGCGCATACAGTCTATATAGAAGAATGAAAACATTACTGATATGCGCAATGCAAGCACACACATTGTAAAGAACCAGTATTGACAATATCAGCATCATGCGAAAGCACTTACCCACGTGCACACACACACACACACACACACACACACACACACACACACAGAGTCACAAACACACACACACAGAGTTTGGAGAAGAAGTTTCTAACTGTAAATATGCACACATACACTGATATCCTAGAAAGATATTGAAAATACTGTGATGCTCTTGTACGCACTAACTCGCATGCATACACACAGAGAGTTCAGACACGAGGACTGAAAATACTATTGATCTGCACACGCACAGAGTTTTGAAAATATGACAGAAATTACCGTTGATATGCACAACCACTAACATGCACATTGCCAAGAAAGGATCGAAAATAATGTTAATATGCATGCGCGCACACACACACACACACTCAGAGTCTGGAAAGGAGAATGAAACTTATATCAATATGAATTTGTGAGCACACACACACAACACCACACACACACACACACACACACACACACACACAGTTTGGAAAGGAGAATGAAACTTACATTAACGTGCACTTGTGTGCGCGCGCACACACACACACACACGCGCGCGCACACACACACCAGGAAAAAAAGGATTAGAAATATTAATGTGTATGAACACTAGCTGCTCCTGCCCTACGCCTGCGCTGACACATATACACGCACCCCTTCTCTCACACACAGTCGCTGTTGTATTTTTTTCTGTCATATTAATTCCAGCATATTCATTCTTCAGCCGTGTTACTCGAAACGGCCACTGCACTCAGCTCGGCCAACCATAGCACGACTGATTCATTGAATTTCTGACTCCCTTGACAACATGAAAACCAGACGGCCGGCCGAGCCATCGATTGGGTAATCTCGCCATTTGATCCAAATGCACAGAACTAGGCACTTGTCTCCCTGTTCAACTGATGTTTTCCAGCCCTGATATGGCTTTTGTGATCGGCTGAGTCACATGCGACATTGATGTAACACCTGATCGTTGGGCCACTGACAACTGGAATATCCCTTCGATTAATCTGAGAAAAAGGGGGGTTTTGAAATGTACTATCAACCAAACCCTTATTCCTATGCATTATCAGTGTTTTTCAATTGATTTTGGCCCGTACTCTACAGATTTCATCCATTGTTTGAATTGAAAACGCTCGGTTTTTGTTTGCTCCATTTTGTCCTGTTTCTGTTCGTTTCAATATTGCCTGACGAAGTCCGACTGCTCGAAAGTTTGTTGTAACTTATTCGTTCCATTCGTTTGGCGATCTGGTAACTTACTTTTGTTCCATCATTTCAATTACCGCCCTCTGTTAACCAACTCTAAAATCAGTTTCAGTTTCATATCTGATGCCATCGTTGCGTAAGGACTTATCTACAATGATACATTACACAGTACCTGCCAAGCATCGTGGGTCCACGATACACAAAGGTTACAGCTAAATAAATGAGTGAGGGAGTACCTAAACAAGGAAAGAGTTTGGAAGAGGGCATCATGCACAAGCCTTAGCTGAGGCCTGACCTTGCGACATCACCCCAGACTCTAGCTGGTCAGGTCTTTATCACCCTTTAACAACGATCACTGATGCCCGCCTTTTTCAGCTCTCAGCCTGAATCCTTTTGAGGGACAAGCCCCTATCACTTGACAGGTGAATTAACCCCGACTCACTCGGCAGCCTCCGGGAAAGTCATGCCGTTGAAGGCGCTGGACAGGTACTCGGTGTACATCTCCATGGCAGTGCCCCGCATGTAGTCCTTCTGCCACTGGGGCATGTCGGGAGTCTGGAGAAAAGACAATGCGATCCGCCTCAATCTATCTCCGCTGTCAGCTTATCACAATCATCATCGATGTCATCATTATAATCAAATACTGATCGCAAATGTCGTGAAACAAGAAGCAGCGATAAATAATCTATTCGAAAAAAAGTTTCATTATCACCATCATCATCATCATCATCATCGTCGTCGTCATCATCACTGACAACATCAAATCAATGCATCAAGACATCATTCCGCTCAACAAATATGATCCCAGTCAGAGGCAAAGAGAATCTCATACATATCAAGATATCAGACGTTGCTGTCTTAAACAAAATATATGAATTTGCAATAGAAGAGGTCTTTAAAGGAAGTTTGCTTTTTTGGTGTTAGACGAAATGACCTTTTACTTAGCTAGCTACAGCACTAGGAAGCAGTTTGTAAAAACCAACTGCATAGACGTTACAGCATTATACTCAGGACACTCCGGAGAGCGCAGTCTTCCTTCAAGGTTGAACGGATCCAGGATCCACACTCTGACTCAGATCCACACCCACATTTACCGGGTTTGTCCTCAGGCCGCATGCCATCTGTCCATCAAGTTTAAATAAAATCACTGTAGACCAACAGACAGGGGTGAAAACATACCCTTGCGGTATTACTGAAACCCTAACATCATAGAGCTCTAACCCTGAAAACCTGGTCTAAGGGCTTACAGAACAATTCATAAATGTACGCGAACGCCCCTCCCCCCTCCCCACATACTTCCCCAACCCCCTTCCAGTCTGTCATCGACCACATCATCGGCAAAGCCACCAGCACTTCCCTTGCTCACTCACCGGCTTGTAGGACCTCATGGTGAAGAGGTTGGCCATGAGGGTGGAGAAACCCGGGGCTAGGCAGCTCTGGGCGATGAAGCCCAGCTTGAGCTCCGCCACACACACCGCATCATCCCCTCGCTTCCAGTCCCAGCTGGGGATGTTCAGCAGGTACGCCTGCACAGGACAGAAGAGGATGGGGGAGGGGGTGAAGGGAGGAGGCATATGACTGGATGAATGTAAAGCTACGGCCAGAAGAAGAAGCCAAACGCGGGTGTATTCTTCCGATATGTTTAGTGAAAATGTAATGTAATTATCAAGACAGCTTGCTCTGACTAGACAGAGAGAACATTCTGCAAATCTTTCTCTCTCTGTCTATCTGTCACACACACACACACACACACACACACACACACACACCACACACACAGAACCAGCGCACCCATGCTTGCTCCCGGCAAATTCCACAAAAGCTCAACCATCCTATGCGGTGTATAAAAAGCACCACACAACTTCAGAACAGAATACAGTACGATAGCGCACGTCAAGCACAACCACACCCCAGCTCCGTCACGTTGCCCACCTTGTTGTGGTATTGCAGGAGCTGCACAATGACCTTGATGTCGGAGAAGTTGTTTTTCACGGAGATGACCCGCATGATGTTGGCCGCGTCCTCTTGGTCAGGGTCCTCGCAATACTTGTTGGCCAGCACCAAGCATGCGTCGGCGTCACGTATCTGTAAAACATGAGTGACAAAAATTGATGGCCAGTACCAAACATGATTCGGCGTCATGTAAGTCAAATATTTTTGGCCATCACCCAAACACGCACTGGCGTCTCATACATATGTGCAAGAACGACTAAAAAGGATAAGAAAAATGTTGGCCTACACCAAATATACCTCCGCGTCATGTAGCTGTACAACAATTACATAAATTGTTGGCCAGTACCAAAAATGCACCAGCGTCACGTAAAGGTCATTTTGGTAAAACGCTAAATATGTGTCGGTTGTCACGTATTTGCAGAACAATTAGAAATAAGTTGGCCAACATCAAACACACGTTACTGTCATGTATCTGTAATAGAATAATAACCAAACCGTTTGCCAGCAACAGAAAAAACGGTCGGCATCACCTTACCTGTAGTACTACAAATGCACGTCATGTTTCGTTGGTAGAAAAACAAAACAAAACATACAGTAATTTGTTATGCGGTTTCTGCCCAGAGAAGTCGATCGCGGACTCGATTTCCATGGGATCAGTCATGTTTCATCCACTGAACCGATGCATCTCTGTGAGTGCTGCTCGAATTATAATTTTAATCTCGATGATCCCCCCTTTCCTCTCTACATCCACGTCCGTCACCAGTACGTGTCAAAGTCCTCAGCGTCATCTGGTTCATGGGAACTGTCGATGCATGGCACCCCTTGGAGTTGGGATGCTCACGCGTTGCGGCTCCTTGACATATCAATTATTATCGTCTGCAGGGAGGTCAGCATGCAGTGTCCTGCCTATCATGGACCTGCGCAGACACCACTGTATAGGACATGACGAAACAACCAAGGTGCTTTTCTTCTGCCCAGTTGCCTGACTGCTATTGTTAGCTGTGAGTCAACTGCTGGCACTGGGACTGAGACTGAATGAAATGTGGGTCTGGCTGTGAGTGGTAGTACAGGAATGAGCGAAGTGAAAGTAATGACACTGATGGGGAAGGGGAAAAATAAGACAGTAACAAAAAATGTTGATCGATACCAAACACCAGTCGACGTCACATGTCTGCAGAATCATATGAATAAAGCGTATTCTTAGCGTTGTTGATACAGGAAAAACCCGCCTGCTTCGTCTATATTGTTGTTGTCAAAACTAAACACGAGTTGGTGTCACGCTATCTATAGAGGAATGAACAAAAATATCGTCAGTTCATAAAAAAAACTCGCGTCTGCGTCACCTGTCTGTACTGAAATAAACAGAATGTTGACCCACACTAAATATGCGCCGGTAAAACGAGTCTGTTAAACAGTCTTTTCCATTGTGATACTTGTCCAAATCAGAATCACTGGTTTCTTGGCCAGTACAAACCCAGTACATGTCTGTAGTATGTGGTACATTCTAGATTTCAGTACTGACTGTTAACAATGTATGAGTGACCTCTCTTGTATCAATCACACTATTATCGGTCTTGTGGTCAACGTCAATAAGGGCTGACTACCATGATCTATCTACGGCGGAAGAAAGCATTCTTGACCAATTTACCGAGAAAAAAGCGCCAACATAATGCACCTCAAGCTCTAAGAACAAAATGCGTACTTAACCAAGACAAGGCATACCTCTGCCAGATGTCTCCTGGAACACAGTAAAATATTACAGGACAATACAAACTGCAGGGGGAAAAATCAAACTGGGGCCAAATGAAACGCACATCAGAAATACGTCACCGAAAACAGTATCTGCAGCAAATACGAGAAAAGCACTTAAGAGATGGCACCTCTCGACTAAGTCGAACGGATCCTGGATCTCCTTTTGATCCGGATTCGCACCAACATCTCATGGGTTCATCATGGGCCACAAAGTGTTTGTTGAAGTTGGATCAGCAGATTTTGCATTGTCTTGTTAAAGGAATGCTTGATTCGCCCTTTGATCCATAGCTGCACACCAGGGATCGGCGCCAAACTGAAATCAGCTCAACCGTGAGCCACACTGTATCTTTCCACCAAGTCCTTTGAAGTCGGTACATAAGTTTTGCGTCATCAACTGACAGACAGATTTAAAAAAAAAACAACTAAAAGACACAGAAGCGGAGAACAACTAACTTCTTTTGCGAGATTATAGCAAAAAGCTAGCTCATCACAGCGTGGCAGTACCAAATAATGCATGTCAACTACAGTTGTCCACAAGCAGCTTACCCGCACACGTTCAGGTCTGGCGTTCATACAACCCTGAAATACTCACTTGCGGAAGTCCGCTTCAACAACCCTCCAATTCCAGGTCAGGTGACCCTGCACAAAGAATACTTGCAAGTGAAATGAGTTCTGGTGGTAAGAACGTTAAGAAACTGAGAGTGGAGCCTATAAGGTTTAACAGTTATAAGCCGTTGCCAACGAGACAGGTGAGATTCTCTTTCTCTCTCTCTTTCCATGTGCCAGCAAAATATCTAATTGCCACATGCTGTGCACTTGGTGAGTTCATGAATTAAAAATGCGTCCCCACAGAGGCATTAGGTATCAGATACCGTGTTCCTCTTTCTGCCCTCTCCCTGTCTTTGCGCGCATGCATATATGTGCGTGTGACTCTGTACATCCGTGTGTGTGTGTGTGTGTGTGTGATGTAAAATGAGAATGCGACAGAAAATTAACAATAAATACCGTTTTCCTTTGAAGCTACATCAACAACATGAACACCGTCCGTCTATTCCATCTCGTCTGCCCCTCCCAGCAGCATTCAACTTGCTCCTACCCTCCACCTACCCGTACTCCCAGTTTTATCCATTTCCGTCACCCCAACTCCTCTACCTCGTTCCCGCTCCAGCTTTTATAGCCAGATCCAGTTATAACCAAAATAGTTAGCAGCACGCAGTGTCTCTTCTGATGCGATGTCTCATGACGAATTCCTGTGAACCACTCCATGTGGATGACAGAGCTGGGGCTGAGAGAAGAAGCCGGACTGAGAAGGGTGGGAGTAAAGCCACCGCAGTGGAGATGGGGATGGGGGCACGGAGGATACAAGAGCAACCGCCTCCCCCCCCCCCATTCTCCTCCCTCCCTTCCCCCCCCAAAAAAAAAACAAACGAAAATGTCACCAATCTCACCTTAATAAACAAATTAATGAATGATAGCAACAGTTTAAATATAATTGCAAAATACTAAAAAAGAAAACAATACACAAACTTACAAAGGCAAAAGCAACAAACACATAACGAATAAAAACCAGCCAGAACAAAACCCCAACCCGATGACAAGCAAGTCAACACAGCAGACAAAAACACGCACAAAGCACTTACTTGTCCAGGAAGACGATCTCGTCGTCCACATCCTCTCTGTCCTTGTGTAGGAAATCTTTTAAGAAGTTCAGCACCGACTCAAAGTTAATATGACCACATACCACCACATGTCTGAAAATAAAAAGAATATACAAGCAAAGGCACCGATAAAAACACGCATACGAAGACGCACGCACGCCCACGCAACAACAACAACAACACACACACACACACACACACACACACACGCACGCACGCACGCACGCACGCACGCACGCACGCACGTGCGCATACACACACACACGCGTACGCACACGCACGTACACACACGTACATCCACACGCACAAGCCCGTGTGTATTAGTTGATACATTTTGCTTAAGATCTGCAATTATCCACTTTGCATATGCTGGTTTCTCTCTTTCATTCCAACTCTTGTTGCAACTTTCTTTACGTTATCACTGCAAAGGGATGATTATTCTTGCTACATGCTTCCCATCATTAACACTCCCCCGCCCCTTTCAACTGAATCCAGTGCCACATTTGCATTCTTCATATTTGAGGTATACACAACATACAAGAACCAAAAAAGAGTGAAATCACCATTTCCGCTTTAAAAATGACTCGCGGCAGCTGACGTGATTGAGAACGAATGATTTTTTTAGCTTAATCGTCGGCAGTTGAATGCGGATTCGTCTTTTCACAAGGAATTTCATGTTACTGGTGCCTGTCTTATTTTCCCATCCTAACTGGATTTGCAGCCCTGGTACGCCCCGTTTAGTTGGCTGGGCTATAGACACCAGCAACTGAACTGACTGCTGCTGCAAAGTTGCAGTTCGTCAAAATATAATAAGGCACTCAGGCATTTAAAGCATTTCACACACAGTGTAGCCTATTGGCACACATTTTATTCTTTCGAAACCAAGATCAAAGACAACAATAATGATCAGACCTACATCATTAGTAATGATCAATAGTGACAGGAGTGCCTGTATCATAGCTGCATAACGTCCATAATCAGTTGATATGAAATGAACACTGGGCAATTTGCTTCTTACCTCTTGCCTCTTTCTTTCTTATAGGAACCGCCGTACTTTTGTCTCCGGCCTAAGATTTCCGCTATTTCTGGGATAGCACTGGTAAACAATGCCTGTAACACAGCCATGCACACACACATGTGAATGCATACACGAAATATTTACACACTCACAGCAGTAACACACTTATATATATATATATATACTGCACAGCACACATTTTGCTAAGGATACTATATTAGACATAAAAAGATGAAAAACAGAGAAAAAGATGCATGTCATTTTCGTGTGCCTGTAAAGGTCAATCTACCGTCAACATGTACTCGTTGCTGTTTGTTCGAGTTTTATGCAGTGCACGTGCTCCATGCAAAGGCGAGCGAGTACCCCCATTTTCAAAGAATTTCCTGTCCTTACAGGAAATGTTCAAATGTTATTAAAGGGTGTGATTTCGCTAGCTGTGGTCACTGTGTGCTTGCTCGTGGTTGGTAATGGCAGAGCAACGTCAGAGACGACATTTGTCGAGTGATGAACTGTCTCGTTGTGTTGGAATGCTGGAGGGGGGGTGCACGCAGACTCATGTTGCCAACGTCTTTGGTGTGTCGCAGAGTGTGGTTTCCCGGGCATGGACCAGGTACCACGCGTTCGGTACAGCTGTGAGACGACATGCAGATGGCAGACAACGAGCAACAACTCCTAGAGAAGATCGATTTCTTCTTGTTCAGGCCTGCCGAAATCGGATCTGCTCTGCTGGGACCCTTCGTTCTGACCTCTTGAACGCCACTGGCACCAATGTCTACCTCCAGACTATCAGGAACAGACTCCATGACGTCAATCTTCGCGCCAGAAGACCCTGCATTCGTGTTCCACTCACTCAGGAACACCGACGACGACGATTGGCTTGGGCCCAAAATCATGTGAACTGGACTGTTGTTGACTGGACCCCTGTGCTTTTCAGTGATGAGTCCAGGTTTTGTCTGCACCACACTGATGGTCGTGCTAGAGTGTGGCGCAGACCAGGAGAGAGGTACCAGGATGCCTGCATCGTCCAGCATGACCGTTATGGCGGAGGGTCACTGATGGTCTGGGGCGGGATCAGTATGGCTGGACGAACCGATCTTCTCGTCCTGCAGCAGGGAACCATGACGGGTCAGCGGTACCGAGATGAGGTCCTTGATGTCCTCGTCAGACCCTATGCAGGCGCTATTGGCGAGGACTTCATCCTCATGGATGATAATGCCCCTCCACATCGCGCCAGGATCGTCCAGCAGTACCTGGAGCAGGAAACCATCGTCCGCATGGAGTGGCCTGCGCGTTCACCTGACTGTAATCCTATTGAACATTTGTGGGACGTTCTTCAGGTGGCCGTAGCACAACGTCAGCAGCAACCCCGCAGCCTCCACGAGCTGGAGAACGCCCTGGTGGCCGAGTGGAACGCTGTGCCTCAGATCCAGATCCAGAGGCTGATCAGGAGCATGGGGCGGCGATGTCAGGCTGTGATTGCTGCTAGGGACTCCCACACGCGCTATTGAGCCAGCCACAACAGTCTCCTGTCATTCAAAGTGGACTTTGACCAAATGTCTCATTTCAATAAAATGTGCAAATTAGGGGGGTGTTCAGTTTGCAGTCTTGTGTTACCTCATCTGTGATTGATTAATTTTTGACGTTATGATGTATTCATGAATGAAATACAGCTGTATGATTTACATAATATTTAGGACCATTTGAAATAAATTTTGGTAACATTATATTTGTTTCCAGTTTCTATCCTTAGCAAAACGTGCGCAGTAATATATTCATGGGGGGATCACTTAGCTCGGAAGAAGGTGGAAGATTCCATCTCACACACACACACACACACACACACACACACACACACACACACACACACACACACATCCAGCAGAAATGAATTATTAAAGACTAACAGTTCAGCCATCTTTTTCTTGATGACTATTTGTTACGTCTCACTGGTCCGGACACATTAAGATTTTTATGCTGTTTGCCGTGCCCACTGAAAGGGGCTAAAATCCCGAATCACGTGTTTAGGCTATGCTAAAACGACGATATCATTTGCGATGGGAACTTTCATGCGCCTATACATTTTTTCCTTAATATCAGGGGTACTGCGTGGTCCTTCCACGTCCAAAAAATCGTCCGGCTCCAAAGGAAATGTGATGCTTCTAGCAGGCTACCCACAAATAATCTGTAATCCTCTTTCTTCTTCTCTTTTATTTAGGCCTATATTAAATTTTTGAACCCATTTTTCTATCACCTACACTTGTTTCCTCTGCTATTATGCTGTTCAGTTGATAGATTGATCGACAGCGGAGGATTGCATCTCCTTTTTACAGATCCAAGCGAGCTATTTAAGATCAATTCTTTGCCTTGACACGCTTCCGTTGGTAAGGGGGTGAATCTGACAAATTCGTTGAAGCAAATTATGTATTGTGTGATCCCTCTTCCTATATCATTTTTTGCATCCGCAAGTAGGTATAAAATAATCATTTCTTGTGTTTACATTTTCAAAATCATAGGGTAATTTTCAGATCTTATGTCTCATTCCTTTTCTCACAATTTTACTCATTTCAGACGGCCGTTCTGGAATATCAAACAGAAATCTGTTGAAATTCAATAGTTCCAGTCATTTTATTCTTGATCTCTGCCATTTGCCAAGCCTGCTAAGAGGGGCTGAAGCCCCGAATCACATTAGTCAGTAGGAATAAACTTTAGGGAGAACTTGACAGCAGAAGGACTTCAGAGAAGAACCCCCCCCCCCCCCCCCGCCCCCCGACAAGTGTCACGGCCCTGAACTCCTACACTCTAAGGGGGCCGGGCCGCATCCTGGTCATGACTTCAAGATGCCTTTCTACGCACGCATCTGGGAGTCATGACCTGGACAAAAGGAGAACAAGTGCATGCGCTCATGCATTTGTTCCCCTCTTACGAGCACTGAAGGCCTAATTCATTTTTTCAAACTAACTTTCTGTCAGTTTGTTAAGTCTCAATGGACTTAAGGATTGATTATTAAACTTTCCTACACTTCTCTTCTGCTATTTAAGTTGTTCAGTAAACTTACCAACACTTGTCTTCCTCTGCCATTTAAGTTGTGTTTTATATAATATATATATATATATATATATATATATATAATATATATATATATATATATATATATATATATATATCACAAATATGTACAGGTATCCAATTCTTCCGTCATTATTAGGAGAATGACTCAAGGTTTTTCTTTTTCTTTTTCAAAACAAGGAAAGGGATTCGAGGGGGGAGGGAAGGCATATGGGTGGTGGGAGGTTCAGGGTGTGAAGCATTAATCGTTCACTGCCATTAACGGTCATAAACTGCGAATTCACCAACCGCTCTTCTCCAGTAGCTGTCACGGGCCGAATCATCATCAAAGATCCGTCACTGGACCAGTGACCACGACGTGCGAATCTCTCACCTTCGTGTGCATTATACAGGAGATGGCCCTGCAGTCCTCAGTGCACGCACACTATCTACCTGGCTCTGTGGTCACCCAACGTCAGATAAGGTCAACAACTCCACACCTAGTCACGCAGAGAGTTTCCAGTCTGACGCATCACCTTAAGTGGATGTGGACATTAACCTTGAATGCAGCTATTAAGAAGAAAGAAGAAGACGATGGAGGAGGAGGAGGAGAAGAAGAAACCGCTGCCGGTGCAAAGTTGTATCAGTGGCTGCGAAAGCATCAGGATGATGATGCGACTAGTTCGATTCCCGCCGCCACCCAACGCAACGCTACTCGTCTTAAGTGCTATCGTTCTGATGGCGTCAGTGAAGCACTTGGCTCCTGCCACAAACTCGAGAATTGGGCAGGTTCCTTTACCCCATCCTTCTCGGACAGTCATTGCTGTCTTCCATGTCACCTTTGCTGCGCGTGGATGTGTGGTCGGGATGCTGTTGTCGAGCGTGGTGAAAACAGAATAAACGATGGGAGCTTACCAAGTTCAAAAGCTCATCATTACTGTTTTAAACGATTATCATGGAAAATGGACTGATACACTGTCTTCACGTGAAAACAAAATCCACAGAAACAAACAATCAAACAAAAAACCCTTTCAGCTACAAAAAAAATGTTGATGTCGTTACAGCAGTCTTTTCCACGAGAAGAAAGCATTATGACCTTTGTAATCTGACAGCAGTGACAGCTCTTAATTACGACGTTCATTTCCGGCTTCCGGCACTCTCTTCCTTGCCAAAGCAGCTTTGAAAAGGACAGTCCACACAGTGATGCCGGTGCGCATGCACAGTCACAAGTCCTGTTCACATACGTAACAACTATCTGCTTTAATGAATCATAATTACTACTTGTATGGTGATCCCATTTACCGGTAAAACGGGCCACCACCACTCCCCCCCCCCCCAATACAAACAAAACATCAGTGAGTACAAAGCACATCATGAGCGATACTAACTGTTTTCACGCGAAAACAGCGGAAAAGGGCCTATTACTGTTTTCTTGAAGATAATTACTAATTCCGCGAATAAATATTGCTTACAGAGACTTATGACGCTTATCAAGCACATCCTAAGCCTTTTTAATTCTCAGTGAATATCAGGTTGAGGCACGACGAAGTTCTCCCATGCTCTGTGTGTGTGTGTGTGTGTGTGTGTGTGTGTGTGTGCGTGTGCGTGTGTTTGTGCTCGCGCGCGCACAAGCGCACTATACCATACGCTATGCCCTCCGCCAAACTGTTTTGTTTCTTTTCCTCCGAAAGTAAAATGGCCTTTCTTTCTAAGGAGAGTGCGTCACTTCTGTTCACCATTAAAAAGGATTAAAAAAAAAAAAAACCCTCTCTTCTCTTTTTTTCTCTCTACTGCTTCTAGACTAGACAACCAGCTTAAAGCAGACTGCCGGCATACTGATCAAGAATATACATGCACTACAGAAACTTCTTGACCAGTCAGCCGATCGATCACCTGACCCACAAATCGATGGCGACCGATTGTTCCAAAAGATTACGCTGCTTTTCCATGTCAGTTACCACACACACACACACACACACACACACACACACACACACACACACACAAACCAACCAAAGACAAATACAAAAGGTAAACGTTGTAGGATGACGATCAAGATAAACCAATGAATACCTCGTTGCAAGCTGATACAGTCAACACTCAGGACAGCTTCTCAAGCTTTAAAACGTTGAACCAAACTGAAACGAAGTTAAAAAACAAAAAAACAAACAAAGGGAAAACACCGCGAGTTTTTCTCTTTCAATTTGGTTCACGTTAAAAAAAAAAAGCAGAAAAGTAAGTAGCAATGCAACTAACTTGTATCCGTTTGAGTGTCTTAAAAATTAAGACTCTGGCTATCATTCCCGTGTAACTGCGTTTGTAAAGAACAGGATCTTGCTGACGAGTCTTACTTAACCATTATTTGGGAATGTCATCAATGAAGCTACGTATTTTTTTGTTTTTTTTTTAATGTACAACAACAAAACTTCTTTCCAAACTTTCAGGCCATTTGAACATTGTTTAAAGCGCTATGGCAAAGGAAACAAACTGCAGCGTTACCGGAACCAGACGAAAAAGCAGAGCACACAAAACACAGTGTGAAGCAGCACAGTTTTAATGAATGACACAAAACAGGACAAGAAATTTTTGGCAATATGCCTTCCTCAGCGACAAAACAACAACAACAACAGTACAGACATTAACATGCGCAATACTGCCCTTGTGAAGCCAAAGTGGGGCTTCACAAGTGAAGCCAAAGTGGGGCTTCACAAGTGAAGCCAAAGTGGGGCTTCACAAGGGGAGTATTGCGCATGTTAATGTCTGTACTGTTTTTTGTTGTTGTTGTTGCTGAGGAAGGCATACTGCCGAAAATTTCTTGTCCTGTTTTGTGTCGTTCATTAAAACTGCGTTACTTCACACTGTGTTTTGTGTGCTCTGCTTTTTCGTAAAGTGCTATGGATTTAGTGACATGACACAGTATGTTGCATTAAGCATTCCTGTTAATATACTGTAAATGGCATATATACTATTTAAAGAATTTTGTCATGTCGTACACGTCTGCCAATTTTCGGCTGGGCTTGCAGAAAAACAGCCATTTTGAACAGACTTACATGGCACATGAACTGTCATGCTTACACGAAACATCGTTCTTCATAAGCATTCCGTCTTTCACGAAGTGGCAAGACACGGATAGAAAGCAGGAGTGGTCGGCCATCACGCTTTGCCATCCGTACTGCGTGCACAGACACTGTTCTCCTCCCCCATGCACAATTGGAACGCTACGTGAATTATTCACAGCAGCCGTACGCTGATCGGATCAGGGAGTCGATGGGCTGCTTAATAGGTTAATTCCCAGTAACACGGCAGAGCTGATGGGGCGTCCTGGGGAAAGAGGAGAGGAGGAGATGGGGAAGAAGGCCGGTGTCAACAACATGCCGTTTGATTGGCTGACATCGTTCAGGGCTTGTTGGAGGCTGACCCATGGAGTTGTTCCAGCCTAGAGTTTTGCATGGCACGGGGGGAACAGCAACAGTGATACTGCTACAGAAACATTTTTAGGGGAGATGTTTGAATAGAATGCAGTACGAAATACACACAGCACTGCATGTGATAATACAACCAAAATCATGTATTCATTTTACATCTAGCAAGTCATTCGGCTTTAATCGTGGGCGCGCGTGCACACACATGCACGCACGCACACAGACACACACACGCACAGTCACACACACACACACACACACACACACACACACACACACACACACACACACATACGCGCGCACGCATACATACACACAAACACATAGGTACGCGCACATGTACGCGCATGCACACACTCAGAAAAAATGCAAACTGCCTCTCTCTCTCTCTCTCTCTCTCTCTCTCTCTCTCTCTCTCTCTCTCTCTTTCTCTCTCTCCCTCCCTCCGTCACATACACACAGATCTGCAGCACATCAAAACTACATGTTACACAATATTCTTTTCCCGACACCTTAATCTTTCTTTTGCCCTTATTCCCCGCCCCCTCTACATACACACACACACACACACACACACACACACACACACACACACACACACACACACAGAGATCAGCAGCACATCAAAGCTACATGTTACACAATATTCTTTTCCCGGCACCTCCTTCATCTTTCTTTTGCCCTTATTCCCCACCCCCTCTATACACACACACACACACACACACACACACACACACACACACACACACACACACACACACACAAACGCGCGCGCGCGTGGATGGAAGTAACCTTAAAAAAGAGAAACCCCACTACGTAGCATAAACCATACAAAAAAGTGTATCAAAAAGAGCTCGACATTATAGCAGAATACTTGAGAAAGAATGGACTAAGTTTATCTGCAGAAAAAAACAAACATTGTTTTATTCAACAGTGGCTCGAATCCCGACAAAATGCCTATTTTCAGAATGAATGGAGTAGTTCTTAATTATGCATCACAAATCAAGTTTTTGGGCGTTAACCTCACATCGAAAATGTCTTGGAATCAACACATAGATTATTTGCTGACAAAAGCAAGGAAAACTTTAAATTTTCTCAAAATTGTGAGTACACAGAGATGGGGACAAGACACGTCCACTCTAATTTATCAATGTAAATGTCTAATACGATCAAAATTAACATACGCGCAAGAAGTGTTTTTTAGTGAACCAAACTATCTGTTAAAGAAGCTTCAAAATATAGAATGCAAAGCGCCCAAACTTGCAGTGGGTCTTCCCACCCATGCATCTTGTCTTCGAACATATAATGAAGCTCAAATTTTACCCTTAGATGATCAGAGGGAAGTGGCTGCCACGAAATTTGTGATAAGAAGCTTTCCGGTTAAGAATGATGTGAAAAATGAAATTAAAATTAGATCAGATATCGACTTTCCTACACGTGCAAAAAACAATATCCTCTCAGATTACTTTGGCAACGTATACATCTGAGCCTAGGCAAGCCACGGGCATTACTGTTGACGAAAAGTCTGTATCTGCAAGGCCGTCTTTCTTCCATACACCACCCTGGGAACTTCAAAGGGCCCATTTTGATATTGACCACACTGATTTAAAAAAGGACAATATAAATATAGTGGCAAGCAATGCTAAATTTGATATTGAAGAGAAGTATCCAAATCATTTAAAAGTATACACAGATGGGTCATTAATTCAGAAAAATGCGGGCTCTGCTTATTTGATACCTGATTTAAAAGTAGAGAAATGTTTTTCACTGGGGAAAAATAAATCGGTTTTTACTGCGGAACTTACTGCAATGTTAATGGCGTTAAATTATCTTCTAAATTTCCCACGATCTATATTTCAAGTACTTGTTTGTGTTGATTCGAAGTCTGTGCTTCAGGCACTGAAATCATTAAGACTGCAGAATAGATCAGAAATGATAATTGAAATTAGCTGTTTAATTCATGCTCTCTCTCGGCACGGCAATCACTTTCTGCTGGATACCGTCACACTATTCGTTTTATTATAGTGACAAAGTAGACAGAGCTGCAAAACAAGGTGCAAAATGTAGTTCAGAGTCTCTCAGGATGGATTTTCCACTTACGGTTCAAGAACAATATAGTATAGTGGAATCATTTGCTTGTAACCATTTCCAGAATTCCTTCAAAAAGTCTCACAAACAGTTTATTTACACAGATTTTAGTATTGCAAAATTAAAAACACACTCCCACATCAGCCGGAAGTTATCGTCCCTTATGAATAAGTGGAAAGTCGATGCTTTTACAACAAAATTTAGTAAATATGCCTCATGTGTTTGTGGACAGGGCATCACAGTTGATCATATTATCTCATGTGCCGCTATCAAACAATTTATACCCATACTTTCTACATATACTATTACAAATATTTTCGAATCACCAGCATTAACCTATGAATTCTTTCTTTCTTTATCAAAGAGTCCAATAAGTAAGTACTTATAGTTTCTTACATTTATTTACTCATACTTATGAGGTTACTTTTAAGTGAGTCAATCATTAACCTACTACTACATTTACATAATATATACGAAAGGACCATTCTTATCCGTCCCCTACCTCTCACTGTACTCTCCCATATCAAAACCATTTGTAGCTTTCTAGCTATATCATGAG
>CM031595.1:146631442-146648942 GCA_018398815.1 Conus ventricosus
TAAATAACAATAAGCAGTATATGGCTTCTGTAGATTTTGAAAAAGCCTTCGATTCAGTTTCACACACGTACACACTCCTACGGCCTATTTTGTTTTGAAAAAAAAAAGGGAATCAAAGGTAAGTTGCATTGTAGTGTGAAAAGTATGTATAAAGAGACAAAAGCAAGAATTAGAGCAGGAGCAAAATTATCAGATTTTGTTCAGTATTCGAGAGGGGTTAAGCAGGGGGATGTTTGTAGTTCAGTTTTATTTTCTCTGTTCATGAATGAATTGGCCAGGGACATTAATCAAAATGGACGGCATTGTGTTACTTTTAATCTCTTGGAACTGTTTATCTTCCATTTTGCTGACGACATTATTATTGTATTCTCTACAGCTGTAGTTGGTTTTCAAAGACAACTGACCAGCTTGCATTCAGCTGATACTAAATTAGAATTAAAAGTTAATATAAATAAGACCAATATTTCGTAAGATGAATATTTAGCACGTAATGAGAAATGGATCTACGTGGGTGAGCACACCGTAGTAGTCAACTCATACAATTCTCTTGGATTTTCTTTCACTTGGATTTCTTTCACAACCAGATTAAGTTTCCCATTTGAGTGTCAAAATAGAGTAACTCATTTTCTGTGGGTTTTTTTTTTTTATCGAAGTTATTCGACTCTCAGGTAAAACCAATCTTACTGTGTGGATCGGAACTTTGGGACTTCGAGAAAGTTGTTGTAATAAAGAATGTTCATTTACATGTTTCGAAAAGGTTTACTTTTAATTTAGACAATCAAACACCAAATGATTTCGTTTGTGGTGAACTTGGAAGTTATCAGATATATATTAATTAATTCCGTTTCTTGTCCGAGCGCATTATGAAGATATTTTTCTACCTCACTGATTTTTGTCGTCAAACTTATCGAAACGTTGCTTTTAAAACCTCGTTCCTGTTACCCATCCCCTGTGTCCACGAAAAGATTCGTGTGCTAGAACGTCTAAATTTGATTTTGTTTCACTCTGTTTCAATATGTCTCCATCAGTCTCTTTCTCTGTCTTGGCAATTTCTCAGATTATTTTTTTGCATAGTGAACGATCCTATGGCGCCAGTAGAATGGAGAATCACTGTCAGAAGCAGTGAAAAATGCCCAACTACAAGGGCGACACTTAAGTAACGTCCTTGTCCGTTTAATCATTAGCACGTGCAGTGCTGGGCACGGTCGTCACGTACACCGTATGGTCCCTGACTGAATCAATCAATTGTGTTGGGGGTTATTGTACTACGTATTAAATATTCATTCGATATCACTCAGTCTGGGTGTCTCTGTAAATGTGAAAAGTGTGTGCGCGTGTGCGTGTGTGCATGTGTGTGTGTGTGTGTGTGTGTGTGTGTGTGTGTGTGTGTGTGTGTGTGTGTGTGTGTGTGTACGTGCGTGCGTGCGTGTGCGCGCAGAGAGAAAGAGAGAGAGAGAGAGAGAGAGAGAGAGAGAGAGAGAGAGAGAGAGAGAGAGAGAGAGAGAGAGAGAGAGAGAGAGAGCGCACTAGCGCCATCTTCCTCCTTTTCCGTTCTCCAAACAACGGTGCTCTGGCGCTGGTCCCTCTAAAAGCATTGCCGGCTCCATCGAGCAATGCTGCCAGCTGTGCCCATTTGCTCTCTCGCTCTTTACATCAACGGCTTATTCTCATTCTGTCTGTCTCTCTCTCTATCTCTCTCTCTCCCTCTGCTCTCTGTCTATCTGTCTCGCTCTGTGTGTCTCTACCCCGTTTGCATGATTGTCTCAGTTCCTCTCCGTTTTCTGCCGTTTACGTAAGCGTACTTCTTATAACTTTGTCGATGACGAAGGCGTTGATTGTAAGAACTCTTTTCTTCTTTTTTGCTCTCTGGGGTGTTTGCAGCTACTGTGCCAATATTCTCCGTCTTTTCTACTATTTTTTTCCTTTTCTCTCTCTCTTCTTGCACTTGTTCTGTTCATCTTTTTTTGTATCTGTCTGCTCACAGACTTCATCAGTCCTAGACTATCTGTCAGTATCACAATAAATTACATTTGTCAGTGGCGCTCTCGTGTTGATTTGTCCGCATAAATGATCTGTGTTCCGATGATGTGTACATAGCAAGATCACTTTGTAAGACTAAACCACGGCCTTAAAATCTCAATCTCGGCCTTAAAAATTAAACAATCAATTAATTAATCAATCAATCTTCCTCCATACTCCACCACTGAGCCATAAAAATAAAACAGTCAACTAATCAATCAATCAATCTTCGTCAACGACCCTCTTTTGTACACGCCAAACGCGTCTATGTAACGAAGGATTTTTTCTACTAGACGATTTTTGTCTAAAAACACAATGCAACTCAGAATTTTTCACATCTAGACTTGTAACACATTATTTCTATTAACTCTATCTGTATCAATGAAAATACGTGTTGAACAGTCTGTGTCTCCGAATTCCTTAAAATCCGAAGGTGTCTCTAGGATTAAAGTTCAGAAACTGTCAAAAATGCTTAACTACAATGACGTCGCGTTAACGTTCTTGTCCGTGGCACCATGATGTATAGAGTGGTGTGCAGGCACCAAGCACTCCGCACAGTCCGCGCTGAATCGATCTATTATGTCAGGGAGATGAAAAATGGAAGCCATATAACACCCGTACAATAATGGCAATATTTCCGTTTTTTTCAAACCTTTCTCAAGCCACACTGGCCAACTGCGATATATTGTGTCGTAGGTTCCTGTCATACGGATCAAATATTGATTCGCATGCGTGTGCTTGTGCGTGCAAGAGCGCGCGCGTGCGTGCGTGCGTGCGTGCGTGCATGTGTGTGTGTGTGTGTGTGTGTGTGTGTGTGTGTGTGTGTGTGTGTGTGTGTGCGCGCGCGCGCGCGCCTGCGCGTTTGTGGTTGTAGTTGGCATGCGTGCTCGCACTTGCATGCATTTGTTCACACATGTGTGAAAACGTGTGCTGGCACTTTCGCGCAATCCATGTCATTTGTAACACTTTTACTGGCTGCAGTGGCACATGTACTTTGTTCAATGATCAAGGATGTGCGAGCTCTTGTGCTTCTCTTCAATTGGTACAGTGGCTGTGCCTCTCGTTTCATCACACACGTATACCCACCCCCTCCCAGTCCTCTCATCCCCTCTTCCTCTTTCTGGTTCTTTCCCCGTCCCCTCAAAAAATTCTTAGAAGGGAAAGTATTTTTCACAGTAACTTTTGGTCTAAAACGCGAACGGTCTTGATTTATGAGATACAATGCCAGACTGATAGAATAACCTTGGTGTGCGCTAGCTTTTGCGGGGACGGGAGGTGGAATGGAGCGGGGGATGGAGCATTATGGTCATAAAAGGGAAGTGAATAGGTGATGGGAAAGAGCTGAAAAAAAAAACCCGAACGAATGTGCAAACAAGCACCGCCAGCAAGAAACGAGCCCCAGTCAGTCACAACTGCTTGCTGTGATTCGGAATGAGAACTGATGATTTACAAGGCTCGTCCAACCTGATTTGGAACCGAAACGTGGTAATTACAAAGCCGGCTGGAACAGTTGGAACAGAAACAAGCCAAGTAAAACGTTAGCTGGAACACATGCAATGCCAGTACAAGTCCACTTTGGACATAAATAAGACCAGCGCAAGGCATGGCGCTACACAAACAAGGTTAGTCAGCGCACAAAACTAGCCCAGTCTAAGGCCAGTTGAGACACAAACAAGGCCAGTTTGAACACAGAAGTCAGGCCAGTTGGGAAAAAAGCAAGGCCAGTACCTAGGCAGACGGGATTCCAGAAAGGCCAGAACAAGATCAGGTGGAACACAAACATGACCACCAGTACAAGGCCGGCTAGGACACATGCAACAGTAACTGGAGCACGAACAAGGCAATACAAGGCCAGTTAGGACATAGACATACACAGGGCCAGTGAAATTCCAAATGGGACAAAACAAGGCCAGAACACGGCCAGCTGAGACAGAAACAAGGCCACTACAAGGCCAGTTTGAACACAAACAAGACCAGTACAAGGCCAGGTAGGACACAAACAAGGCCAGGACAAGACCAGGTAGTACACAAACAAGGCCAGGACAAGACCAGGTAGGACACAAACAAGGCCAGTACAAGACCAGGTAGTACACAAACAAGGCCAGTACAAGACCAGGTAGGACACAAACAAGACCAGGACAAAACCAGGTAGTACACAGACAAGACCAGGACAAGACCAGGTAGGACACAAACAAGGCCAGTACAAGACCAGGTAGGACACAAACAAGGCCAGGACAAGACCAGGTAGGACACAAACAAGGCCAGGACAGGACCAGGCGACCAGCCGCCGTGGCGAAGTGGTTAGCGTCGCGGACTCCCGGCTGGGAGGTCGTGGGTTCGAATCCCATCAGAAGTCATGTGGGTTTTTTCTGCCCCGACCGGCTCCTACCCAGAGTTGAGTTTGCTGCGGACTCAGTTGGGAAGACTGGGACCACACAGTCGAGTTTCATCCACTTAATGGATGCGTTTCTGAGAGTGTTGCTCAAATTTCCTGACCAACACTGCAGGTGCCTGTATCTCTCGGGCCTGGTTGACGCCAGGATATATTATGAAAGGAAGCGTAGAGTACAGCCCTGTCATGTAGTCTCAGACCGAAATGGAAATCCGTAGCATCATCTTAATCATCCTCATTCCCATTGATCAGCATTAAAAAAAAATGTCTCAAATTCTGTGGCCCTTCATGCCCTGCTCTCATGGTGACCTCAGTTTCGATGTCCTCTCCACGTCTGTGGCCATGGTTTGCTTCCGTCGGGGTCACCGGTATCGGCGAGTCCATGGGGGCTGTCGTTGGACGGACGTGGTGGCGCCCTCCGGAGGGAGAGCTCACTCACGCCGGCTCCGCGACTAAGCAATTATTGTCGTCAGTAGAGGGCTTAGTAGGTGGTGTCCTGCGTATGTTAGATCAGAACAGGCGCCACTGAACACCACCGAAGTGACTCGGCAGCAGTGCAGTGTCTCCTCCGGTGGCTTGCCTCATGACGACTTGACATTGACTGCTCCCTGTGGATTGCTGGTGCCGGGGCTGCGGCGGGCCAGCCGGGCTATGGCTGTGGACGGGATGTCGGAATGAGCAGCGTGGGTGCACTGCCTCTGAGGTAGCGCAGAGGTTGGGACAGCACAAAAAAAAAGAAAAAAAAAGGATAAGACCAGGTAGGACACAAACAAGGCCAGCACAAGGCATTGTAGGACACAAACAAGGCCAGGACAAGGCATTGTAGGACACAAACAAGACCAGGACAAGACCAGGTAGTACACAAACAAGGCCAGGACAAGACCAGGTAGGACACAAACAAGGCCAGGACAAGACCAGGTAGGACACAAACAAGGCCAGGACAAGACCAGGTAGTACACAAACAAGTCCAGTACAAGATCAGGTAGTACACAAACAAGGCCAGGACAAGGCATTGTAGGACACAAGCAAGGCCAGTACAAGGCATTGTAGGACACAAGCAAGGCCAGGACAAGACCAGGTAGGACACAAACAAGTCCAGTACAAGACCAGGTAGTACACAAACAAGGCCAGGACAAGGCATTGTAGGACACAAGCAAGGCCAGTACAAGGCATTGTAGGCCACAAGCAAGGCCAGGACAAGACCAGGTAGTGCACAAACAAGGCCAGGACAAGACCAGGTAGTGCACAAACAAGGCCAGGACAAGACCAGGTAGTACACAAACAAGGCCAGGAAAAAACCAGGTAGTACACAAACAAGGCCAGGACAGGGCCTTGTAGGACACAAGCAAGGCCAGGACAACACCAGGTAGGACACAAGCAAGGCCAGTACAAGGCCAGGTAGTACACAAACAAGACCAGGACAAAACCAGGTAGTACACAAACAAGGCCAGGACAAGGCCTTGTAGGACACAAGCAAGGCCAGTACAAGACCAGGTAGTACACAAACAAGGCCAGGACAAGGCCATGTAGGACACAAACAAGGCCAGGGCAAGGCCAGGTAGGACACAAACAAGGCCAGTCCAAGGCCATGTAGGACACAAACAAGGCCAGGGAAGGCCGGTTGGAACAACGCGGCAACCAGCAATGGTCGATTTCTGATCAATATTTGCTCAATTCTGTTTGGCCATTCCGCATGCCAGATTTCTCCATTCCTCAAGAAAGACAACAGCGCTGTTGTAACTAATAGCTTTATAAACACTGGGCCGCCCGAAGGAGAGTCGCACGCATTCACATGTGTTTAGCGGTGCTGCATATGGTTTCAACGGGCACAATTTTTTGTTGTTGTTGCACGTTTCCCGCTGACGATACCGTTCACTATTGTTTCGTTTCAGGATTCCCCATCCCCATCCAAGAGTAAAAGGTAAAATGAGGATCTGGCATGGGTTAACACTTGTCCTCCTCGCCCACTCAACTCCACCTCCCCTCTCAACCACAACTTCCAAATGTTGTTGCCCCTAGCTTTTCATTTTGCGCAGATATTCCATTTAAGAAACAGCGGACAGTTTGTAATTCCTTCGCTAAAGACAAAAAAAAACACAACAAAAAACAAAAAACCCACAAATTTTTCTTTCAGATTGGAAACACATTTTTCAAAATTTATCAAGAAATTATGTGCAACAATGACTCCTGAATTCTTTAATAACTTGTCATGTACTGTTTTCAACACTTGAATGTGTGTTGATTCAACATCAATTTCACAAACTCTAGGACTAAATAACAGCAAAATCCAGAGTACAGCTGAATTTGACATGAAAAAATAAATTATTATTCTAAACGGTACTCGCGTTGACTTCTGATAGCTTCTATCAAATTGCGGACTTTGCTTTAACTTGCGAAACAAAGTGCTTAGAAAGATACTAACACTCAAATCTTAAGTTGTCAGTGCATAACATTTCTTAATGAGGTAATACCTATGGCATTAACCTCAGACTCTGCCAGTACAGTTTTGTCTTGTGGCAGATCGCATGGCATTTCTTCGTTGGGAATGTTTATCTTTTGCGTTTCCTCAGACTCTACCAATAAACTTCGTTCTTATGGTAGGTATATGCTTAATGTACATACATTAAGGGTCTATTTCTGGAAATCTTATCTAAACAAGAATTGTACATACGCTTTTGTTCAATAGCTATATACCTATTTTTGTAGTTGGGGAATGCAATATTGTATTCTAAATACCACAAATATTAACTTTTTAAATTGGATTAACTTAATGACATTTTCTTTATCCCGACAACCGATCTTAAATTGTATTCAATATTTTTTTTCTCTTTTCTTTTTGTTTAATATCAAAATCGTAAACAGATTTTCACCGATAGATTCGTTCAAATAACCAAACAGTTTGTGATTCTGCTAATAGCCTACATATTTTTTGGTAAAATAATGTGTGTGTGTGTGTGTGTGTGGTGTGTGTGTGTGTGTGTGTGTGTGTGTGGTGTGTGTGTGTGTGTGTGTGTGTGTGTGTGTGTGTGTGTGTGTGTGTGTGTGTGTGTGTGTGTGTGTAGGTGTGTAGCTGATTCTTAACTGCTGTAGAGTACGCTCTGCAATGTCAGGCACAACATGTTATGTAAACAATTCAAAGAACAGAACTGTGCTCTTGTATAAAGCTTTTTCGATTTCCCACTTTTCACAGGCGATGAACTCAAGGTCGAAATAGTGGTAGTTCCGGGCTTTCTGTGGCGCTGACGTTTATGACCAAATGGGTTTGTGTTTGTCCACAGTGGGTGGACAATGTCTAACGGCTTTTCCATCCGCCGACTAAACTGCAGTTAAAAAGGCGGCCCGTACTCTCGTTGTGTAAACAAAGAAGAGGTGGAAATCGGATCGTTACACTGGTTTCCTGGTCACACTGCATAGAATGTTAACTTCCCACTGTGTCAGTTTTGCCCATGCAGAAGTCTGGGCAAAAACAGGAAGTACTGCTAATTTTTCTCGTGTGACGAAGGAGGGAAGAAGGGTTGAGGAGGAGGCCGGGGGCATCACGATTTGCTGCCCGTATTTTCTCGGGTCGAGTACAGGTATCGCGATTTGCTGCCGGTTTATCTCTCGTAGGAAAGACGGCATCACGATTTCATGCCGGCTTTTCTTTTTTTTTCTTTTTCTTTTAACGCGAAAAACCATGCATACCGATTTGCTGCAAGTTTCTCTCACTTGAGGAAAAAGGCACCACACTGTGCTGTCGATTTTGTTCTTGTGGGGAAAAGGGCAACACACTTCGCTGCCAGTTTTTCTCATGTGGGGAAAAGGGCATTACGCTTCGCTGCCGGTTTTTGTCATGTGAGGAAAAGGGCATAACACTTCGCTGCCGGTTATTGTCATGTGAGGAAAAGGGCACCGGCCGCTTCGCTGCCAGTTTTTCTCATGTGGGGCACCACACTTCGCTGCCAGTTTTTCTCATGTGAGGAAAAGGGCACCACGCTTCGCTGCCGGTTTTTGTCATGTGAGGAAAAGGGCATTACACTTCGCTGCCGGTTTTTGTCATGTGGGGAAAAGGGCCCCACGCTTCGCTGCCGGTTTTTGTCATGTGGGGAAAAGGGCCCCACGCTTCGCTGCCGGTTTTTGTCATGTGAGGAAAAGGGCATTACACTTCGCTGCCGGTTTTTGTCATGTGGGGAAAAGGGCCCCACGCTTCGCTGCCGGTTTTTTCTCATGTGAGGAAAAGGGCACTGCACTTCGCTGCCAGTTTTTCTCATGTGAGGAAAAGGGCACCACGCTTTGCTGCCGGTTTTTGTCATGTGAGGAAAAGGGCACCACGCTTCGCTGCCAGTTTTTCTCATGTGGGGAAAAGGGCACCACGCTTTGCTGCCGGTTTTTGTCATGTGAGGAAAAGGGCACCACGCTTCGCTGCCGGTTTTTGTCATGTGAGGAATAGGGCATAACACTTCGCTGCCGGTTTTCCTCATGTGAGGAAAAGGGCACCACGCTTCGCTGCCGGTTTTTGTCATGTGAGGAAAAGGGCATTACACTTCGCTGCCGGTTTTTGTCATGTGAGAAAAAGGACACCACACTTCGCTGCCGGTTTTTGTCATGTGGGGATGGCGTCGTACTTTGAGGACGGTTTTTCTAACGAGGTGCAGAGGACACCAAATGTCCTGTCCGTCTTTCTCATGTCGGGAAGAAAGCATTTCAATGTGCTGCCAGTTTTTTCACCTCATGTGGGTAAGGGAGCATCGACTTTTGGTGCTAGTTTACTCTTGTGGGAAAAGGGATATCACACATCAATACCGTGTGTGTGTGTGTGTGTGTGTGTGTGTGTGTGTGTGTGTGTGTGTGTGTGTGTGTGTGTGTGTGTGTGTGTGTATGCGTGCGTGCGCGTGTGTGGTGTGTGCGTGTGCGTGTGCGTGTGTGTGTGTGTGTGTGTGTGTGTGTGTGTGTGCGTGCGCGCGCGCAAGCATGTTTTCGGTAAATTTACCAGGGGCGGGGGAGGGGGGATCAGAATTTGCTGGTATTTTTTCTCATGTTAGGAGGGGGATATAACAATCTACTAAGGGAGGGGGGAGGGGGATCACAATTTGCTGGTATTTTTTTCTCATGTTAGAAGGGGGATATAACAATCTACTAAGGGAGGGGGGAGGGGGATCACAATTTGCTGGTATTTTTTTCTCATGTTAAGAGGGGGATATAACAATCTACTGAGGGAGGGGGGGAGGGGGACCACAATTTGCTAGTATTTTTTCTCATGCGCAGCACAGGATGTAACTATTTAATGCCGGCATTTTTCATGTGGAGAAAGGAGCATTACAATCTGATAAAAGGGCATAATTTGATGCTGATTTTTCTCATGTAAGGAAGCGGGCACCACGATTTGCCATCGTTTCTTCTCCTGTGGGGCACAGGCATCACGATTCGCTGTGGGTTTTTCTTACATGGGGAAAAGAGCATCACCATTTGATGCTGGTCATTGTCGTGCATGGAAAGGTCCATCACAACTTGATGTAGTATTTTTTAATGTAAGGATGGGGGCACACGATTTACTGCTGTATTTTCATGTAAGGAAGGGAGCATCATGACTTGCTGATGTTTCTCCTGTGGGGCACGGGCATCACGGTTTGCTTGGGTTCTTCTCTCGAGGGGAAAAGGGCATCACTATTTCATGCCCGTCTTTTTCATGCAGGGAAAGGGACATTACAGTATGATGTAGGCTTTTTCCTGCTGCAGGGATGGGGACATCACGATATACCGCCAAGTTTCCATGTAGGAAAGGCGACATCACAGAATGTTGATGTTTCTTCTCGGTGGGGCAGGGGCATCACGATTTATGTCGTTGTTTTTTTTTTATTGTTGAGCACGCGAGGGTCACGATTTATGTCGGTTCTTACATTGTGGGGCAGGAGCATCACGGTCTGATGTCGGTTCTTACATTGTGGGGCAGGAGCATCACGGTCTGATGTCGGTTCTTACATTGTGGGGCAGGAGCATCACGGTCTGATGTCGGTTCTTTCATTGTGGGGCAGGAGCATCACGGTCTGATGTCGGTTCTTTCACTGTGGGGCAGGAGCATCACGGTCTGATGTCGGTTCTTACATTGTGGGGCAGGAGCATCACGGTCTGATGTCGGTTCTTTCATTGTGGGGCAGGAGCATCACGGTCTGATGTCGGTTCTTTCACTGTGGGGCACGGGGCGTCATGATTTGCTGATTCTCCGAATTACCCAGGCTATGGACTCTGTGTTTGACAGGCATAAAATTTGCCGAACGATTGTGTTTTAGACAACGAAAAAAAAAAAATCACA
The DNA here is from genome assembly GCA_018398815.1 of Conus ventricosus. Lineage (NCBI taxonomy): Eukaryota > Metazoa > Mollusca > Gastropoda > Neogastropoda > Conidae > Conus > Conus ventricosus. Next base: position 146,642,143 of record CM031595.1, read on the forward strand.
TTCCAACCGTGTAAAAATTGATGTTTTTTCATTCAATCTTTTGTTTGTAAACAAGCAGTCGTGTTCGTCCCCCCGCCTTTTTTTTTTCTTGTCACAGAAAATATTTTTACGTGTCTTTTTCGGCTGCATGAGAACAGTAAAAAATTGTATTTCTGTGATGTCCTCCTTATCTGAATCTTTCTCCTTTACTAACCAGTCAGATCTATCACTCTGTTTCTCTCTCGGTCATTTTCAGCCCAAGTCTCTATTTTTTGCATAATTCGGCCACGTAGCAAACCTCTGGTTTGCCCAGATTACAAAGTTCACAATTTCCTTTCGCCATTCCAATCAGACAAGTCTTCGTGAAATACCTGCAGAAATGTGCACTTTTTGAGTTAATGTATGTCAGGCTGCACATTCAAGGACGATGTGCTGTGATGGATGTATGCTGCTCATTTGCTGATAATATGCCACGATGGATAACTTCAATTTGAATGCTTGTGCGTAAATCCACGTACGCGCCTAGAACCTTCGCTCAGGAGCTTTCATAATTACATAAATCTAAAATATTACTGTAGTCATCAATCTAACGCAGGAAGTATGTCACCCAAGGGACGTCAATGGTTTCGAATCTTTTCATGTGTGACTGAAACTTACAAGGGACTGAAAACGCAAGCACGCATGAAATATGTTGTCAAACAATCAGGTTAATAACAAAAAACAAACAAAAAACCCAACCCCAAACAAAAAAACAACAACTGAAGTATCATACTAACTAAACCATTACCTTTGGAGACAGACATTAAAACCTAAAGTATAATTGCATGCTCAATGGCACGTTTGTTAGGTCCTTATCGAACCCACTGTCTCAAGGGAAAGAAAGCATTGTGACTGGCATTGAAAGTGTTACATAATACATCACAGATAACGCTTCTTTACACACTTACCTCGATCGGGTTAGGCTAACCCAATCAGAGTGAAAACACACGTTTAGAGAGGGCAGAAAGTGAATAATAATAAATCCCTTAGGATGTACGTACAACACGTGACGTTCGTACATCATAAGGAATGCAGAAAGTGTGTGTGTGGGGGTGGGTGGGCGGGGTGGGGGGAGCTCTTTCACTTCCTGATTGCCTCCCTCTCAACCCACCTCCACCTCTATCCACCCCCTAAAAGACTTCGCATGAACAGACATAATACACATACAAAGTCCATTTTTGACAGAGAGACGAGAAGAGAAGGGGAAGGAGGTGGACAGAGGAGAAACAAAATGTCTGGATTGGAAAACAGACGAAAGAAATTGACATAAACGACGGGAAAATATGTTTTAAACATCAAGGCAAACGAACAAAGAAACAAACAAAAGCGCAGCACAGATTTTCCAGAACACACAGGTATACAACTGAATAGGGGGAATAAAAACAAAGATCAAAACAATTACACAGAGATCCACACCAAATCCCAGAGGCACCATCATGACAAGACGAGGACAGATTCAGGAAAACACCTCCATCCCCCCCCCCCCCCCCCCCAGCCTAGAGACAACCTGATCACAGCACAGCAAGAGACGGCCTCACAAAACAATTACACAGAGATCCACACGAAATCCCAGAGGTACCATCATGACAAGACGAGCACAGATTCAGGAAAACACCTCCATCACACCCCCCCCCCCCCCCCCCCCGAGCTCTAGAGACAACCTGATCACAGCACAGCATGAGACGGCCTCACTTACCGAGCCAGTTCCTGTCGAGGTAGATGGCCACGAAGGAGGGCGGAATGGTGAAATAGTCCACAAAGGAGAACAGCTCCAGCCAGAACCACAGCTTGTCATTGGCCGCCACGAACTGCCAGCACGTGCAAGGATACCATGTGTCAGGCACACGTTAGGCGGCAGGTCACTTACATTTTACTGTTGGATGAACTCATGTTGTAATGACGATGACAACAAAAGTGAAAAATAACATTATAAATAGCAATGCTAAAGCATCATGCCCTGATGAACAGACTTAAGATTTGCCATTGTCATTTATTATAGCAGATGACGAAGAACTGGAAATAGCGAGTGCTCCGTTTTCTTTCTCCCTCCCCCCCTCCCCCAACTCCACATCCCACCCCCAGCCCAATGTATGACATAGAACTGTCCCTCTTCCTTTCTAACCCCGCTCCTCGACTTCTTTTCCCAGCCAGTCTTCCTCCCGTTTATCATACAGGACACACACACGCGCACACACACGCGCACACGCACACGCACACACGCGTGCGCCTGCTCCCCCCTCTCTGTTTCTTTCTTTCTCGTTCTCTCCTAAAACCATCACTAAAGGATGCCAACACTAAGCACATTCCATCCCCAGAACAATCGAATTTTGTTCATTTTGGAAGTAATCGAATTCTTCTGTCTTCCACATGGATGATCAAAGTTTCCTGTATTCTGTATCCCCTTCAGGGCCTAGAGAAATGGCAGAATTATGAAATGTTGCCTAGCAGTCCCAGTGTCCTTATTCGCCAATCGCTGTGCTTGTGTCCACGTTGATGAAGGTTTGCAGATAATTCATTTAGCATAGCAATATCTTGGGGAGAAATTAAAAAAAAAACCTGGTCAGAGAGAGAGAGACAGAGACAGAGAGAGAGAGAGAGAGAGAGAGAGAGAGGGGGGGAGGGAGAGAGATAGTGGTGTGCGTCTATATTAATGTGTGTGGGAGTGTATACAAGTCTGTGTGTTGTGACGAGGGGACGGAGAGGGATGGTACACGCGTGCTCTTTTGTGTGTATGATTAGTGGGTGCATGTGCACAAATGTACATGTGCGCACGCTCGTGCGTGCATGTGTGCGTGCTTGCATGACAGGTTGTGTGCGTGCGTGTATGTATGCTTGTGTGTTAGTGTGCTTGCGTGCGCGCGCGCATACACACTCACACAAATACACATATACTGTGCGTGCGTGCGCACGCGTGTATATATATATATATACATACATATTATGAACAATATAAAAGTGTCCTTAAAAAATCTGAAGGTGCTCAACACTTCATTTTTAAAAATATTTTTAACAAAGTATATATAATATATATATATATATATATATATATATATATATATATATATATATATATATATATATATATATATATATATGAGAGAGAGAGAGAGAGAGAGAGAGAGAGAGAGAGAGAGAGAGAGTTAAACCAAGTTAAAAGAGGAATCTTAACTTTTAACTTGTTTTTAACTTCTTTTAACTTGTTTTAACTAATGTTGCTCCCCAAGGGTTGAGCACTTAAAATATTGTTTTAGGCATTTTAAATATACTGACCTATATATATATATATATATATATATATATATATATAATATATATATATATATATATGTGTGTGTGTGTGTGTGTGTGTGTGTGTGTGTGTGTGTGTGTGTGTGTGTGTGTGTGTGTCCGTGCTTGCGCGCCAGCGCGCACCTCTTTGGGTACTTGCGTGATGAAAAGATGAGCGGAGAAGGAAAATCTGGGTGATGTTTTGGTATATATATCAGTGTGCGAGTAGCAGAAGTGGGGTGTTTGGAGGTTGATATTTTATGTTTGTTATTCGTCCTCCTTTACACCCTGAACTCAAAATTCGCACGTGAGTTCTCACTATTATCATCTGGAATGACTGTCCGCGTATTTCAAGGCCCGTATCTCTGCTTTTCCAAACATGACAGGCAATTATTCCGATGTTGGTGACCAAAGGCAGGATTGTTACCACACATACTGTGGTTGACCGGAGATTTGGAAGCGCTTGATCAATACATTGAATCAGACAAGGCAGACTATGACGAATGACAACAGAATAAAGAGAGGTAAAGGTTAAACGAGAAAGCGCCGAGTAGGGAGGAAGACAACAATAAAAGCACAAGAGAGGTCAAAATCCTGAGAAAGAGACACGCTGACAGCCTTGAGAGAGTATGAGGTGGCAACTTTTTTTTTCTTTTTTTTCACGTTTTTAATAAAAAAATATAGAGATTACAAAAGCGCATAAAGGGGACAGTGCGCCAAGTCATATGTACATTGACATCATTTCTGTAAGTTAATGGCATATGTCGAAAACAGTTTTTTCAAAGCAAAAAAAAAGCAAGACAAACAAGATATACATAGACACGTACATGAGGTGGCAACTTCCTCCACTACAAAAGAAGGCGGGCGTTACCTACTGTGGCGGAGGCTGAACGCTGAAATGTAACAATAAACATGCACTCACTTTGCAGGAATAAGGATGAAAGGGAAAAAATACTCCCGCGAAGATACAACGAAGAGAATGATGTATGTGGAAAATTTGATGAAGATAAAAGACGTAGATTAAGAAAATGCAGGACATTACGCCAGCGATAAGAGAATACAGAGAAGACGAAGAGAGGGTGAGAAATGAGAAAATGGGAAGGACGCAGACCTGAATCCAAATTTTAAGACGCTAGTATTGATTGTGCCCGGGGAGAACAACAACAACAACAGCAGCAACAACAAAGTAATCGTAGCAAGAAGAATAGGCGTTCCTCTGACCTCCGGTGCTTGAGGACAACACTGTACCAAATATTAAGCACATTACGAACAGAAAGACGCTAAATCAGACTCAATGCCGTTTGGGCTTTCCTATTTTTTTTCCTTTTTACACCTCTGTCTCCTTTACATTCGGGCTATGCGAATCACTGCATTCAGTAACCGTCATGGTGATAGGCATTTAAGTTGAGGGCCTTTCACATGTAAGTATTACGTATGGAATAAAACACAAGACAGGACAACGACCGTGATGAAGACCACGTCTTAAAGAAGACAGAAAAAGAAACAACCCAAAACGACACAGAGACAGAGCATGGAACGGATGACAGAAAGGATCAGTCCTATCAAAAAAAAAAAAAGAGAAGAAAACAAGAGAGAGAGAGAGAGAGAGAGAGAGAGAGAGAGAGAGAGAGAGAGAGAGAGAGAGAGAGAGAGAGAGAGAGAGACCCAGCCAGTCGAACAGCGAGAAGAGAGAGAGAGAGAGAGAGAGAGAGAGAGAGAGAGAGAGATTGAGGTGAGGGGAGAGGGTAACTAAGACAAGGAGGGCCGCTCACCCTGATGAAGAAGTAGATCATGAAAAAGACGTTGAAGGCCAGGTCCACTTGCTGTGTGGTGCTGGACGACCAGGGACTGCAAGTCTCCACCTCCGAGTTGGTCCTGAAAAGAAAGAAAAAGATACCGATCGTGAGCATGATACCATAGACAGATGAAGAAAAAGACAACAGCAGAAGCAAAGCAAACATACCATAGTAGAAGAAGAAGGAGACAAAGGTGAGAAGAAGAAGAAGAAGAAGAAGAAGAAGAAGAAGAAGAAGAAGAAGGAGAAGAAGGAGACGAAGACTGATTGACTAACTGATCAAATCTTTAATGGGTAAAGAATTAGGCGTATCAAAGGCCTTTTTACAATTCTGCCCGCTAACAGCCAATGGAAGGTTATAAAAATGAAACGCCACAACATGAAACAATGACCAATCGGTAATAATCTGATAACACTTTTCTTTCACAATATATTGTGATATTTGGATCAAAGATTCTGATGGGGTCATCAGGTCATACAAGCAGAAGACGATGAAGGAGGAGGAGGAGGAGGAGGAGGAGGAGGAGGAGGAGGAGGAGGAGGAGAAAAAGAAGAAGAAATGACGACGACGAAGAAGAAAAAGACGATGAAGGAGACGGAAGAGGAGAAGGAGGAGGACACACATTTATCTTTAGTTCAGACTGACAAGTTTTAAAGGCAAACATTCCTGTTTTCAGTTTTGGGTGGTTACTACAGACTTTCTATTCCATTCGCCATTGGCCTTCTGAGTTACCACTTTCATTAATTTCACGCCTCCAGCCAACAGTACAAGCATCTGATCTGACGACTTCATCTGGGTCTTTGATCCAAATATCACGATATTTTAATTGTACAGTATCTATCCCCTCTTCAATACAGCTTGACAGGTTTTTGACACACTCGCGTATTGACGGAAAGAAGATCTCCCATATTTGCAGTCAAAGCAGCCTTCTTATCTTCTTCTGCACTATCATTGTACAGTGGTCCACACTTAAAAGGTGAAATATTTGAAACCATTATTACAAATGACTTTAGCGACTCCTCTTACAGTTGGATGATTTTTTTTCCAGAGTAGTGTGACATATATCTCTGCAACTGTGTGGCATGACACAAGTCTCCCCGCGTCATAACTCACGTGAGTTCTTAGCAAGCGATGGCAGTCAAAAAATGATCATGTAGCTTCTATTGAAGAGGGTTTTAGACTCAGCAAACATATAATGTACCCAAATCTTTCACTCTCTCTCTCTCTCTCTCTCTCTCTCTCTCTCACACACACACACACACACATACACACACACGCACACATACACACGCGTGCGCACGCACGCACACACACTAACACGAACAGACACAAGCGGGCAAGCTCGCGGACAGAAGAATAACAGAAAGTAACACTGCTTACAACACCATAAAAATCACCTCACACACACACACACACACACACACACACACACACACACACACACACACACACACACACACACACACACACACAACACACACAAAGAGAGAGAGAGAGAGAGAGAGAGAGAGAGAGAGAGAGAGGGGGGGGGGAAGAGAGAGATAGAGAGACAGAATGTCATGCATGCTATCAAAGCCAGATGTCATTTCATTTTTACTGAATTCTCTCTACCACTCATGAGAGATGGGCAACATCTGTTAGGCCCACCTAAATACACACATACACCAATCCCCAAACAACCACCACAGCAACACTATCAATCTACGCAAACAGCAAACG
>CM031595.1:146653942-146656442 GCA_018398815.1 Conus ventricosus
GGGTCACCAGTCTGCTCACGTGGGGTCTACCAGACTAGCGTCATTGCAAAATGCAAATTGACAAACTACACACCGAAGCGCGCTATTTGACCACACTGCGTTACGCTCCCCCACTCCTCCCCCAAACTTTCTGCACCACAGGCTCAGCAGTTCGAAAAAGGACAGTCCCACATGTCTTTGCAAAACAAGGACAAACGACTCACTGAAAGTTCCACACTTGCTTTTTGTACGCCCAGTTCTTATAGAACAGGGAGTACTTTAGAATGGGAACGAAGAAATGCTGTGTGTATGTGTGTGTGTGTGTGTGTGTGTGTGTGTGTGTGTGTGTGTGTGTGTGTGTGTGTGTGTGTCCGTCCGTCCGTGGTCAAAATATGTTCCACGCGCTCCAGACAAAACTACTGGGCCGATCTTTCTGAAAATTTGTACGTATGTTTATTATGGGTCACGGATGTTGCCCGATGTTTTCGTCTGCCGTTATAGCCGTTACTAACGGCTGTAACGGCCTGTAACTGTTTCTTGGCCGATCTTTCTGAAAATGTGTAAGTATGTTCATTATAGGTCACAGATGATGGCCGATGTTTACCAGAACAGCCATTACTAACGGTTACACCAGCCCAAGACGGTTTTTCCTCTTTATGGAATATTTCACGCGTATTCAGGATAAACTGGGAGTACGTTTATATGCTTTGCATCTTGTTGGCTCTTACTGGTGTTGTTATGGTTGTTGTTACTGTTAGACTCGACCAAATCTAGTCGTGAGGTAAATCAAATGAAGACAGCCTGACGAAACAAAACAGAGACAAAACATCAATCTAAAATTTCAACGTTTCGGAAGTGGGTGGGGATGGGTGCATGTGGTGGTACCGAGGGGAGGTGAAAGGGGGAAGCAGGGAAGGGGGTGGGGCAGTGGAAGTATAAGCAGGCGGCAGACCTAATGTGGCTCAGTCATGAGGCCAGAGCAATTGACACCCCTTAAACAAACAAAAAAAGGAAAAACAAAAAGGATGAACACCTCTAAGGGGGGAACCGAGAAGTCAAAATAATGAAGAGAGTGGCAGGAGAGGCAGAAAAGGATGCTGTATATACGACCAGTTCACGTGTAGAACTGCTTTATACACTGTATATACGACCAGTTCACGTGTAGAACTGCTCTATACATTCTAATGAGTCCGGGACGAAACCAGGTCATGAACGAAGCCGCAAACGTTCTGGTTTCACTTTTCCAGGCGCTCATGGGATTCGAACCAGAAACTTTTGGATGAGTGAGCGTCTCGAGGCATAGCTTTTTAGACGGATATCTTACCCACATCGCTATCGGACACATGTTCTAAGTTGGGAAATGTAAGCCTTATGAAGTTCACTTTTGTTTCTCCTCGACCAGATCCAGCTCAAGCTCTTTTCAACTACCTCTGCCATTGCCTTCAGGGTTTTGGTCCTCTTTTCACCACAAATTCCGAGCTGTTTCATGAGATCATACGCTGATGAGCCCAAAATCCCGTTGCTCTAACCCCCATGGCGAGGACTTGGGCCTGGAAGCCAGATTCCCTCAAGCTGCTGCATGCTCAGACTGGCATATTTCTGTCTTGTAGATGTGAGCTTGCTCCAGTCTGCTTCATATGGCACAGTGAGTTCGATCAGAATCATTTGTTTGGGTGAACATAAGTGGAGAACAATATCCGGTCTTATGCTACACTTCCTAATGATATCTGGAGGGCTCTCCCATTCTGGCTGTTCATCCCCAAGCATCTAGGCCATCCAATAAACCTTGCTTCCATGCTCCATATCACAGCTCTTCCAGACTATGATTTGTGGCCTCCTGCCGTATAGAACTTTGTGGCAGGAGCTTCTGGCGGCGCAGTGACTCCCCTGACAGTGCTAACCGCATGTGTGATCTCCTTGAAGCACTTTGTTGTGCCTCCATGTGTACATTCCCTGGGCTAGCGTTGCACTGTATGAACTCAGGACACACTCCAATGTTTGTTTGCCATGACAGAATGGACACGCAGGATCATCCAATGTCCCCCATTTGACCAGGTTATAATTCGAGGGCAGGAGGTCATATACAGATGTGAGGATGAAGCCGACTCCAAGAGGTGCAATGTGCCATAGGTCATTCCAGCTGAGACTTCTTGAGTGCGTTTTCCACAGTAGTCCGCTATCCTATTTACCTTGCTGGATTGCCTTCTGGATTCTCTCGGCATCGTCTTCTTTCTTTAGCTTCTCTATTACCATGTCTCTGTTTGCTTTTCCTTTTGCCTTGACTACCATTTTATTTCTGTGGACCCAAAGCCTGTCTGATGGTCTGTGCGTGGCCTGGTGTTACCTTGATTCTGATGGTTTCCTTTGCCAAGTGCGCTGCCCGCCGCCCCCCCCCCCCCCCCCCCTCCCCCCGAACTTTCTATTTTCTGCTCGTCTTCAGCTTGGGCTGGACTTATCTCACAACTTTGTCTTCGGAGACATTAGGGGGTTTGTAACCTTGCTTTACCCGCTTTATACTCCC
>CM031595.1:146658942-146678942 GCA_018398815.1 Conus ventricosus
TATTTACTCATTAAAAAAAAAAGCGGGGACGGGAATTTCAGAAACAGCGATGACCTCGAAAACCAGGGTTTGATTTCTCACTCCTTTCCTTTCCCATTTCGTTCTCATCTTGAAATATGTCTATATATTAAACCAAACCATGTAATGCGCGACAGTGGGTTAAAACTTAAAGGTATGCCAAATATTTTGCGATTTAAATCAACATGTCTAAGAGGTGTATCATCATCATCATCATCATCATCATCATCACCATTCACTGCTAACTTTTTTTTTAAACTGTCGATGTGCATAGTGCTCTCTCTCTAAAGAAGCCATTTTGTAAAGCGAACGGATAGATTACCGTGCCGTAGGGTACATTAAAGTACAAAGTCCTGCCGTGTCCTATGACTCCTCCACCGATCCCGTCTCTTTCCCTTTCCTCTTCCTTTCTGTGTAACCAGACTTTTACTGAGTGTGCATACACTGCATTTACTCTGCCATTTTCCTCCCGTTGCTATTTACTTTTTCTGTTTGTATCAGATCACAGCCTGGTGAACGTAAGTTGAATTATAGATACGTTCATCACTTCCTTTCTCACTCAAGATAAACTTATCATCTTCATCCTTCTCGCCACATTTCCCCTTTTTTCTCCTTCTTCTTTTTGTACTCCCAGTTCTAATAGAACAGGGAGTACTTTAGAATGGGAGCGAAGAAATGTTCTGTGTGTGTGTGTGTGTGTGTGTGTGTGTGTGTGTGTGTGTGTGTGTGTGTGTGTGTGTTCGTTCGTTCTTCTGTTTAACGTCTGTTCACTTTGAGTGATATTAGACGTGAATGAATGAAGAGAATGACTGAAGGAATGAATGATTAAGTGAATAATCCTATGTGTTATATAAGCGTGTATGTATGCCTTTGTATGTGAGTGTATACGTGTATGTATCTGCATATGTATCTGAAGAAAAACACACACACAGAAAAAGACTCCCCCCCAAAAAAAAAAGAAAAGAAAAAGACCCCCCCCAAAAAAAAAACAAAAAAAAAGGGAATCTTAAATACAACAATTAATGGGTAAAATGAACAGAAGATATAGATCTAACATATAGCAATAAAACAAAAATCCTTCACTATCTAAACTTTTAGAGTGAAGGAGTAAAATGCAGGCCATCATAATATAATGCACTATGAACTAACACAAAACAATCTTAAGAAAAACCCCAATCGGACCATGAAATAAGTGTTCAGCAATTTCGATCAGCAGAAAGTGGTCCGAAAGTATATCTTGCAAGTTTTTTTCAGAAAAATTATTAGATTTTAATGATGTTGGTAAGAAAGTAGTTAACTTGCTACAATTAAAATAAAATATGGCTCAATGTTATTTCTTTACCACAAATACAATTAGCATTTTTTTTACACTAAACTTTGTTTTTAAAGCATTTAGCTTTAATCGAATTATAAGGGAATATATTTGTCTGGAATAGTAAACTGGATGATCAGACATTTTTCTTAGAACAAGGTCTATTGGAAAAGCTTCCCACTGTTTGGACGAAATATCAACATTTATTTGAGCTCTCTTCCGTGTAGTTGTTTCAAGGATACGATAACATTCTACGACTGATGGTTTTATTTTCAGCTCGGAAGATGACCCTGCTTTTTTAGCACCTTTTTTCGCAGCCCTATCAGCCAATTCATTCCCCAAGTTTACCAGTATGCGAAGGAATCCAGCAAAATTCTATGATAGTGCCTTTCGACGCCAGCCAGTATAAAAGATATTTAATTTCGAACACAAGGTCGGGTCGTGTCGATATATCTGATGAATCAAGGGCAAGTAAGACTGATTTTGAATCTACAAAAAAAAAAAAAAACTATCTGAACAATATTACTGGAACGATCTGTTAGAAATTTCATTGCTAGCATAATAGCTACTAATTCAGCTGTGAATATAGATAAATAACTAGCCAGAAAGAACGATCTTTGAGTTTTAAGCGAAGGAATAACAAATGCTGCACCAACATTTCCATCATCTAAAACAGAACCATCAGTAAACACCTGAAGATGATTTTGATATTTTTCATATACATGTGATTTTGCTAAATTAGTGATGATATTAATATTTTCCCCTTTTTGATGTCAATGTGACCAATAAAGAAAAGGTTTTGGTACCTCCCATGATGGAATAAATGACGAAGATGGTTTTTTAGCCACATCTTTGATATCAATTTTTGAACATTCAATTAAATCAGAAGTATATGTACCTATTGTTTCTTGCTATGTAATCATAATTGCCCTTTTTGGAAAGTCTGTTTTCGATCTAAGTTTTAAGTCTTCTTGAATGTAATTATCATTAACACTTGATTTTATGACAAATTTTAATGCTGCTAGTTCACGATAATCATCAAGGGGCAAAATTCCAGCTTCTCTATATGTTTTTGCATTTGAGGCATGAATTGGGACACCAAGAGCAAGTTTAATGGCTTTGCAATCCAAACTTTGTAACTTTTTCAGAAGACATTTTGGAATACTAAAATACACTTCTTGACCATAAGTAAGTTTTGATCTAACAAGGGCTATAGAGAGATAAAGTAAAGTTTTTGAATCCATTCCCCAGGGTAGTCTGCTTATAAACTTTAATAAATTCAAACTTTTCCTAGCTTTTGTTAATATATATTCAAAATGAATATTCCAAGATAATTTTGGTGTAAAGAAAACTCCTAAAAATTTAACACTTTGTTTATATTCTAAAGGTTCACCTAGAAGTTTGAAGACTGGTATATTTTCTGGATTGCTTCCTGCATTAACCAACATCATATTTGTTTTTTCAGTGGACAACGACAGACCATTTTCTGTCATATAGTTGCCAATGCTGTTTAGATCTCTTTGATATAGCAAGTGTGTGTGTGTGTGTGTGTGTGTGTGTGTGTGTGTGTGTGTGTGTGTGTGTGTGTGTGTGTGTGTGTGTGTGTGTCCGTCCGTGGTCAAAATGTGTTCCACTCGCTCCAGACGAAACTACTGGGGCCGATCTTTCTGAAAACTTGTAGGTATGTTCATTATGGGGTCACGGATGATGCCCGATGTTTTAGTTCACCGTTATAGCCGTTACTAACGGCTGTAACAGCCTGTAACGGGTTTTCTTCTTCATGGAATATCTCAGAAAGTATTTGGCCGATCTTTGTGAAAATTAGTAGGTATGTTCATTATGGGTCACGGATGATGCCCGATGTTTTAGTTTACCGTTATAACCGTTACTAACGGCTGTACCGGCCTGTAACGGTTTTTCTTCTTTATGGAATATCTCAGAAAGTACTTGGCCGATCTTTCTGAAAATTTGTAGGCAAGTTCATTATGGGTCATGAATAATGCCCGATGTTTTAGTTTACCGTTATAGCCGTTACTAACGGCTGTAAAGGTTTTTCTTCTTCATGGAATATCTCAGAAAGTACTTGGCCGATCTTTGTGATAATTAGCAGGTATGTTCATTATGGGTCACGGATGATGCCCGGTGTTTTAGTTTACCGTCATAGCCGTTACTAACGGCTGTAACGGCCCATAACGGTTTTTCTTCTATATGGAATATCTCAGAAAAAACTTGGCCGATCTTTCTGAAAATTGGTAGGTATGTTCATTATAGGCGACGCCCGGATGATGCCTGACGTTTTAGTTTACCGTTATAGCCGTCACTAACGGCTATAACTGCCCACAACGGTATTTCTTTTTTATGGAATGTCTCAGAAAGTACTTGACCGATCCTTCTGAAAATTTGTAGGTATGTTCATTACGGGTTACGGACGATGCCTGATGTTTTACTTTACCGTTATAGCCCTTACTAACGGTCCTTAATGGTTTTCTTCTTTATGGAAAATCTCAGAAAGTACGTGGCCGATCTTTCTAAAAATTTGTAAGTATGTTCATTATAGGTCACAGACGATGGCCGATGTTTACCAGAATAGCCATTGCTAACGGTTACACCAGCCCAAAACGGTTTTTCCTCTTTATGGAATATCTCACGCGTATTCAGGATAAACTGGGAGAACGTTTATATGCTTTGCATCTTGTTTCTTTTTGGGGTCAAGATCTTTAAAAAAAAAATGGTAATAAGGCCGCAATATACATGCAGGTTGCGGTACAAAATGCTATCCAGACCAGCCGCCGTGGCGAAGTGGTTGGCGTCGCGGACTCCCGGCTGGGAGGTCATGGGTTCGAATCCCATCAGTCATGTGGGTTTTTCTGCCCCGACCGGCTCCTACCCAGAGTTGAGTTTGCTGCGGACTCAGTTGGGAAGACTGGGACCACACAGTCGAGTTTCATCCACTTAATGGATGCGTTTCTGAGAGTGTTGCTCAAATTTCCTGACCAACACTGCAGGTGCCTGTATCTCTCGGGCCTGGTAGACGCCGGGATATATTATGAAAGGAAGCGTAGAGTACAGCCCTGTCATGTAGTCTCAGACCGAAATGGAATTCCGTTGCATCATCTTAATCATCCTCATTCTCATCGATCAGCATAAAAAAAAAGTCTCAAGTTCTGTGGCCCTTCATGCCCTGCTCTCATGGTGACCTCAATTTCGATGTCCTCTCCACGTTTGTGGCCTTGGTTTGGTTCCGTCGGGGTCACCGGTATCGGCGAGTCCATGGGGGCTGTCGTTGGACGGACGTGGTGGCTCCTCCGGAGGGAAAGCCCATTCACGCCGGCTCCGCGACTAAGTAATTATTGTTGTCAGTAGGGGCTTAGTAGGTGGTGTCCTGCGTATGTTAGATCAGAACAGGCGCCACTGAACACCACCGAAGTGACTCGGCAGCAGTGCAGTATCTCCTCCGGTGGGTTGCCTCTTGACAACTTGACACTGACGGCTTCCTGTGGATTGCCGGTGCCGGGGCTGTGGCTGTGGACGGAGTGTCGGAATGAGCGGCGTGGGTGCACTGCCTCTGAGGTGGAGCAGAGGTTGGGACAGCAAAAAAAAAAAAAAAAAAAATGCTATCCAGATACACAATGTCTGTACCGAGTAACGGGACAAATCGACACCCTGGTACAGAATATCCCCAAGGCAATGCAATACAAAATGTCATCTCTGTTACTGGACGACATTTTGTACCGGACGGTCACACATCTGTGTCAACGATGAAACAATTTGTCGCCATATATCGATGTATGATCGGAAGTCGGGTCTTAACCGTCATGCGTTTGTGCTGTACATGTTCAAGGTGAAGTAGGAAGATAATGGTGATCACCAGCGCCTAGTTTCGACGATGGTAGGGATGTGTTTTAAAACTGGTGGCCATGGTTGCAATGGTGGAGATGTAAGAGTAAATCTGGTCTTCCACACATTTGACTGTGCTTGTGTTCTAATACTGATAGAATGATAACCTCCTCAACTGACGACAACCACGACGACGATGAAGCCAATGCTGTTACTGCTACTGCTGCTGCTATTACTGCACAACATTGCATTAGGCCTTATGTTGTTGAGTCTGTGTTCTTGCTGTTTTCTGGGACAAGTGGTCCGGGAGACATGCCTATATGAGCCAATACCAGCCTTGCAACACTTTTGACTTTGTTGCCGTTGTTGTTGTTGGATGCTGAATCCAAATCCGCCGTTGATCATCATTTAGACATATTCATCTTCCCTATTCCACCTCGTACATCTAGGTCACATTATGCAAGTAATCAATCATACCCGACCAAGAACAGTACACCCATAAATGAACATGTGACCTACCAGTATAGTAGGTCTCTCGGGTGAAATTCTGTACCGGAGTGACATTTTCATATCAACACAGAACTTGTAAGTTTCAAATGAGCGTTATCCTAGGAAAAGATTATTTTCACGTGAAAACAGATTATGCTCGACAATCCCATGACGGCATTATCCCAACAAAGCAGCAAATCAACCTGGGGAATCATTTGTTTTCTCAGGAAACCAGCAAATTACTACGGGAAATAAGTTACTTTCGCGAGAAAACAGCTCAATGCCCCGGAAAGATTTTTTTGTTACGCTGCTCATCTACAATAAACAGCTAAGCATCCCCAGGGGAACAACTGTGTTCCGGGATAATTAACTGTCCTCTCGATTAAATACACCACCACCATCCCACTCCAACCCCGTGCTATTTGTCTGAAAGGCATCTTAGAAATTGAAATTACACGGGTCTTCACGTCATCGCCATCACCTTTCTCACTGTTCTGTAGCACATCGCAGGAAGAGAAATACCATAGGAACGAGGTCTCTTTTTTATTCCTCATCTTTGTATTTCATCTTCGTTCTCTCTGTTTATTTCTGACAGACATCTAGGGAATAGAAAGTGGGTGTTTTTCCCTTCCATTCGTCATACACCTTCCATTTCTTTGTCATTTCTCCAATCTCGCGAATAAATAGACCATTTTCTTTGTTCCTTCTCCTCCTTTCCATTCTTCACCGTTCTTTCGCTACCTTCTCATTCTCCATTTTATTTCTGAAATCATCTCGGGAATGAAAAGACCGAGACAAAAAAACACGACCTTCAAAACAAACAACAGCAAACAATCCCTTCTCTTTCTTCTCTGCCGCCTGTCCTCTCCTTCAGTCTGCTTCCCTTGTTTTTCGTCCTAGTCTGACCGTACACATACGCACTCTGGAAATGAAGGCCGCTCTGCAGCTCAGTGTTTTCCCAAGCGATGATTGACGGCAGGAAAGAAGAGAGAGGATGAGCGGACGGGTTCATTGTCGGGTGGGGCCCACATGGGAGGTCTTCACTCTGTCTTCCTGCCGAACTGGGCGAGACGGACGTCACCTGGACCCGAGAAATCCGACACCTGCTGTGCGGGGTGATGACAAAATCGAAGAAGCGGAATGCTTGGATTTTTTTTTCTCTCTTTCTAATGGGTCGGCACGTTCAGGTCTTCAGTGCGAATGATTTTCTATCAGAAATAGGTGAATTCAAGCGCATACACACACGCACTTGTGCTGACACTCTCCTAAACAAAAGCACGCGCACGCGGGCGGACGGGCACACACACACACACACACACACACACACACACACACACACACTCACACACACACACTCTCTCTCTCTCTCTCTCTCTCTCTCTCATTCGCGCGAGTTCGCGCGCCCGCGTGCGTGCGCATGCACATCTGCAACCATGTGCACTGACTGAAACTATTGCAAGATTAACTTGTGCTTGTACTTACAAGTGAAGGGGAAAGACACAAATCTGATTGAAATTAAAGCAATCTGATTTGAATAGAAAATAACAGTTCAGTAAATATTCGAAAGTTTTACATTCATCTGCCCTGTGCCACAAAGAAATCAGCTGAAAAGTGCTGATCAGAAATGCAAATCGCCCTCAACCTTAACCCTAGGAATCAGAAAGTTCTGATACACCGATTCACACACTGCACACAAATAAATGAACCCAAATAAATGAACAAGTACACAGCCAAGTGCATTAACACTTTTTATTGTATCCCTCCCCTCCTCCCCCCCCCCCCCCACACACACACACACACACACACAAACGCGGTGCCCAAACGGACAAAACGTGTGGAAATATCGGAAGAGCAGGGACAGAAGAGTGAACGGATCTTAAAAGCTGGCAGATACGTGGAAAACGGCACAGCAGACAGTGGTGATTTTGAACTCTTGTTTTTTTTTTAGCTTGCCCTGTCCCCATCCCTCTCCCCCTCCATCCATCTCACCATCCTCATCCCCGCCCTCTTCCCTGTCTAGGTTCCCTTTCTGACCTTTCCGACCGATGACCTCCTAGGTCAAGAAATGGAAGTCGAACGAAAACGAGCCATAGTCAACTGTTAACTCGCGCTACAAAAGAACACACCTTAACGTTAAAACGCCGTAAGAATCAAAGTAGGGGCAGGTGAAGAACAAAAGAAAAGAATGAGCAGTCAACAAGCGAAGGCCGTTAATGAAGCTGACAAGACAGGTGCATCCAGTTAACTGATGACCTTCAAGCGGAGACAGCAGCGCCGCCAGATGAAACGTGACAATTATGCCCGCTGCTAACAAGACGGACGCTCATCTCCCGCTGCACGTGAAGCCAATGGACGTGACCCACTTCGTTAATTCCGTCTTCACTGGGGTTCACGAGGACATCTTCCAGAATCTTGCCTAGACGTCTTTGTTGCATTCCCTCCCTCTCCGATTTGAAATTTGTTTTAAATAAGGCACATTTCCCCACACGATAAACATAGCATAACATGCAAAACATCTCTGCTTACCACCTTCACCTTCCTTTGCCGTCACATAAAAGATCATACTGGGACTGTCTTCACATTTAAAAAGACCGTCTCCTCTGTAGCCGTCACATTTGATGAAGGTCGTTTGATACCTCCGACTTTTGAAAGCATTTAAATTTGCATCTGTGTGATTATTTTCGCGGACACATTTTACAATAAGACCAACCAAGGCTGTTTTAAAACCAGTTCCAATTCTATCACATTTTGAAATTTTGCGTTCATTCACTCTGAGGAACAAGGAAATCAGCGCCAAAAGTGCTGTCAATATGGAGATACAGATTTACTTCAGCCTTGTTCTGAATTATCTTAGCAATCGGCGAGTTGTAATACTGTGATACAACACGCTGCTTCTTAAATAACCAGTTAAATACATTCAGCAGCTACACAACCAAGTGCAAGTAACACTTTTCTTAGCACATGGTGTAAACTAGACTTTTAAGATATCGCCTTCTGGGCATACAGACAACACAAAACAAAGCAGCACAAGAGATTCTCAACACAGTTGTCAGGCGACATCACTTCTATGAACGTAAACATGCATCCAAGCTCATGCAGCGATTAACGCAAATAACACATACACAACTGAAACAAGGCGGAGTGACTGGTTGTCAAGAGAGGTACACAAATCCAAGCTGGGATACGTTCAGTGATTTGCGAAATGTGTTGTCCAAAGACACCACCTTTGACCTCCCTCACCCCCGCTTCCTCCACACGCATTCACAAGCCCCATCCAATCACCATGACCCCTTATTCCCTCCCTCTCCCACATTTTCTTCCAACACTCATACAAACTCATACATTGACACGCACGCTTGCGTGACACGCTTCCATTTCTCTAACAAATCGAGGCAGGAGGCGTGAGGCAGGAGTTAGCAGAGGGAGCCATCCTAGATTAGATGATAGAAAGGTCCGCCGGCTGATGTAGATTAAAGTGGTGGCCATGTTTCAGCCAGATGCAGCTCATACTCCGTCACCCTCTGCTTTTGCTGTCTGTACTTCCGCCGCTGCTCAACAAGTTGCTGTTCTCTGAACTTTCGTTAATTTTGCTACTTTTCTTTGATGGGGAACTTTTCACTTTGCACTGCTAAGATTTTGACGTTTGTATCAGGAATTACTTGAATACGTACATCTCAGACGGATGGTATGAACTGGCTAAAACTTTGACAGACGAACAAGCTTATGCAAAAAAAAAAAAAAAAAAAAAAACACACACACAAAAAAACCCAACATATATACAGTAGATTATGTTCAGTCCTCGTCTAATGTTCAGCAAAGAATAAGCGAAATATAGAAATAAGTACTGATGCTCAGTCTGAGTAAGATGTCAAACGAAGAGCACACAAAGATTTAATTAATCAAAGGATGTCAACACCTCCCCCCCCAAACACACACACACACACACACATATACACACACACACACACGGTCAGTTTCCAGAAGAAGTGAGAACTGACAGAGAATCTAAGTGAGCTACAGACCGAAAATCTCAAAGATGAGTCACAGGCAGAAAATGTCAGAAGCAAAACACACACAGGAATCTCTGAAGTAAGACACTACCATAAAATCTCAGAACTGAGTCTCTTAAGTCCTCAGCAGTGAGACACAAACATGAAATCTCAGAAGAAAAATAAAGAAACAGAAATGCTGACAGAAATCTCAGAAGTGAGACACAGAAATCTCAGAAGTGTGACACAAACAGAAACCTCACAAGGGAGATTGTCATGAGTCGGCCGAATGTTCTCGAGCATTTAGGCAAATTAAGGGTAGTTTGCTGTTGTTGAGAGCACGTTCCTTGGGTCTTCAAGTGTGCGAATTCAGGCATCACCAGGGGGGGGATAGCCCGAGTCGTATGCTGAGGGAGGGAGAGTACTGGGAAGTGTTTCGCATGTCCAAGGATATTGACAAGGAGTTGCCGACCTGCCGGTCCTGGGTAGGAGTGTCCAGTCCGACCACTGGCTGGCTATTCACTGGGTTCTCCAGTGGGCCTGAAGGAAAGGCGATCGTGTCAGGTGACCGTCACGGGAAGGTGACCGTCAGCCTGCAGCAGAGTACAGCGACCATTCAGTCGTCCTTGTTCTGAGGAATGAATGAAGGCTGCGGCCTATCGAGTGGTTTGCGCTTTGTTGTCTATAGAGGTAGTAAATACTTGAAGCATCAGTCATGGCGGTAGAGAGGTCGAGGCTGTTAGTTCAATGGGTAGCTTGGGGGAATCGAACATGAGTTTGAATAGGAGGTTATGCATTAACCACTGGGTGCCCAAGTCTTTGTTGGCGCTAGCAGCTGTGGTGTGTGTGTATGTGTAGGTGACTAGTGATTCCATTGGTGGAATAAAAATAACTTGGGAATTTATTGGTACAAATCGTGTGATGGTGTGTGCCAGTGATTCCATTGGTTGAGCCAGTTAAACTCGGGTTCTCTCTTTCTTTGAGAACGAATATAAGGTGCTTGGAAAACCAGGAAGGGTGTGACTCACTTATGGGAAAGTGAACTCGCCCGTCTTGCTGAGGCTCAAGAAAATACAGCGTGAAGCAGAGGTTAGCTGTCGCCTCGTTGTCTCCTGGGTGGGGACGTATGACAGTGGAGGTTGCTGTAGCCTCGGAGCCGACGACGAGAAGAATTGTCTCCCGTGTGGGGACGGTCGACAGCAAGACGTGTAGCCTGTTGGAGCCTAGACAGGGAGCTGCCAGACAACGGTGGGGTGTTTGCAGCCAGAGAAGACCTGTGGGAGAGGCCGACAGGAGCCCTTTCCGTGGAGAGGGCGAAGTACGGTGGAGTCCGGGAGACTCGGTGTGAGGGTGCGACTCAAGCTACGTTGCCAGTGTCCCCCAACTGGGATTTGGCCAATCGGGAGGACACAACGGTGTGGCAGCTTCAGCTCGTGTCGTACAGTGGGATGAGAGAAACTGACGGTCAACCAAGAATGCTGGCAAGTTATGGACGCTTTATTGCTCTTAAGTTTATAAGTGTGCAAACGGAATAGTGGAATATTGTCTTTCCTGGCTAAGTAAGAATCACTGAAGAAAAGGGGATGCGATTTATGAAATTGTCTGTATGCTGTTTACATTGTTGTATGATACAGATAGTTGTGTTGTGTAGTGACGGGTGGGGGCTCGGAGTCAAGTTGAATAAAAGTTGATTATTTTCTATGAAATGTTATTGGTTTCCCGTCACCTTTGTGTGGGCCCGATGTGAGTGACAGAGTGCGTGTGCCTATGCGAGAGCGCATTTTGGTTGTGAAAGCGTAAATTCTTCTGTCTATAACCCCCTGCATCCCTGATATGAAAATCATATTTTAATAACGAGGGGGAGCGTCGGAGACCCGTCACAAATTGGGGGCTCGTCCGGGATGAACATAAATGAGTCATAAGTTATTTTTGTTTCTGGGTTTTGTTCAATTGCAATTGATTTGAAATCTGTCATAATTGTGGAAACCTAGATTGTTGTTTCTTTTTTCGGGAAAGACGTTAGTCAGGTGTTGATTGTTTTGATCTTTTTTTTTCATGACTGGGCCTTGTATTTGAACTTGCTTGATTTGGTTGCTGTTGAGGTTGATTGTGTGTAGCACAACTATTTGATCGCTTATTTACAAGTGATCGTGTGGATATCTCGCTTGTTACTGTGGTTGTATTAACTAGCTGATCGAGGGTTAGATAGCTTCAGAATGTCGACTGAAGAGGGTGCTGAGACATGGTCCGCTGAAAAGATGGACCTCATAGAAGAAGGAAAAGCTTTAGGACTAAAGGGTCCGGAACTGAAGGCATATGTAGATGAGAACTGGCCCCGTGTAATCGAGGCCCAGAAAATACAAAGGGAAAGCAAGAGAGAGAAAGAGAATGGGAAAAAGAGAGAGAGAAACAGAACGGAAAAAGAGGAGAGAGAAAGAGAACGGGAAAAAGAGGAGAGAGAAAGAGAACGGGAAAAAGAGGAGAGAGAAAGAGAACGGGAAAAAGAGGAGAGAGAAAGGGAACGGGAAAAAGAGGAAAGAGGACGGGAAAAAGAGGAGAGAGAAAGAGAACGGGAAAAAGAGGAGAGAGAACGGGAAAAAGAGGAGAGAGAACGGGAAAGAGTGCAGAGAGAAAAAGAGAGGGAAAGAAGGAGAGAGAAAGAGAACAGGAAAGAGAGGAACGAGATGAAAGAGAAAGAGAGGAGGTACGGCAGTTTGAGCTAGAAAAAATTAAGATTGTTGAATCTACGTAAGAAACTAGAAGTGGAGCAAAAGCCAAGAACTTTACTTCATATTACAATCCCTTGACTAGTATGCCAACGTTTGATGATAATCCAGATCATTTAGAGGATTTCATCTCACAGTTTGAAAGGATTGCCAAAGATCAGGGCTTACCCGAAGAACGGTGGGCCACAAATTTGTCGGCGCTGCTGACACCCAAAGCTAGGGATGCTTTTTTCTGCTTACCACCGGAAAAAACAGACAGATTATGAGTCGGTGCGCGATGCTTTGTTTCAGAGGTACCAAGTAACCGCCGATAGATATAGGAAATTGTTCAGAGAAACCGTTCGTAAATCAGGTGAGACGCACGTACAGTTTCTTTATCGGCTTAGGGCTCTCTTTGACAAATGGATAAGGTTAGGAAACATTGAACAAACATTTGAATCTTTGAGGAGGAGATCGTTAAGGAGCAAATTCTCTCCACTTGTCGGAAGGATCTCACAGTATTCTTGGCAGAAAGAGAATTAGGAAGTTTAGAGGAGTTAGTGAAAGTTGCAGACAGGTATGAATCTGCCCATGATCAGCGTAATGGGGCGAGGGGATCGAACCAGTCGACCCGTAATGCCCAGACCACACAGTCAGGGAGTGATTCGCCGACTCCCTACAAACAGGAGGCGAGACCGCAGTTAGAAGCGGATTCTAAGTCCCGTGGCAACAGTGGGACTCAAGAGAATGTTAGAGTGAAACGCACATGTTTTAAATGTGGGCGAGAGGGTCATATCGCCAAGGAATGTAGCGGACTGCGAATACATTCCGTTGTTGCTGTTGATACAATTCAACAGGAAGGCAGGGTGCCACCACCAACTACTAGGGCAGTAGTAAACGGGAAGCCGTGACTTGCTTATTAGATACAGGACTGACTCTAGCGGCAATGGTAGAGCCCGGTTGTGTGAGAGAGACAGACTATACCGGGAAAACCACCTGCGTGCGATATGCAGATGAAGAATTAATCGGCTACCTTTGGCCCGTGTCAGAGTAGAGTCAGAGTTTGTCAGGAGTACTCTCACTGCAGCAGTGCAAAACAATCTTCCCTATCCAGCTTTGTTAGGGGGTAGGTATATCACCCCGAAGCCTAGCCAGGCTGCCAGTCAAGTGGGGAAAGCAAGGGCAGTGAAGGGTAGGAAAGTAAACAGAACGCAGGTGGAGTGCACAGGCGCCGCTAGCAGTGGAGCTAGTGTAGGCCATGAAGGTGGCCATGGTGGTGGTGCAGTGGACCATGAAATAGGTCGTAGTGGCGGTGCCGTGGGCCATGGTGGCCGTAGTGGTGGTTCAAAAAGTTGTTGGCGTTGCCGTGGCAGTCAGAAATGTAGGAGCCACGGTGGTGGACCTCAGGGTCGGGGCCAACATGGACCACAGAGGAACTGGAACCAGCAGCTGGGTTGGGACCAGGGGGCTGTAATAACGCATGGCAAGAAGGTCAAGGAGACCTGCTATCGTTAGGAAATGCCAAGAATAGTCAGCTCACAGGAGCAGACGATCCAGTGTCAGGAAAGGGTAAAGTAAATAAGGCTCATCAAGTAATGGGCATAGGCACTGAGTGGGATTCGAACCAAGGAATTTCCTCAGAGAGAAGGAAAATCGGTTCGGATAAGATGAGTGAGGGATCATCTCATAACATTTTGAAAAGGGGAGATGACCGTCGTCGCAGTGCATGGGTGCGACAGGCTAGAAGAGGATCGCGCAGATTTTCACGCGCTCCTTTAAGGACTAAACTGTGTGAAAGGTGCGCTGACTCTCTTGTAAAGCCTGGAATGCGCAAACTATCTGCCCAAGGTACTATTGGCGAGCCACAAACGGCGGTCAAGATTGAGAGGGGCAGGAGTAGGTCAAGGGTTGGAGTGATGTCTCCAGGGTGTTGCTGTTGTATTGTGAACAACAGAAATAGAACAATGGTAGGAGCGATGCCTACGGGCTGCTGTTGTGGTGGTGGTGGTGTGAGCAGTCATCTGTTCCAGACAGCTACTGTGTAAATAATGTAGCTGGCCAGTTGTGTTATTGATTTTGATTGCCCAGTATAGGGCGGGGTTGAGCTTATGTCATGTGTTATTTTTCATTTTTTGATATATGTTTACCTGTATGCGTTTTGTTCATTGCCATTATGGGGTGGGTTGAGTACATGCTCACGTGTTATGATTTTTCATTTTTTCTGGTTGGTATCTATTTGCTAAGATTGTCTTGTTCACTGATCGGTAAAGTGTCCTTATGTTGTGAAAACAGGATAAATGTTGATTTGCATATTGTGTATGAGACCGTGTGAGCAGTTTGTGGCCACACGCCTGAATTTGATTTTGATGTTAAGTAGACTGGGCCACACACCTGAATTTGAATCTTGATTAGCAGAATAGGATTAGGATTTGGATCTTGTGTCAATCAGGGTTGTGCTATATAAGAAGTGAATGGAATGATTAATTAACATGTATGGACATACTGATAGCTAACGCTATGGACAGAGTTCTTGATTATATGTGAGCCAGGTTAGAGTTAAATGTGGTGCCAGTCGTTATGAACTGACCAAAGAGTGGTGTTTGGATTATCTGATTGATCTATTGGTTTTAATTGGTACATTATCCCTGTTAGAGATGTTGATGGAATGATGTCTTGAAGCATAGGGTAGTACTGTTATATCGACCCATGCAACTGGGTTTGTTTTATCCAATTGGAGAACATTCGTCCTGGAGAAAATGTTGATTGGAACAACATTCTTAGGTATGGGGGTGTCATGAGTCGGCCGAATGTTCTCGAGCATTTAGGCAAATTAAGGGTAGTTTGCTGTTGTTGAGAGCACGTTCCTTGGGTCTTCAAGTGTGCGAATTCAGGCATCACCAGGGGGGGATAGCCCGAGTCGTATGCTGAGGGAGGGAGAGTACTGGGAAGTGTTTCGCATGTCCAAGGGATATTGACAAGGAGTTGCCGACTGCCGGTCCTGGGTAGAGGAGTGTCCAGTCCGACCACTGGCTGGCTATTCACTGGGTTCTCCAGTGGGCCTGAAGGAAAGGCGATCGTGTCAGGTGACCGTCACGGGAAGGTGACCGTCAGCCTGCAGGCAGAGTACAGCGACCATTCAGTCGTCCTTGTTCTGAGGAATGAATGGAAGGCTGCGGCCTATCGAGTGGTTTGCGCCTTGTTGTCTATAGAGGTAGTAAATACTTGAAGCATCAGTCATGGCGGTAGAGAGGTCGAGGCTGTTAGTTCAATGGGTAGCTTGGGGGAATCGAACATGAGTTTGAATAGGAGGTTATGCATTAACCACTGGGTGCCCAAGTCTTTGTTGGCGCTAGCAGCTGTGGTGTGTGTGTATGTGTAGGTGACTAGTGATTCCATTGGTGGAATAAAAATAACTTGGGAATTTATTGGTACAAATCGTGTGATGGTGGTGCCAGTGATTCCATTGGTTGAGCCAGTTAAACTCGGGTTCTCTCTTTCTTTGAGAACGAATATAAGGTGCTTGGAAAACCAGGAAGGGTGTGACTCACTTATGGGAAAGTGAACTCGCCCGTCTTGCTGAGGGCTCAAGAAATACAGCGTGAAGCAGAGGTTAGCTGTCGCCTCGTTGTCTCCTGGGTGGGGACGTATGACAGTGGAGGTTGCTGTAGCCTCGGAGCCGACGACGAGAAGAATTGTCTCCCGTGTGGGGACGGTCGACAGCAAGACGTGTAGCCTGTTGGAGCCTAGACAGGGAGCTGCCAGACAACGGTGGGGTGTTTGCAGCCAGAGAAGACCTGTGGGAGAGGCCGACAGGAGCCCTTTCCGTGGAGAGGGCGAAGTACGGTGGAGTCCGGGAGACTCGGTGTGAGGGTGCGACTCAAGCTACGTTGCAGTGTCCCCCAACTGGGATTTGGCCAATCGGAGACACAACGGTGTGGCAGCTTCAGCTCGTGGTCGTACAGTGGGATGAGAGAAACTGACGGTCAACCAGGAATGCTGGCAAGTTATGGACGCTTTATTGCTCTTAAGTTTATAAGTGTGCAAACGAATAGTGGAATATTGTCTTTCCTGGCTAAGTAAGAATCACTGAAGAAAAGGGATGCGATTTATGAAATTGTCTGTATGCTGTTTACATTGTTGTATGATACAGATAGTTGTGTTGTGTAGTGACGGGTGGGGGCTCGGAGTCAAGTTGAATAAAAGTTGATTATTTTCTATAAATGTTATTGGTTTCCCGTCACCTTTGTGCGGGCCCGATGTGAGTGACAGAGTGCGTGTGCCTATGCGAGAGCGCATTTTGGTTGCGAAAGCGTAAATTCTTCTGTCTATAACCCCCTGCATCCCTGGATATGAAAATCATATTTTAATAACGAGGGGGAGCGTCGGAGACCCGTCACAGAGATACTGACATAAAATCTCAGAAATGAGACACTAAAAGAAAATCTCATAAACGAGACAAACAAAATCTCAGACATTAGACAGTATCAGAAAAAAAATCCGAAGTTAAACACAGAAAACATCCAGAAGTGAGTCGTACACAAAAATCTCAGAAGTGTAACGGACAAAAATTAGATATGAGACTGTCAAAAAATCATCAGAAATGAGACACAGATAGTAAATATCCGAAGTAAGACAGAAATTTCAGAAGTGAAACAGACAGAAAATCTCAAAAGTGAGACACGCACAGAAAATCTCAGAAAAGAAGAACAGAGAGAGAGAGAGGGATCTTCAGAAGCGTTGCCGAGCAATCAGATCGGAGGAAGTGCGAAAACCACCAGCCTCACTCGCCATCTGTCTTCTTTAACGCTGTCTTAAAGATAAGACAGTTTGTCGGGGAAGCTGTGAAAATGTAGTTGTGTAACTCGTGGGCGGGTGGGGCTGTCTCGCCTCTAGCCTTGTCGGGTAGGCATACTCTTCGCCCGCAATTGACGATGTTTTCCTTGGTTAAAACTTATTCACTAGCTTGACAACTTTCTCGCAGCGTGTCTTTTTGTCCTCATCACAGCCCTCATAGACATTCAAGAAACGGACGTTGTTTTTTTTATTTATTTTTTATTTATTTATTTATTATTATTTTTTTTTACTGTGCCTCAAACTTTCCAGTTTCTTCACTTTAACGTCTTGCCGTGTTAGGAAATAATCTTTGCTCTTAATAGAGTTGATGGCTTTCTTCATCTAACTGATTACACTTGCCATGTCAGCATCAGCCGATGGCCGGCCATTCTCAGACGTTATAGTTTTACAGCATTCTCTGAGACGAGCAAACTTTTAAGCGGGAGCTCCATGTGTCCGGTTCACTTTCTGCAGATGTTTCTTCATGTTGTCCGCCAGGCAGTGCACTGTACTGCCTGGGTGATCTACAATATCCTGCCACCAGAGAGTTTGTGGCGAAATAACATGCCGAGTTCGGCGGGAGATTAAAATATCTTGCCATTTCACGGTCGGTGCGACCGATCAATTCTGCATTCGTTACTGTTCATTTGTTTGATTCCGTGTCACCACATTTGCATGATGAATCCATCTTCACCAGCATCATTATTATTGTACGTTACCATTATTGTTGTTGTAATTATTGTAGTTGAAGACCAAACGCTTGAATGTGAGAGAGGAGAGAGAGAGAGAGAGAGAGAGAGAGAGAGAGAGAAGATGATGATGATGGTGATCCTGAAGATGAAGGAAGAGGGAAGAAACGTGACACGGGCGAGTGTGGGGAGTGCGTGTGTTGGGGAAGGAGAAGGGGGTTGCAATGGCAATCTTTCGGTGAAGCGCTGTCCTTTGGTTTGTTCTGAAAGCGGTTTATTTCTCCCCGTTACACACAAACGATGAGAAATAAACCATTTCACGCCAAACCAAACAAACGGTACTCTATCGAGTGTCTCGGGAACCCATGTGTGCTAAAGTGCGGAAGACAGAGGGATTGAGCAGGGGAAGAAGAGAAAGACTAGGGTATGGAAACCAACGACACAAAAAAAGCTGATATTCCGAGTTCGTTGCGCCGGGACATAAACTCGTGTGTATGTGAAGATTAGTACACACCTTAGCCTACAGTAGCTGTAGTCGTACTTCAAGTCATGAGCTTAAGAACAAGAATAACCAACGACAAACTTTGCTCACACAGCTGTCGTCGGTACGTACAGCTGTTGAAAGAGAGAGCGCTGACGATGGCATTGAGTGGATATAATGACACACGTGTATGGGACTGCAGTGTTTGAGGGGAAGGAGAATGGTTTCCGATGTGTACGAACGGTGTGGAAAGTGTCAATAGTGGGTGCGGGGAATACAGAGCGGAGAGGAAGGTGTGGTGTGTGTGGGGGGGTGGGGGGGGGGGGGGGGGGGGGGGGGGGGGGGGGGGGGGGGGGGGGGGGGGGGGGGGGGGGGGGGGGGGTGGCAGACGGGGCATTTGTAGCACAGATAAATGTGCAAAATAAGTAGGGGGTATATAATCTACACGGGCCTCTTCAATGGTACTTAAAAAAATAAAAATAAACACTTATACACAGTTCTTAAACAGTACTACCTTGATTTCAAAAACGTGTACGCTTCTTCCCAAATGGCGCAGTCGTTGTCTTGTGGCAACGCGATTTATGCATAAATGGCAAGAAGTAACGTCGCGCAAAGGGTGTACATACAGTTGGCATAACGGTGAATTGAAGCATGTATCATGGTGTCTGAGGTGTACATAAAGGCACAGTCAGTGTGTGTCAATGTAACACGGCAATGGGTGTGTGTGGTGTAGTAATAAGTGCGCTTTTTTTTTTCTAAATTGTACGGGCTCTGTCATACTGGTAAAGATAGTGGACGTAAAAGTACATGGTGTAAAATAACTTGAACAAAGTGTGCATGTCACAAACCCAAGAAAAGTCAGGTAAGGAAAGGTAGTGACCCAAATCCTTACCCCCTAACCCAACCAAAACATTAAACGTAAAAACAAAAACAAAAAACGAATGACTTTATTAAGCAAACGACAGAAAAACAAAAACAGAACCGTAGAAAAAAAAAATCAAAACGGAGAAGAAGAAAGGGGGAGAAACTGAAAGGATAAACACAGTGAAAAAAATGAAGGTGGGTGACATGAATCTCTGAACTCACAAATCCCCACACAACGTGATGGCACAGACGTGCACTGCCCAAACCTTTAGAACACCTTCTCCACAAGCTCATCGGTTCATGTTGCATATGCACGTGCGACTTGAGGGGGAAAAAACAGATCAGATGAAATTCATTGAGAATGGCCGTCATACGACACACAGGCAGACGCTGCATGAAACTTTGAGCGTAGGATTGAACACACACAAACACAACACACACACACACACTTTTCACCTTCTAACCGTGTAGATTCAGTACAGGATCAATACAATGGTGCAAAGACTGCATCATAATGGCGGATGGGATATACGCAAATTGTGCAGAAATGGGATACGGTAAACATCGTCGTACATACGTGTATAATGTATGTTTATAGCTCAACTGGATGTAATTATTTATGGCAGATGAATGAACACACACACACACACACACACACAAACACGCACGCGCGCGCACGCACACACGCACGCACGCGCACACACACACACACACACACACACACACACACACACACACACACCACTCAAACACACGCATACGCACACCGAGAAAGAGACAGAG
>CM031595.1:146683942-146691741 GCA_018398815.1 Conus ventricosus
ATAATAAGAATAATGATTATTTATGGCGCTTAATCCTACATAAACCCTAAGCGCTTACAAATACAGAAAAGATTAAAGAAAACATAAATATTATGGGACAATGATATTGAGTTTGGTCATAACTTTAACTAAAAAAGATAACAAAAAAGACGGGATTCGGTCACAATTATGTAGAAAAATTGGTGGTGGTGGTGGTGGTGGTGGTGGTTGTGGTGGTGGTGGTGGTGGTGGTGGTGGTGGTGTGTGTGTGTGTGTGTGTGTGTGTGTGTGTGTGTGTGTGTGTGTGTGTGCGCGCGCGCGCATGCGTGTGCGCGCACGTGTGTGTGTGTGTGTGTGCGTGTGTGTGCGTTTCATGCGCGCGCGCGCGTGTGTGTGTGTGTGTGTGTGTGTGTGTGTGTGTGTGTGTGTGTGTGTGTGTGTGTTCGTGTGTTCGTGTGTGTGTGTGTGTGTGTGTGTGTGTGTTCTACCGCACGTACAAGTGCGTTTAGTCCTATATGCTTCAATGAATTCCTTTCCTCTCTCTTTTTCTGTTTTCTCTCTCCTTCAGCGTCCTAGTGAGGGCTAAGGGAAAAACTGGAGACCAATTTGATGCTCTTGTCTTTCTCTTAGTCTTTCCAACTCATCCACTCCAGACTATCTTTTATCGTCAGTCCGCACATCGCTGACTAAGTACCGAGCTGTGTACACTGATTGCTTCCAGACCGACTCTGTCTCCGCCCCCACCCCTTGGGCCCAGTTTTACTCTACTCCTATTTCCGTCCCGTGTAATCCTCGATTTTTCGCCACTTTCCCCATCGATTATCTGTTTTCTTCAGAGCTGGGCATTAGGGACGACAGTGATCCAGTCTCCATCCTCTCGTTTCTCCCTTTCCTTTCTACATACAACACTTTGCAATTTTTCTACACAAATGCTGTGAGAAATTTAATGAGACTGCCTCACAACGATAGCCATAATTGTGTTTCGATAAGCGATTTGGACTAGTGCTGCTTCATTACTTATTCTAGAAAACATCACATTAAAAAAATTGCAGTGGATACTATTTTTTCCGACTTCATAAGAGGCTTTTGCCTAAATCAATGAATGATTCATTTTTCAGTGCCCCCCCCCCCCCTCCCTCCTCCCGTTCGAGGTGAACAGGCATTATGTAATGAAATGTTGATGTCTTTACCAGAGACAGACGGACAGACAGAGAGAACTCAGAACTCAGAATATTTTATTTGATAGGCCACAGGCCCATATCGAAGTGAGTGAATAAGGTCAAAATAAATCAGTAGAAGCCACTCTTAACGAAAACTCAGCTGAATGGTGTTCAAAGTTAACAAAGAAGACATTCATGAAGCAACTGCAGCATTAATTATTCCGTTCCTAACAGCCATTGCTCTATAAATGAAATTACCAACACTCGTAATAGTGGTCTCAATACAACAGGCTAACAACATGGACATTTTGAATAGAGAAGGGTGTTTGTAATATTTAGCTGGAATCAATTCAAGGCGCAATTTCTCGTACAAAGGACAAACCAGTAAGAGAAAGAGAGAGGGAGAGAGAGAGAGAGAGAGAGAGAGAGAGAGAGAGAGGAGAGAGAGAGGAGACAGACAGGTAAGGTAAGGTTAGCTAATGTTGCTTACAGCCCAGCCGACTGCAAAACAGACAGACAGAGACACACACATAGTGGGCGGGAAGGAAGGAGGAAGCGGTAGGGGGGCGGAAGTACATGTGGACTGGAGAGAGAGAGAGAGAGAGAGAGAGTGAGAGAGTGATGTGCGTGTGCGTGTGTGCGTGCGTGCATGTGTGTGTGTGTGTACGCGCGCGCGCACGCGCGCGCTCGCGCAGCTAAAGAAGAGAATGAACAGCTTTGTCCTCATTCTCCTTTTCCTCTGCGCCAGCTTCTCTCTTGCAGCTAAGTAAGAGCAAGGACTCCCGCGTGCCTGTCCATCTTGCCAACCCAGCGATGATTTCGCAATCGAGTTTTCTTCCACTTGGACGATTCCCCATCATCAACCCCATCCCCCTCTTTGTTACCCCTACCCCCATCTCTCTCTCTCTCTCTCGCTCTCTCTCTCTCTCTCTCTCTCTCTCTCACACACACACACACACACACAACACACACACTCCGCCTCAAACATGTCAGGACCCGAGTCGGCACGAAGTCAGCTCTAGTCTCCTGTTGAGAGTAAACAGCGGCGATAATCAAGCGCTGACCTTTTCCTCTCTGTTGTTTCACGGAGCGAAACGATGGCCTACGGTGTACCTGGCGATTTTGCTTCTCCCTCTTTCCCTGTTCTTTATATCTCCGGGCAATAAATACGAGACGAGATGTTACGTCTTTATCGGACTCACTGCCTAAATTATTAACTGGATGGCGCGCGCTTTGATTGGCGCACACACACACGCAACACACAGACACAGACAGAGAGAGAGGAGAGAGAGAGAGAGAGAGAGAGAGATTACGTCACTGAACCAAAGATAGCGGAACGGACGATGGTTCTCAGCGTTTTCACCGTCTTGGACTGGCTATCACAATAAGACTACGAAGGACGTGTCGACAGGTGTATATGCTTGAAAAAGCCGCCATGTCCCGTCTCCTCTTCGTGAATATGATCAAAGACGGAAACCAATTTCTTCTTCTGGTTTTAGCGTTTTTAGCGTGCTTTTAAACTCCGTCAAGGAAGCTGTGTTTGTGTGTGTGTGTTTTTTTGCTAGCACAGTACGTTAGCACAATCTTTAAAAAACGAAACTTAACGATTGTGATAAAATTTCCTGGAAGGATGGAGATGGAGGATGGCCCATGAACAAGCACGGCGCATCTCAGATACGGATCAGATCAAAGGACGAATTGAAGATCTGTTCGCCAACATTACGCGATAACTAACAACGGATTTTCTTTTTTAATGGAAGAGATTCGGGGTTCGACCCCAAAAGCCCAAGCGCTTGGTGCCGACACAGATGAAAGGCGAGCCAGGATCCGTTCGACCTTATCAGTGGTCAGTGCTCTCCCAAAAGCCCTTCGTCTTTGGTTGCCGAATTATTTTTCCAAGCCGTTTTAACGGCCTTTGGGCCGAATTTCACATTGTCCTATGAATAATTCATCTGGCTCTAAATTTGTTGCCTTGAGCGGCATGTGTGCATTCACACACACACAAAACACACACACACACACACACACACACACACACACACAAAACCCCCCATGCGCTTGCATTGTGCTGGGGATGGGATTGGTGGATGAGGGGTGTGGTGCGTGTCGTGATTGTTTTGATTCGAGAGAGGAGAGAGGAGAGAGGAGAGACAGAGAGAGAAAAGAAAAGAGAAGAGAGGGGAGAGGGGGAGAAGAGAGAGAGTGGTGGGTGTGTTTTGTGTGGTGTGTGGTGTGTGTGTGTGTGTGCGTGTGCGTGTGTGTGTGTGTGTGCTGCGTAAGCGCGTACGTGTGAGTGTGTGTGTGCGCGCGAGCGCCGGCGCGCGTGTTACATAATTATGTATGGGCATGTACATACATGAGCCCAGAGGAAGTGCGTTCTTGTCGCGTTACCTTGGTAGAGATACCTATCAACCACAAAGCTGATACCTCCAAAGTGACAACACTTTAGACTGGGCAGCAAGAATGTGAATTCTTAAGCCGTTTGTCTGGGGATTACATCTACAACATCGTAAACACGAGGTTGGGACTGCAACCACATGAGCTGGTCGGGAGCCAGAGGCCGAGCTGACTCGATTTAAATGCCAGCCAAACCGTTCCCTCGTCATATGGGAGATCGGTTGAGCATCGAGTTCGAATGAGTTTGTCAGTTGGAATCCAGCGGGTGCGCTACCTAACAATTGGCATTCTCGCTTCCTGTCATCACGTCCCGTCGCTCTAGTGATGTAAGTGTAGTGTGATACATTTGCCCCCCCCCCCCCCCCCCCCCCCTACTTCCACTCTCCAGGCCTGGTTATCCACATCAGCCGCATCTTTGGTGAATGTGAACCCTCTCGATTTATTCTCTCTCTCTCTCTCTCTCTCTCTCTCACACACACACACACACACACACACACACACACACACACACACATATATATATAATATATATATATATATATATATATATATATATATAGATCAGTATATTTAAAATGCCTAAAACAATTTTTTAAGTGCTCAACCCCTTGGGGAGCAACATTAGTTAAAACAAGTTAAAAGAGGAATCTTAAAACTATCTACAAATTTGTTTCGAGCGTGTTGCGCTGTCATCAGGATGGTTTTTGGTTTGCCCACCGCCGATGTTATATAGCGTGTGGGCTCCCGTTTGCGGTTGTTTGCACGTGCGGGTTGGCTGCACGTGTTTTTTGGGGGCTTTCAGGTTTTTGTTTTGGGTGTGTTCACTAACAACGATTTCCATTTATGCCTGCAGTTGTTTACTATTTCTGTTTTGGTGTTTAAAGTTGCTAAGTGTGGTTTGCATAGTATTAACCATTTTTCAGTTAAACATAGGTTGCACCTTTTTGAAACATTGCTGTATGGTGATGCTCTTTTTATGATTTTCCAGGATATATTGTAGCTTGTTTTTGCGTCTTTAAGTTTCCAGATATATTTGCTCAGTTCTGTTTGGTTTTTATATTTTTCTTTATTAAATGACTGTTTGTGGTTTAGAGAATGTAATATGCGGGTTCAAGACCACCCATCTTATTTTGCACGAAAACCCCCCTTTTCACATACTTATCACGTCCATCACATGTCAATTTTGACCAAAATCAACACCTGTTTCACAAAAAAATTAACACAAAAAAACCTCTAAAAAGGGGGGCTTGCGTGCTAGATAAGTTTAGGGTGATCTTGAACAAAGATATTTACATTCTCTCCCGGGACATAAAATTAACTAAATATGGCTTGGCAATCATACTCCAGACTGGCCCCAGACTAACACCGCAAAAATCGATATTCAAACAGGCTACTGCAATGCGACATTTTTAAGTCATCGCGCGATGGGCCCAGTTGTCGCGTGTGCACGTTCAAACCAATCGACAGGGAGGTAAGGGACATCATTTCTAGGTGGCCTTCTCATTATCCAAGTAGTTGACAAAGTGAAAGACGTGTTTTTTAGTGCTCTGAACAAAAATTGGCCGAGTCTGGAAGCCATTTTGTCTTCACAAAGAAACCACAATGGATGCTAATTCTCAAGAAAGCCAAACTGAGCATTTGCTTTATTCGGACGATCAAAAAGAATAATATTGAAACACAAAAAGTATCATCGGGAAAAATGATTTCATATCTTGAAAAATTGGAACGTGGCGAGCCTTGCTCGAAACCAGCCCAACCGAAAGAGAGTTTTAAATCTTTTGGAAGCGAAGCAACCAACCCGCGAAATGAAGAGAAACTGATTAATTAATTTTTTTAATTTATGATTTTATTCTGGTTTAAAAAATGAACCCGAAGACGTTAAAAAGCTTACTGATATGCTTTACGAGTTGGATTGGAAGGCCCGATAGAGAAGAGTTAAAGAACAAGTTTGAAGAATCAATTACTAATCTTTTTAATCACATAAAGATACGAGAAAGCGTAAAGCAGGCCATCAGTGATATACCAGATTTTTGGGCCCCCAACCAGCAATAAAGTTGTTTGCCTTTTTTAATTGATTATATGACTTCTGATTTTAAAGGATGTTGATCTGGATGTTTCTACTGACTCTGAAGGAATATATATTCGCTTTAATGAAGATCATGTTTTGCGATTAGAAAAGGCCATAAAAACAGTTGAATTTACAATTAATTTTTTTTTTATTTTAATTAAAAAAAATGGCTGCCGAACTCAGCGAATCTGATTTAAAGAATTGTAATGAACTATTTGACGAAACAATGAAATTATTAAAACATTGATTTAGTGAATTTGTTTTTTGAGAATGATATAGACAATATAATAAAAAGATAATAGTGAACTATTTAACGAAGCAATCAAAGTGATAAACATTGACTGTAGTGTTTTCAAAAAAGCTAAAATATTGGCGGGTGTTATTGTAAGGTTAACTGTCTTGAAGTGGTTGCGACACTTGGGTGAAGAATAAAAGAGCGTTTTGCTTACTTTTATTTGCACATATTTTTTTTAATCTACTAAATATTGTGGCTTAAAAATGGGCGGCCACAAGTAAATTCGAGGACGGAAAACTATAAAACGATGGAAAAAAATATTTGATATTGAAAAAAAACAAATTTAATAATATGTTGGTGAAGTAGACATGATTTATTAACCCTACAAATGTTCATGAAAGCGTAGCACACGCCATCTCTAAAAACCCAGAGTTTCTTCAGATGGAGCGGCCAGTAAAAGTGCTATTGGCCGTTCTGATTGATTATATAACTCCTGATGATTTGTAACATGGAAGTCTGGGTTTCAACACTAAACAGAAAGAGTAATCAGTTATCACGACTTTAACTCTAACTGGGCTGATTACATGCTTAACAGTTTAACCATGCAAGTGAGGAGGCAAAGTTAAGGGTTCTGGCTGGTCTGAAGGGAAAGTCCTTGAAATCAAATTGAGACAAACAAAGTTCTATCCTTTAGTTTGGGAATTCTTACCTTCCTCTCCCAAAAGAGTTAGAGTTAAAACGGGCAGTCTTAAACATACATAATTCTGACAACATGTGTTTTATTGGTGTGTTTTTTAGCGCATCTACATCCTGTTAAAAATCATGCAAACAGAGTTTCCAATTATGAACAATCAAAGATAGCCTGAACTTTGATAACATAACCTTTCCAGTAAGTATAGAACGTATATCTCAGTTTGAAGAGCAAAACAAACCAATCACCGAAAAAGATACACATGGTCTGTAGTAGACAAAACTAGTCCCCCTAATGATTTCTCCCAACGCCCCTACTTTAGGTGAACCACTCAACAAAAATGTAGACTTGATCCTGTTTTGTAGATAGTACAAAGAGCCATTTATGTATTAAACAGAACAATAAGCAGACTGTTAGAAAATACATTTAAAGCATAAATCTAAACAGGGAAATTTGTAGAAGATGTTTGGTTAGAATTCCTACTATAGAAGCAGCTGCCAGTCATGAACTCATTGTAAAAGTTTTGTAGACTGTGAAACCAAACTCCTCACGCCTAAACCAGGGTTTAAAGTTAGTTTAAGAATATACACAAAATGCAGAGGCCCATACGTGGTTTATGCCGACTTTGAATCGCTCTTGCCCGCCCCCGTACTACAGTCCCAACAGCAAGAACAAAAAACAACCTTATTAAAATCCCATCAGATCTGTTCTTATGCGTTTATTGTTGTTAGGTCAGACGGCCAACACACAACACCTGAGATTTCAGAGGCCCCAACGCGTAGCAGATTTTTAGAGCAGATGAAACAATTCGCAATCAGTTATCCAACCCAAATAAATCTTTCAGACGTTGTTATGACTCCGAATACCCAAGAACTTTATGACTCATTCTACACACTGTTGGATTGTATAAAGATTATAGGGCAACGCAGTAAGAGACCACGATCACATTACTGGAAAGTTCAGAGGGGCCGCGCACAACAATTGTAATCTTCAACTTAAGTTTGACCCCAAGACATGGAAACTGCCTATCTTCTTTCATAACTTACGAGGGTACGATTCTCATTTTATCATGCAAACAGTGACTTCTGAATATAAGAGGGTTACCTGCATGCACAGTCTTCAGAAAAGTACATGACTTTTTACTCTTGACTCTTTGTATTTTATGACTTGCCCAAAATTGGGCCCCGTTTGATAAATAGCGGGGTCTCTCAAAAACTTTCCAATCACTAAACAATTTTTGACCCTCTTTTGGTAAAAATTTCCCCGTTT
>CM031595.1:146696841-146709341 GCA_018398815.1 Conus ventricosus
CTCTAGCCCCTGAGCCATTTAGGCACCCAGTCTCGGTGTGGTTAAAAAACATTTTAGGTTTTAATTATCACTTCCAGACCAGAGTGAGTGCTTCTGTGATCTTGTATACGGAATTGTATAGTTGCTCGTACTTGTGGGTCCCCCGTGGTATACTCCGTATGGACGATAGGGATGACTGGACAGTCATGGTTTTCCTTTATTTTATGTTTTCATCAATTTTGATTAAAATGTGTCTTAAGCTTACTCACCAACATTTTCTCTATCCCCTTTATCCAACAGCAGAATTACGGTCTTATCGCTACATATCGCATGCAACTTTGCGGAATTCAACGAATGAGGCAGTTCCATATGTATGTATGTATGTATGTATGTCTGTAGGGATGCATGCATGCATGCATGTATGTGTGCATAAACGTCCCTCCGTACGTATGTATGTATATATGTACACATATCTATCTATATCTATCTGTCTAGCTAGTAGCTATTTTACAGTATGTTGTCGAAACTAAACATCTTTAAAACCCGATTTTATCTTACAGGTCCCATGTAAGAAAAAACACGGGAACGCCTGCGCAAAATCTTTTAAACTCTCCTGACCATTCTCTACGAAGTTATATGTGTTGTAACTGAAACGGGCATAATGAAAATCTTAATTTTTGACTAAAAAGAGGAAGCTGTTGGAAACTGAATTAAAGCACTTTCACGACTGAGTTTAAACAGTCAAGACAGCTTGTACTGGTCACTCTGTAGTGGTCGATTTTAGGTTTTTTCAGCCTCCCCCCCCCCCCCCCCACCTTCCCCAACCCCCTCCCCCCAACCACACACACCACACACACACACACACACACACACACACACACAAACACCTTCCCCTAAAGGGGAGTACGGATTGTTTTTCATATCTGTTTCTACTGTTGTATTCCTCCGACTGTTTTTATGTATCCTTTTCTCTTCACTCTGTATGGTTTGGTTTTATGTCTTCTTGCACGGTTTTTCTCAGAACGGATGATTTGACGTCCCCCCCCCTCTACCTTTTCTATTTGTTTTTTTCATTTGACGTGTTCCCTTTAAAGTACGTATTATTGTTTTACCTGAATGGATTATTTCAACAGTTTACCTTTTCATTCTGGTCGTTACAGGATTTAAATATTCACCTTTTAAGATTTCATCACTGGCTTATTGTTACTCGGAAAGCAACTTAAATACGTTCAAAACTGACTTCTTCCCCTCTGCCTCCCCCTCCTACCTCCTCTTTTTTCCCCCTTTTTTAAAACTACGGTTACATTTTTCCAAATGTTATCGCTATTCAATGTACACGTGTTTAGTAAGTCTTTAACACAGGTTAGCGATTGTTTTAACTATTTAATGTTACAGAAAGTTATATCGTCATACATCTTAAAAAAATGGGTGATTCTTCGTGTGCGAAAAGGTTATATGGAGGATGCATGTTTATTTCAGACATGTGTGGATGCCTTAGTTTCTACTTGTGTTGGATTTGTGTGCGGATGTGTAAGCATGTGAAACAAAGACGCGGTTATTTGGTGTTGGAAGAGACATGCATCACCATGCATCTTTTTTACTTTACCTGCCCGGGGAACTTTAATCACAGAGCAGAAAAGAATGGGAAAGTCCCCAAATCACGGGAAATCTAGCTACGAGTGTGGATTTAAACTGGGAGAGGTGGGCAAGGACTTTTGGAGAAGGGGGAGGGGGAAGACGAGGGGGTCGTGGTGGTGGAGGGTGGTGGGGGCGGGTGGGGGTGGAAGATGCGTGATACGTGGTTACTGAGATGGGGAAGGGTCGGGGAAGAGGGTGTTGGGTGGGGGCTGGGGGTGTGATGATGTGAGAATAGCTATGATTGTTTTCATGTTGTCATTTTCATTGTCTCTCCCCCTCCCTTCCACTTCCCACTCTTTGTTTCCACCCTCTACACCTCACCCCTCCTCCCATCCCTCCCTTTCCTCCATTCCTTCCTAGAATTTCTCCTCATCGCCATCCCTCAGTGAACTTTTTCAGTGGACTCTTTTCCCCGTGGATCCTCTCAGTGTCACAACAACGAATTCTATGATATTTTGTTTGTCAAGCTGGCCAGAGCTGGTGCTTGATAAAAAAAAAAAAGGGTTTTATAATAAACCGAAATATTGCAACCAATTACGGGGGTTGTGTGGCCTAAATTTTTGAATTTTTCTAGCACCGATAACGTGTTTTATACGATTGGTTACCCCACTGTGCCATTTACCCCAATATCATGAGAACGACTTGTAAGTAGGCCAATGCCTATCATAATGAAACAATTTGTCGTTGACGTAATTATGATAAAAAGCCCGGAATGTACGACCATCATAATGTACGGATTCCATAAAGGAAGCTTGAAATTGTACTCTATATAATGTTGATTTACCTTAAAGGACAGCTTGTTAATGTCTGCCTATCTTTAATGTCTGACTTACCCTGAAGGACAGCTTTTTAAATTTGTACTGACCATCATATTCTGGCTTCCTGAGGACAGTTTCTGTAATGTACTGACCTTTTCATAATGACGGGACTTACCTAGGAAGCTCTGTTAGTGTATTTGACCTACCATAATGTACTGATTTCCCTGAAGGAAGTCTGTTAATTTTATGACCTTCATAGTACTGCTTCCCGAGAAGCTTTTAATGTAACGACCTATCTAATGACTGACTTACGAGGACAGCTTTTTGTGGTACTGCCCTTTTCTTAATGTACTGACTTACTGAAGGAAGCTTGTTAGTGTCGACCTATCAAAATTGTACTGATTCATGAAGGCAGCCCCGTTAATGATGACTTCATAATGGTACTGACTTACCATGAAGGAAGCTTGTTAATGTACTGACCTATCATAATTACTAACGTCCATGAAGGACAGCTCTGTTAATGTACTGACCTATATAATGTACTAAGTACCATGAAGGACAGCTCTGTTAATGTACTGACCTTCATAATGTACTAAGTACATGAAGGAAGCTCTGTTAATGTACTGACCATCTTTAATGTACTGCTTACCATGAAGGCCCAGCTCTGTTAATGTACTGACCTATCATATGTATGACTTACCATGAAGGAGCTCTGTTAGTGTACTGACCTTTTATAATGTACGATTACCTAAAGGGAAAGCTCTTTTAATGTGCTGCCCTTCATATGTATGACTTCCATGAAGGACGCTTGTTAATTACTGCCCTATCATAATGTATGTTCCAAAAGGAAAGCTTTTTAAGTATGACCATCAAAATTTACTGTTCCCATGAAGGACAGCTCTGTTGTGTATGACCTATCTTTTGTATGACTTCCATGAAGGGCTTGTTAGTGAAACTGCCTATCATAATGTACTGACTTACCATAAAGGACGCTCTGTTAAGTCTGACTATATAATGTACTAACGTCCATGAAGGAACCCTTTTTAAATTTTTGACCTATCATAATAAACAGCTTTATGTTCTCCCCTTTTAAAATGGAAACACATGTTCCCACCCCAAACCCTGTCTGCTAATTATCAATGTCAAAAGATGTGTGTAATGATCGATCATTAACGACACTCCCTCGAACTGAAAGTCTTTAAGAAAGGTATTTTATTTTAGATTTTTCGGCCCAAAGGTCTGCATTTCTTATCATGTGTTGATGGGTGAATCTGTCATGGTCAGGAAAGACAACTGTTTCATGACAACGGAAATGACTATTTTTTATGGCAATTTTGAAGGGGAAACTATCATGGTTCACCTGTCATTTGCGACTTGACTGATTCAAATGGTCGTTTTTAGATTTTTATGAAAATGCTGTAACAAACAAGAAAAAGAAAAAAGGAGAGAAAAAAGAGAGAGAGAGAGGGAGAGGGAGGGAGAGAGGGGAGAGGAGAGAGGAGAGAGAGGGGGAGAGAGGGGGAGAGAGGAGGAGAGAGAGAGGAGAGAGAGAGAGGAAGGGAGAGGAGGAGAGAGAGAGGAGAGAGCGTGCTGTCCTGGCTGTTGTTTTCAAAAATGACCAATTTTCTTCCCCCCCCCCCCCCCACACCCACCCCCCCCGCATAAACAAGAAAAAAAAAAACCTCATTTATACCGACGGTCGGGCTGAAAAGTAAAAGCTAAAACACGTCTTATTAAATGGTTCACCCTTTCAGCAAAAAGAAACCATCAAACAAACTGGTCGTCCTGGTCCCTAAAAAACGACAATGTCTGATCAGAGGCCTGTCAAGAACAGCGACGTTCTTCTTTATCGTCATTTATCGTTGTGTGTTGTCTGAGTGCCGTCTGAACGGCGTTATACGACCAGCTTTTAAAACACTGGAACTAAAAGAAAGTGCTGAAAATTGGCACTAATGATCAATAGGGGGACAAGTTCCCGCGGCCCGGGGCAGTCGATATCTGGCGCTGTTCTCGGTCTCTGTCTCTCTCTTTTCCCCCCCCCCCCCTCCCTTCTTCTTCTCTCTCCTCTCTTCTCTCTCTCTCTCTCTCTCTCCCCTTCTCTCCTCTTCCTCTAAAAGGGACGAAAAATAAAACCTGTGATGGAGTGCGGTGGAATGGCGTTTGAGACGCGTGGCGCGTGTATTGTGTCGTGCGTGAGTGAGTGACAGGGAGGGGAGGGTGTGTGCATGTGTATATAAATGTGCATATGTATGTACACACACACACACACACGCGCATATATATATATATATATATATATATATATATATAATAATATATATATATATATGTGTGTGTGTGTGTGGTGTGTGTGTGTGTGTGTGTGTGTGTGTGTGTGTGTGTGTGGTGTGTGCGTGCGTGCGTGCGTGTGTGCGCGCGCGAGCGCGCGAGCATGCGTCAGTATGTGTGTGTGTATGCGTGCATGCGTGCGTGCGTGCGTGCGTGCGTGCGTGCGTGCGTGTGTGTGTGTGTGTGTGTGTGTGTGTGTGTGTGTGTGTGTGTGTGTGTGTGTGTTGTGTGTGTGTGTGTTTGTGAGTGGGTGCGTTTGAGTCAGTGCGAGTATATTTACACGTGTATGTATGTATGTGAACCTGTGTATGTGGATTTGCATCTCTCTCTCTCTCTCTCTCTCTCTCTCTCTGTGCCTACCTCTGTGCTTGTGTGTGTGTGTATGGGAAGGTTATGGGAGGGAGGAGACGGGAGGTGGGGGGTGAGGGGGTTACGCGCACGCGCGGGCAATTTTGCGTATAAACGCGCGTATTTGCGTGTATGTGCGTGTACGCGCCTTTGTTGAATATGTATGTTGTGTGTGTGCTATGTGAGTGTTGTGTGTTGTGTATGATTGTGCTGCTTCGTGTGTGTGTTGTGTGTGTGTGTTGTGTGTGTGTTGTGTGTGTGTGGTGTGTGTGTGTGTGTGTTTGTGTGTGCGTGTGCGTGCGTGCCCCCGCGCGCGTGTGTGCGTGTGTGTTTTGCGAGTTCGTGTGTGTTCGTGTGTATACGTGTGTGTTGTGTGTGTGTGTGTGTGTGTGTGTGTGTGTGTGTGTGTGTGTGTGTGTGTGTGTGTGTATGTGTGTGTGTGTGTGTGTATGGGTGTGTATGTGTGCGTGTGTTCGCGCGCGCGCGTGCTCGCGTTTTTTGCGTGCTTATATACATGCATGTATGCGGATGCATGCGTGCGAAAGCGGATAGAAGGAGAGGGGAGACCCACGGACGTGAGGGACACTGGAGAGAAAGGAAAATCACTTTTTCGGCGGCGCTCTGTAGAAAGTAGCATGGTGAGAAGACAACTAATCCTATCCTGACCCTAGGTCAAAGATCTTTGGTCAAAGGTCAGTGTCAATGTTGATCATAGTTTTCTATGAACCAGTCAATCCACTTCGACGACATGTCTAATGGCTGAAACTAGCCAACAGTTCGGCATGGCTAAATCAATAGAAAGTAAATAAAACTCAAGCAAAACTTTTGCAGGTGACGCTGAATAAGGAATATGGTTATTTTCAAAAAACTCTGTATGTTGGGTAAACCGAATTTTTCGCATGCCACGAAATGGAGAAGGCTTTTCATGGCTTAATCACTGTCAAACGTCTCATCTGATAACGGATTCCTATACGTAGAAGTTAGAAATATATGCCGCACATACTACTGATTACGCATCGTTAACACATTTTTTGAAAAAAAAAAACACAAAAACACAACAACAAAATCCTTGCCGTTGATTTTTCAGGGATTTTCGGCGGAATCTAAAACACTACAAACACATGTATAGGTTGCAGTCGTGACTACTGCAATCGATTAAAGGCTTCATTGTATTTGTCCAGATTCAGTATGTTCCCGAAGTGACATTCAATACAACAATGTTAATGTGTTAAACAACCCAGCGATACACACGAAGACCAACCAAAACGAACACAATACGAGAATAAAGACTGATTCCATTGATCCTTTTTTCTTGAATACATTAAATATTTGCAGTTAACACTAGATCCCTTAACTTTTACGCATATGCGTCATACATTAGCTAACACCCCACAGAATATATTCTCTTGAACACTAGTACGCTGTATTTACGAACACTTACTAAAACCCCTTTTTCTTGAACATATTTGTCACAATGCGTACCCACTAAATCCTTTTTCGGTTTGACTCATTTGTATGATATACTGGACAGCAATAAACAACAGTCCATATTTTCGGGTCATGTCAAAGAACAGATCCGGAACCATGACAACGCTCCTTTTGACAATGTACCTCAGACAGTGTTAGTGATTGTAGCATTGCTTCGAACAAATACAACGCCAAATACAGTGACAACGACAAAGACAGTCATCACCATCTAGTCCCGTCTCTTGCAATGCAATGACGCAGAATTGGATTGTTACACTGAAAAGGCGTACTGACAGAGAAAAACAATGATAGTGTACAGACTTAGTATAAGACTTACAGACTATGGGGAAGAGTGTACACGCTGAAAAGAAAGCTAATGCTGACTAAAGGGGGAAAGAGCATACAGCCTAAAAGAGGAAACTGGCATACACACTGCAAAGGTAAGCATTTTGACAGAAGGGACAGGGCATACTGACTGAAGAGAACAACTTGTTATACGGACTGAAGGAAGAGATGTACAGACTGTGGGGGGAAATGTACGTAGGA
This sequence comes from Conus ventricosus, assembly GCA_018398815.1. Lineage (NCBI taxonomy): Eukaryota > Metazoa > Mollusca > Gastropoda > Neogastropoda > Conidae > Conus > Conus ventricosus. The sequence continues at coordinate 146,703,906 of CM031595.1, forward strand.
CCGGAGGGAAAGGGTAAAAGATAGACGGGGGAAACGGTACAAAGGCTTAGGGGAAAGGGTTATACAGACGAAGGAAAAGGGTACACTGACCGAAGGGAAAGAGTATACAGGCTGAAGGTAAGGGACATACTGACCGAAGGGAAAGAGTATACAGGCTGAAGGTAAGGGACATACTGACCGAAGGGAAAGAGTATACAGGTGAAGGTAAGGGACATACTGACTGAAGGGAAAGTATACAGGCTGAAGGTAAGGGACATGCTGACTGAAGGGAAAGTATACAGGCTGAAGGTAAGGGACATACTGACTGAAGGGAAAGAGTATACAGGCTGAAGGCAAGGGACATACTGACTGAAGGCAAAGAGTATACAGGCTGAAGGTAAGGGACATACTGACTGAAGGGAAAGAGTATACAGGCTGAAGGCAAGGGACATACTGACTGAAGGGAAAGAGTATACAGGCTGAAGCAAGGACATACTGACTGAAAGGGAAAGAGTATACAGGCTGAAGGTAAGGGACATACTGACTGAAGGGAAAGAGTATACAGGCTGAAGGGAAGGGACATACTGACTGAGGGACATACCGACTGAAGGGAAACAGTATACAGGCTGAAGGTAAGGGACTGACTTACTGACTGAAAACCAATTTATTGTCAGATTAACTCAAGGTTGTACTGACAAAGGTAAGGGACACACTGACTGAGGAAGGGACACACTGACTGAAGGGAAGGAAACCCCACTGACTGAAGGGGAAAAAGTATACAGGCTGAAGGTAAGGGACACACTGACTGAAGGAAAGAGTATACAGGCTGAAGGTAAGGGACACACTGACTGAAGGGAAAGAGTATACAGGCTGAAGGTAAGGGACACACTGACTGAAGGGAAAGAGTATACAGGCTGAAGGTAAGGGACATACTGACTGAAGGGAAAGAGTATACAGGCTGAAGGTAAGGGACATACTGACTGAAGGGAAAGAGTATACAGGCTGAAGGTAAGGAACATACTGACTGAAGGGAAATGGTATACTGACCTGAAGGGAAAGGGTATACTGACTGAGGGAAAGGGTTATACTGATGAAGGAAATGGTACACTGACTGAAGGGAAAGGTATACTGACTGAAGGGAAATGTATACTGACTGAAGGAAATGGTATACTGACTGAAGGGAAAGAGTATACAGGCTGAAGGGAAATGGTACACTGACTGAAGGGAAATGGTATACTGACTGAAGGAAAGGGTTATACTGACTGAAGGGAAAGGGTATTACTGACTGAAGGGAAATGGTATATGACTGAAGGGAAAGAGTATACAGGCTGAAGTAAGGGGCATACTGACTGAAGGGAAATGGTATACTGACTGAAGGGAAAGGGTATACTGACTGAAGGGAAATGGTACACTGACTGAAGGGAACAGGGTATACTGACTGAAGGGAAAATGGTATATGACTGAAGGGAAATGGTACACTGACTGAAGGGAAAGGGACGGAGTATACAAACTGACGGGAACGGGTCTACTGACAGAGGGAAAAAGTTACTGAGGCAGAGGGTTTGACTGAACGGAAACGTTATACAGGCTGAAGGGAAAGGGTATACAGACTAAAGGGAAAGGACGCACTGGTTAAAGGGAAGAGGTATACTGCCTGATGTGAGGTGATATGACTGAAGGGAAAGGGTATACAGACTAAAATGGAAAGGGCGCACTGGTTAAAGGGAAGAGGTATACTGCCTGATGTGAGGTGATATGACTGAAGGGAAAGGGTATAACAGACTAAATGGAAAGGGCGCACTGGTTAAAGGAAGAGGTATTACTGCCTGATGTGAGGTGATATGACTGAAGGGAAAGGTAATACAGACTAAAGGGAAAGGGCGTACTGGTTAAAGGGAAGAGGTATACTGCCTGATGTGAGGTGATATGACTGAAGGGAAAGGGTATACAGACTAAAGGGAAAGGGCGTACTTGTTAACGGGAAGAGGTATACTGCCTGATGTGAGGTGATATGACTGAAGGGAAAAGTAATACAGGCTGAAGACAAAGGTATACAGACTTAAAGGGAATAAGCATACACAACGGAATTAGGCGTTCTTCTACATCTGACATAGGTATGATTGCTTTGGCGTAAAGGTAAAGCCGGACGATAGGAGAGAGGGAGGAAGGAGGGGGAGAGAGAGAGAGAGAGAGAGAGAGGGGGGGGGGGGAGACAGACATATACATACAGAATGTCAGAGAACAGACAGACAGACACTGATACAGACAGCACAGAGGGAGGGAAGAATTTCCGATGATTCATTGTGAGGCCAGTGCCATTGATGACGAAGATACAGAAAACAACAACTGAAGACACACACACACACACACCACACACGCACACACGCACACACACACACAAACACACACACACAACTACAAAGAAACATACACGAAACCTTGATGTCAGAACAGAATTCAACTGACCTCAGTGTATAAATAAATCGACACGTTTCTCACACTGCTCACATTTTGTGCAAATGGTATACTCAAGAGGATATTGGTTGGGATATTTGTAATATCTGACAAGAGGGGAGGGGGGAAGAGATAGAGAGAGAGAGAGAGAGAGAGAGAGGGGAGAGAGAGAGAGAGAGAGAGAGAGAGATACGGATACGGATGATTTATTCAATACAGATATTGGTTGGGATATTTGTATATCTGACAAGAGGGGAGGGGGAAGAGAGAGAGGAGAGAGAGAGAGAGAGAAGAGAGAGAGAGAGGAGAGGAGAGAGAGAGGAGAGAGAGAGATACACGGATGATTTATTCAATACAGGCCACGGCCCCTTATGAAGGGGTGGATTAAACATGTACAAAATGTGATGCTATAAACGTATCGAGAAAAAAAGTAATGAAAAACAGTATTTAATCAAGAACATGTTAAGCTCCGGCGTTTAAAAGCTTTATAGAAGTACAACGCAAGCTTTTTTTTTTTTTTTTTTTACATTTTCTTTAGTGCAAGACATGAGTAAGATGAGTCTAAACAAGGATGGCTGTCGATAATAACTAGGAGGAATGAATTCATCTGTAAGATCACTCAAGGCAGTACACTGCAGTACAAAATGAACTTCATCTTCACACGCGTTTTTACCTAATGGACAAGTAAGATCAAAACTGGAATGTTGCCTGTAACGACAATGATGAACTAAGATATCCGATATTCCAAATCTAAATCTTGTCACTATAAATTTAAGATGTCTGTCCATTTTCATTGACAAGTAAGTCGGAATACAGTGTAAGGGTTATACTGTCTATACAGATCAAATCTAGTTCTATCATTCATGTGAAAATTCCATTCTTGCCATCTGCTATCAACCAGCCTGGCACGGAGCGTTCGATAAAGATCGGTTCATCTCCTACACACACAACACACCACACACACACAGAGAGAGAGAGAGAGAGAGAGGAGAGAGAGAGAGAGAGGAGAGAGAGAGAGAGAGAGAGAGAGATTCAAATTCAGGGATAATGCTCATAATTAAACATCACCTGCTTCGCACTTCATTCTGTACAGGCAAAAGGAAAAGGTCAGCTCAGGCTAATACGTTGATTGATCGCCGGGCATTACACGCATGTAATTTCCACGCCCTTTTTTTCAAAGTCCACAATCGATCTGGCTTGAAACGAGCAGCTCTGTCCCGCAACCTTCCATTAATCAAAAGAATATTGCAACCATTCTCACTGTTTTTACCTAGCTTGAAGGATCGCTGCTCATCAGCATCAATTTGTTTCATTTTAAACCCCGAGCTTCTGTCATGTTCTGATCCAAACTGATTGTTCACAATTCAAGTCATTGTTCAAAATTGAAGTCCGTCGCAAAGCCGAATCAGCTGCTCAAAATAAAAGGGGAGGGGAGGCAGGGGAGGGGGGGGGGGGATAAAAAGGAAAAGAAGGGGGAGAAAAAAAAAGAAGAGAAAAACCTCACCATTTTTTTCAAGTGATGCGCTGTTTTCATCTGCTGTTCATCCTTTTTCACTTTCCAAAGTCGATGGAGTTTTATGTTCTTCACAACGCGGGAGCAGAAGGGGACGCACTCTCACATGATGTCAGATAAACCCGCCCACAACAAGCAATCTCAACGAGTAAGCAGACGACAGGAGCGGGAAGGTAACAGAACGGGGCGACACCTCGCACGTCACTGTGCGTGTAGGGTGGTCACCCTTTCACGCACGAAACACGCACGCACGAAGCAAAACGCTGCGCGTTCAATAAAGTGCTGGAAGCGCAAACACATGGACACGTCCTGAGGCTCGCCGCTCCACGACTCGGAGAGAACACAGGTTTCCGAGACCTGCTGTCTCGATGTGAGCAGCGAGTCTGGCCTGTACTTGCACTGGGAGGTTCTGTTCAAAGCGAGAGCCTGGCCATAACCCCCTTTCCAACGCTCACTCACACGAAGTCTCTCACACACACATAGGCCTACACGTTTACACGCACACGCACCCTTCACTAAGTGGCCGTGTTGTATGTGTGCTGTGCACGGCAGCCACGGTTGTCATTGCTGGCTGTTTCCATGTGATACGGCGTGCGCCACCGGGTTTCAGTGCACGTGCGTAGGTGGAGATTAACGTCCTACCAGCGGAAGCCTCAGACCGTGCACGTGCGATGATAGCGGCTGGATGAACAGGCAGCTACTGTTTCGGGGCCTGTCCCCTCTTGCCATCTTGTTGTTGTGGTTGTTTTGTTAGTATCCAGGGCTAGAATATCCTTGTCAAGCAGGGTCCGCATCATTTTACCATTATCGTGATTGCTCATGAGTCGTTCCTACCTCCCTAAAGAATCTGTGCGTCCAAACCATAGCAGGGTCTGTCGGTAAAGGGGTCGCCTCCAATCCATCATTTTCAAGTATACAAAAAAAAAGGGGGGGGGGGGGGGGGAGGAAATAAAAGAAAAATGAAAGAAAAAGGCAGAACACCCCCCCCCCACCCCAATCGGGGTGAGGAATATTCGTCGTGCACCTGAGTAGGCCATCACTCGATGTTGAGAGTCTTGCCCCTCCCCTTCCCCACACCTCCCTTCCCTCCTCCACGATTAGGAGAAGACACGTCAAAATCTTTCAAGGGCGGAAACATTGTCAACAAAAACGTCACAACAGTGTTCTAGGAAAGGAGTGAGGGGGAAAAGCTTGATGATTGGGGGTGGAAAGAAGTGGAAAAACACGGTCTGTCAACAAGCAGAAAAATCAAGTATGAAAGGTGTTGCGGGGAACTGGGTGTGTGTGTGGGGGGAGGGGGGGGGGAAGGTGGGGGGAAGATTACGCCAACGTCACAATCGTTTCTTTTAGGCTGAGGGATGGTGGAACAGGGTGTGAGGGATTCTTGGATTTCCAGTTTGCCAGCCGGTCTGAGGGAGGGGAGGGGGAGACGGAGGGTGTCCTGATGAAGGTGTCTAAAACATCCAGCCAGCTGTCACGTACCACCCTCT
>CM031595.1:146714639-146729639 GCA_018398815.1 Conus ventricosus
GGGAACTTGCCGCTGGGAGGTTAATTACATGGCCTCACATCCAATTACATGGCAAAACCCAACAACAAATATTTAGACGACTATGACCCCGCCAAACCATCTAACTATTTAATGTACTTAGACGCCAACAATCTGTATGGATGGGCCATGAGTCAGCCGCTTCCACTGAGAAACTTTAAAATGATACAAGGGCCCCACGATGTTAACACTGTGTTAGGTATGTTGTCAAAACTTGCGCCTGATAATCCAGCAGGACTAATCTTGGAAGTAGACTTAGAATATCCTAAGGAATTACACGATCTCCACAACGATTACCCCCTAGCCGCAGAAAAGATTAAAGATGAGTCCCATCGAACCTCCTAAACTTGTGCCCAATCTTAAACATAAAACTAAATATGTGTGTCATTACAGACTGTTACAGTTTTACCTAAGACACGGGTTGAAACTGACAGCTGTTCATAGAATCATTGCTTTTGACCAAGAGCCCTTTATGAGACCATACATCAAAAAGAACACTGATCTTAGAACCCAAGCCACTGATGCTCAAGAAAAGACTTCTTTAAACTGATGAAAACAGCTGTTTTGGCAAAACCATGGAGAACGTACACAATCGTAAAGATGTAAAATTAGTTACAAAAGAAAACCAAGCAATTAAGTTTGCCTCTAAACCCAACTATCAAGACTTTAGAAGATTTAACGACAGCCTGGTTGGCATTATGATGAGAAAAAAGGATGTTAAGTTGGACAAGCCGGTGTTTTATCGGCTTTACTGTATTAGAGTTGTCGAAGTTATTAATGTTAGAATTTCTGTACGACTACTTTAAACCGCTGTACCCAGAAGCAAGAGTACTTTACACAGACACTGATAGTTTTATTCTAGACGTCCCCACAGAAGACTTTTACAAAGACTTAGAAACAGAAGTGGCTAAGGAGTTGATGGGTGGTACGACACATGTGACTATCCAAAAGACAGTCCCTTACATTCAACTGTGAACAAGAAAGTTATTGGAAAGATGAAGGATGAAACTTAATGGGACAGTTATCAAAGAATATGTTGGTTTGAGGTCAAAGATGTACAGCGTTGCTAGCCAGACTTCTGTAATGAAAAAAGCTAAGGGCATAAGTAAAGAAGTTGTCAAAAAAAAAAAAAACTCACGACAACTACAAGCAAGCCCTCTTTGAAAACAAAGTATTTCATCACACAATGTTAATCTGCGCTCTACTCTTCATCAAGTAAACACAACTGCTGTTAACAAAAAAAATCACTAGTCTCTAACAATAACAAGAGAACTTGCGTCAATCCTGAGTTTTCATATGCTGTAGGACATTGGAGAACTTTAAAAGATTAACTTGACAGACTTGGCCTGTACTTAACTTAAGAATCTAACAAGAACTTACTTAAGAACATAACAAGAACTAACTTAACATTACATGTAATTAAACAACTTATAAATTTACTTACACTTAACTTGTAATTTACTTGCCACTTAACTTAAAAAAAGTACTTTCTCATAACTACTTAATTGTAATGAATTTAGTCTTTAACTTGTGCTTATTAGTTCTCAAAAACTATTCAATAGTAAATGGGTCTTATGCAGGAGGTTCACGTTTTTTGCAGAAAGGCAGGTTCTGCTTCTTTTACTGTGGGGGGCTTGAGGCTTTGGTTGTTAGTATGGAGTTGGTATTTGTATGCCAAAAAACCACCAACAACAGCAGCTGCAACCAATACATATTGATACGTTTTAATTGTTTGTTTGTGTTGTGTTATTGTGTGCTTGTTCGTTTGAGCGGAGATGCTGTATTACTATCTTAGAATTTTTGTTTGTTTTGTTTACGGATTGGTTTGATTTTATCAGTTTGTTCACATTCAGCCAGTTTACGCCCCGCTCAACAACGTCCAGGATTTTTAGTACTTGTTACATTATCACTTGCTGGCACATTTACTTGTGGGTATTCTGGACCTGTGGACTGTCCTGCAGAGGGTTCTGCGATTGTCCTTGTGGCGTCTTCTTCTCTGATCGCTCATTTTTTTTATGAGAATGTAAAATTTTAATATGATCAAAATTTATGATTAAAAGTAATTAAGCCATGATGAATGGGCTTAACATCAGTTCCAAATTTGTAATCTTGTCAACATGCAAGAGGTTCTAGCGGACTTGTTTAAACCCGGTTCTGTGATAAGTCATATTTTAAATCTTCTTCTGAATCAACCGGCGCTATCTTTCTTAATAACTTAGCTATATACTATATTGTCTGCGCCACTGATCTAACCATTTTTTGATTCCTAGCTGTGCTTCGTACCTAAGCGTTTGGAATTATCAATGTTCTGATGTAGACAATTGTTGAATTGTTCCAATACTTGTTAAAACACCTACTACTGTCTAGTTTTTCACCAACGCAGCTAGAGAGTATAACTCTTTACTTTTATGGCAGTGGTCTGCTGTGTAGGTCTGCTTGCTCCCTCACTCTTTAATAGTTGTCAACAATCCATTTTTTATATGCAATATAAAAAATAAATATAATACTTTAACAACATGAGTTTATCGTGGCTTAATTAGGCAAGTGCCTATCGTTGGCGTTCGAGTTTATTCAACCCTTGCAAAAGTCTGTTTGGAAATAAACGCCCATACATGGGAAGATAGGAATGTATTCGCCAAAAACTTGTTGTATCAACTGTATTTTTAGCTCTTTAACAACAAAAGATTATCTGATTTAATAGCACATAAACAGCCTGTCGTATTATGATTATTTTAAATTATTTTTTTAGTTAATAAAAAGAAGAGTGAAAAAAAGATTTTTAATTCGATTTTTCCACTATGCTGTATTAGCGGTCTTAGTATGGATATTAGCGTGCTAGCAAAAAACCATGTTTAGATTGAAGCCGGCTGACCTAGGAAGGTTAGGACATTGTGGACGTTTTCTATGGTTATTTGTTTGTTAATTGTACGCAGGGGATTGCGTCAAAGACTTTCTTGTTACAACAGGGGATTATTCCAGAAAATGTTAGTTCATTAGAAAATTATTTTAATAAGAAATTTTGATTTATAATAAGATGGCGGAGTAGTTATGATAGGTAGGAGGAGCTATTGTTAATGCGTTAGCTTTCTGGGAGCAATTATTTGTTTAGTAAATTGAGGTCCGATGAAGAGAGTGAAACGTCATAAACCAAGGCAATAGAAGAATTTAGCCAAGGCAAGAGTCGCTTTTGAGAAAAGACGAATTGCCTCACTTAGACTTTATAATAAAATGTTAAGAGATCCGGGAATGCATGATGCCCACATGTACAGAGTTGATGAGGCATTTGAATGAGTATTTACTTAGTGGACAGTGAAAGAAGTTCTAACATCACCCGCAGCCAGAACTGTCTGAATTTTATGAGCCAATCTGAGGAACAGAAAATAGCTGGAAATTGGTTTTATTGTGGGTGCTTTGGGAAGCAATCTATATTCTTGCACAAACATCTAAAACATAATTAAATAAAATTAAAATACAGTCTCTTATGGAACTCAATACGAAGTAAAAATATATTATTCTACTAAAGGGTTATTTGGAATGGATAGACTGCTATGAAAAAATATGAGTAAAGCTGCTGATGTGCCTGAATAAGATGCGAAGTCTGGCTTTCAAAAAAGGACTATTGGCAAAGATATTTACCTGCCACCAAAGAATAATAGCTAGGTTTGTTAACTAGTTCCAAATGACACCCAACGATGGACTTGCTGTATCTTCACATGATATAAAATAGAAGGAAAAAAGTTAAGTATGCTTATACAGTTGTTGACATGCATTCAAGATACAAAGGACGCTGTACCTTTATCGGATTAAAAGCTAAGCTGTGGTGTGGCATTTACAACAAATATACATGCGAGGGCCCATTAAGTTATACTAGATTGATTTTCAAGTTGATGTAGGAAAAGAGTTTAATGGTTCTTGTAAACCTGTTGTTTTAAAGATCATGTTACAGTTAAGTGAGGGATCCCAGGCAACAACGATCAAAGGCCCTAGTAGAAATACCGTTAATAAGAATCTAGCTGAACGATGTTCGAACCTTTCATATCACAGCAGAAATTATGGCAGATAAGCGTCAATACGAATGGGTTAGGAGACATGCATAGCAGTTTTCGCGCCCCATGAAACAATGAAGAATTTAAAGCAACAGGGTTGAAGCCAGTGAAACGCTATAATTAAAATAAATAGCATTATGTAGATGGATTGCAATGTGGACTCAAAAACTCTTGGTTATTGGGCTAAAAGTAAGATATTTGTTTGATCTCGCAGGAGAGGCGGAGGGTGATGTTTAGTATAGAGCTACAGATCCTATGCGAGTGTTTGATGTGTATGAGTTGAGAGAATTATGAAAACAGGACCTTCACGTGTATTATTTAAGGAGAAACTATTTCTGCTAAAAAGCCCTGCCCTAAAAGATCTTTGTTCGTGCGATGAGCTGCAAGGTTGGCCACCCAAAAACAGTGAGTTAACAAAAAAAATATGTATTTATTTTTTGCGGTCTTTTTTGGACTTAACTGATCGTGTGTTTGTTTTTCAAGGTTCGTTTATATTGCGTACAGTGTCTACCTGTCGTGAAGTAAAAGTCTTTCTCATCTCCTTTTAAAGTTCAATTTTTTGCCCGTCTGTAATCTCAACGTTCAGCCATAAGCTTCTGAAATTCTTCGTCTGTTAATGTTTTATCCTGTAATGATTTGATTATTCTTATATTAATGAACTAAGCTTTTGCCGATGCTAGGGCTACTATGGCGGTGTGCTTTTGTAATTTAGAGGTTATTTTTTTTTAAAACGGCACTTACAACCATAGACATAGAGCCTAAAAACCTAAAACAAGGCATCTAATGCTAATGAGTCTGGCGCCCCAGCCCCAGTGGCCTAAAAGAGCATCACTTGACCAGCACTTACGATTGCTTACAGCTGATGTGAGCCTGTAATTAATAAGAAGAGTTATTTAAAGCTTTAGCATATTTTCTTTTAGTTAAATCATATACTTATCCAAGTCGCTTTCTATTTCCTTGTGAAGTTCAGTATTTTTGCTTTAACCTAAACATGTTGACACTGCATTTTTAAAATAGATTTTTTTATTAATTAATCTCTGTACATATCTTCTTATTATCCTTGCTGGCAGCACTTCATTAAAGAGAGTAAAACGAAATAAATTCACATACTTAATTAAAATAAAGTCGTGTTTCTGTTAGTTGTCTATGTCAACCATCCACAGTAACCAGTCAGGACGTTACATGGGTTGTTTATTTTGTCCCGTTTTTAGTAATTGCTATACCGAGCTTATGAGGCAGAATATTAGTTTTCATGTCCTTTAGTTGTATGCCTATGATTAACGTATGTTCTGGCAAACTAGGAATCGCATCCTCGGTGAGTAATAAATAAGCGAAAAATTCATCGTCTTTGCCTAGGTAAGTGATTTGTTTTGGGTAAATTCTAAGCGACGGTGTCATTTCCCACTTCAGAGGACTTCTTTCTCTGTAGCCTATAGTCAGAACCCTGCCAAGATTATTTTAAATTTGTTTTTTCTGTTGTGTTACTGAACCATGGCATACAGATAGTGCCCTGCATTTAAGCTTTTCTAAAATTGTTTTCCTTTTCAATAAAGTATACATCTAGGGCTTGTAGTTCAAACTTTAAATTCCAAGAAACCTTCAGGAAGCAACGCCCAAGAATTCTCTCTTTTATGAAAGTCTTGTATTTCGTGTTTGCCAAAAATCGTTTGCCTTATATTTTCATTATCTCTTCTAGAGGGTTGGTTATTGCTGTCGTTTTTGCGTCTTCATTTCTGTTCGTTTGTAAAAACCATCATCTGTGTATTCAAATATATAAACATTTCTGGACAATCCTATTATGATCAAAAAGGTTTGTGTCTGCTAGGTTCTTTTTAAACTCTACTGCTACGGCATTTAGGAGCTACTGCGCTTTGATTCTGGGCCCTCGAGCATTATTTTTTAATAGTTAAAAATATAATAAACAATTGTTATAAGCATTCTATAATAAAAAATCTACAATAAACAAACGTATTGAAACTGGGGGGTCAGTCCGTATGATAGTTAGCGTGTTAGACTTTTCTAACTGCTCTTTTATTTTTTTTTACTCATCTTTGTCTCTTATTATATAATTTTCACTTAAAATCTTCAAAACTATCTTTGTCCTTAGTGTAAATATAACAAACCGATTTTATGCGATCTAAAGTCTTTTAAGACAGCATTTGTATTTTTGAGTTAAGAGCCACACAGAAAACTATGGCTGCTAAAGGCTAGCTTTGACAGGCTTTTCTTTTTTAACAATGTTTGTTCAGCCGAACAGTCATCAATAATAAACAGAGTTTCGGTTCCCTCAAAAGAGTCTATTAGTAATGTTCTAAACAGTCGACTCAGTTGTCGCTAGGATCAACTAAAAATATATTCTCGTCTGTCAAATAAACTTCCTTTCTTTGTAAGATTGTGTGTTAATGGTGGTGCAGATATAAACATTGTGCTCGTTAATGAAACCTGTATATTGTTTGAACAAAATTCATGTAGAATACAGTTTGTCAGTCTAATCGCGTTAGAAGAAACAGTGCGGATCTTTGGCAGAACTTCAAGCTATCCATCTGTTTTTATTAGAATATTTCTTCTACATTTTTAATAAGCCGCGTCTTTTATTTGTTTCTTCAATTTTAACTGAGCATCACAAACCATAAAAATGTGCATTTTTATTGGCCCGTTTCCGTCTGCTTTCTGTGAATATTTATTTTTTATGACTATATAGCCCTATCCTTTCTCCACTTCCAAACAATCTGTTTGTCAAATGTAGATCTAAAATCCAACCACAAGCACCTTTATTTGGGTAGTAAGTAGTCTTCGAGGTCTTACTCATAAAGGCGAAGTTTTTTACTACTCGATAACTCTGCAGGATCTCTTTGCCTACCTCCAGCAAAAACTTTCTTTTTCATCAATGTGTTGGTGTGGTTATAGTCAAGCGCCCTGCAATACAACTGTTAGAATAACATTTATTGCACAGTCAACTTCTACATTCTTTGGATTCTATAAATTCACTTATGATTCTCTATGAAACGGTGTTGTTCTTCAGTAAATAAGAACAAAATTCCTTTTAAAGACTTCAGAGATGATTTAGTATGTATGTTCCAAAGGAGTGTCTCGCTTGTTTACTATTTTCTGTATGGCGTGTATAACGTTTCATATTAAATGACTGTTTTTACTTTTATACCGAGTAAAGATTGTTTCTGGCCAGTCCAGGGTTAGTAACAACATCAAACTTCAAGGAAAATGTCGCTGACTGTGTATTTAGCTAAAGGGTCTTCAGACCAGATCGGACAGAACCGCTAGGATAAATGTCAGATGATAAGTAAGTTTTTCTTTAGTGCACCTTGGTAATATAGCTTATGCGTCTTTAACAGCTCCAATTTAGAGGGATGCGAATCTGTGCCAAATGCTTTTCTGCTACTGCCTCATTCTTTAACATCTTTCTTTGCATCACCTGGCTTTTAGCCTGTGCTTGAGACCGTTTGTATCTTGTATTCACTGATTAACTTCTCTTTTCTTTCTTTTTTTTGCTGCCATAGATCAGAAGAGAGGCAAAAATGTCTGCCTCGCCTTAGTACAAAAGACTTCTCTGCCCTCAGTTTGGGATTGCTTATGTTTAACGATAGCCCTGCCCTGCCTAAATTAGCAAACAACAGTGCATTAGGATCTTCCGATTGTTATGATCTATTTTGACATTGATAGTTAGCGGTGCCTGGCATTACTAACATCGTCAGCGCCAAGTTCTGGAACTTAACTATTAAATCTTGTCAGGCTGAACTGTTGAAGGGTGTTTACAGTCTGCCTAATTACACTTAATTACAGTCTGCACTTACCACCTTTTACGACGTGGGGTTCCTTCTCTTTTCTGTATGGATAGAGGTCACAACCGTATGAGTTCATTTTTATAAAACAAAAAAGAATATAATAAAAATATGGCTGAAGATTTGACGCAATTGATCCTATTGAAGAAGAAGATGAAACAGAACTGGGTCCTTCATTGCAAGAAGAGCTTGAAGGAGCGGGTTCTTTACTCCCTAGACAACTCAAGAAACTATTGCGAGAAAGAATTCAATCATTCTATAGAAGCACAGGACGAGAGCTACCAGAAGTAGTTGATCCTAATGATTTTGAGGACGTTGAATGGGCATTTGTATATAAGAACTGGTGCAGGAAACCGTGTAAAAGTTACTTCAACTCAAAACCAAAACAAGTTTTTAAAACTAAGCACAGTTAGGCGAAAACTCCCTATTGCTAAGGCAGAACAATTAAATCTTTTAGAGATTAGAGCCGAAGCTGTCAGTCGTTTACAGAACTTTGGCAAGAGTTGCCAACAACAATCTGAAATACAAAACATTCCTCTTCAAGAATTAAATCAAACAGCAGATGAGATAGTAGCAGAAATTGATGCGCGTTTTAATGAGGAGACACAATTAATGACAATTGACGATTCTCCATTGCCTATGCGTGAAATCCGGCTCTTAATGAGGCTTTACGGACAATAAGGGGTGAACTAACAAACAATTTAGCAAAACTTGGTGAGCTGGATAGAGAGATAAAAGAAGAAAAAAATAAGCTGGCTGATGCAGATGATAACAATTTAGGCAAGAAGAAAAGGCTATAATACAGCAGAAAATACAGGATTTAAGGCTACAAAGGCAGCCAGGCTAGAAGTGCTGTCAACTAACAGAGCGCAGCTTGCATCACAAACAAACAGAATAAGAGAAACTATAAACACAATACTTTATGAAAAACACTACGCTAGCTGAAAGAATAAGGACTCTGTTCAGGGAACAGGGGATTAAAATAGTTTAGTATATTAACAGCTGTTGGGTTTGCTATCTCTACACTCGTTTATGCTTTAACCGGCAGTGCGCCAACAGGGCCAGTAGCTCCTCCAACGCCTCAGCCTGGTAAAAGTTGGATTAGAAAACATTGCACCATCTAGCAAACTTATTAAAGAAGTTAGCTGCCAAAGCGCTTGATGCTCTACCTGGCATAATAGGCAGTGTTGTTAGTTGGGTTTTGTCTACTATAGGCAAAGTTGCTGGTTATATGGCTGACCATTTTTGGGACGTTAGGAGTGCTAGCTGCTGGATTAATTTTTAGTGAAATAAAGTATGGCTAATCCAGTAAAAGTTAAAAATACAACAAGGGCTGTCTTTTCACTAGTGTGGCTGTCAGTGTGAGGTAGATCAACAGGTGGAGTGCTTTCTGGGCTGCTTTCTGGCTGTGGGCGCTTATAACTGGATCGCTTTCTTCAGGCTAGGTACTTTCTTTAAAATGGAGGGGGCAGGCCTTGTGTTTAAGCTTTGATTGTGTCCTAAGTTTTGATCGTCTCCAGCTATGGGGATTTCATTGTTATAATTCTGTATCATGCCAATCTGTAGCCTAAGGTCAGAGGTAGCATGTATAATCCATGGCCTACAACAAATCAACCTTTGACCTAGCATGTGCAAGAACGTCTTGATACCTTTGTATGCTGGCAGGTAAATCAACAGCAGAGTTAATAGCATCTTCTAAATTAGCTAGAAATTGTTTTCTAGCATCAAGCCTGTAGATTGATCTACTATGCTAGACTTGGTCTGTGCTTGTGCTCCTAATAAACACCAAACTATGTCCTTAAGAAGTCATCGAGTCTTTGCACTCCTGGCATTGTTAAGCCTTCACTTTCATCTAAGATAAATGTTGCCCAACATTAGGATGTTTTGTTCAATTGATCCTAATCGAACTTGTTTGTCTGGCTGAAAAGACGTATGGCCGGGCCAGTAGTCATAATTATATTCTCTTTTTGCGCCCACAAATACAGTGTGCCTAACCCATGATTGCGGTCTAACTTTTGTCTAAAATCAGTTGAAGGATTAATGTTAAATTCGTTGCAGATTCTTTCATATGCATTATTGTTCATTGGGCTTTTAAATGGATTAAACGCGTTGTCGTTAGGGAGGGCACTTGTAGTTCAGTTAGTATCCGCCTGTACTGGTAATAAACATGAAAGTTATATACTGACCTTAGCAAGAAAATTAGGATGTTTAAATGGTTTGCATATGAAACGCCGCAGCCAGTAGTTGCGCAGTAAAATGGCAAAATTTAACTGATTCTGGAAAAAAGCCATAGGTGGGGATGACCATGCTGATGGCACTCTATCACTCTTTATTGGAGGATTTGAATATTTAGTTAGTGGATTTACAAGTCTAACTTGGAAGCCGTATGATTCGTCTACTGCAATGGTTAGTAAACTGAAGTCCAAAGATTTGGGGTTATAAAACGCTCCTACATTGTAAGTGGCACTTTCGTTGTATTTAAATGGTTCCATTTTTTAAATTAGTTTTTTAAATAGTTATAAAAAGGATGTACATCTATATTAACCAAGCAAAACGAGCGTGTGTTCTTAACGTACCCAATTGACAATAGGCGCGGGAGTTGTAGGATTGCTCTTAAAGAAATTGGTTTTAAAAAGTTATGTGGTTAACATATCTGAAGGGCTCAAAATAACTGGATTAATGTTAATGACGAACAAGGCAATCAAGTAAGTCATATAACAATACCCGATGGTTACTACAACTTTTGTTCTTTAAAAGAGGTACTTAGCGAATTTGGTATACTGCTGAGAATTAACGAGCAAACCTCAGAATTACTATACATTTTCCACTAGAAGAAAGAAGAGAGTACACTTTACCTAAAGGGCTAGCTAAAATCTTAGGCTTTCACAGTAGTGATAAATCTGATAGATTTAGTGCGAGAGAAGATGTTTATCAATTTGAGGGTAATAAACCTTCTGATTTTCTTGTGAATCCAATTTTGTATGTCCATTTACAACAGTTAAAAACAGATACTAATTTTCTTTAACGGATACCCATCTACTGTTCTACGAGCACTGCCGTCAATTAAGGCGGGTTTTGCGATTATCAACTATATACATTTGGCGAGAACGGTGAATTTAAAGAATTAATTGAGGGATCTATAAATTCATTAGATGTAAAAAAACTAACCAAGACGGAAAGCCCAGTTGATTGTTCTAATTTATTAATAGTGCTTGAGGTAGAAGAGCATATTAGAAAATTAGTAAGGACTCATTCCCGCGGGCGTTAATAGTGATGTAAACCCTTAATTTGTATGTGTCTGGAGAAAGGTAAATATGTTCGTTCACGATCACCCTAACTTATCTTGCACGTAAGCCCCCGTTTTAAATTGGCAATTACGTCGATTTTTAGAGGTTTTGAGATGTTAATTTTTTTGGAAAATAGGTGTTAATTTTGACCAAAACTGACATGTGATTGGGCGTGATTTGTATGTGAAAAGGGGGGTTTTCGTGCAAAATAAGATGGGTGGTCGTGAACCCGCATATTTACATTCTCTGGTTTGCATATCTGGTTTTGAAGTGGTTTTCAGGATCCCTATGTATGTTTCTTTTTCATTTTCTGATGTCACAGTAGCCTGTATACAATGTTGTTGTGAAGACATTTATTGTTTAGTGGGCACTGCTTTTTTCTGGTGCAATTGCAAGATTTCCTTTCTTCACCCTTCTTTGCTGTGTTGATTTTCATTTTGTTGGATGCGTCAATTAGGTTTTGAGGTTGGGCATACATGAGTACGATAGTTTGACAGTGTTTTTGTTTTTGTTTCGTACTCATGTATGCCCAACCTCAAAAACCTAATTGACGCATCCAACAAAATGAAAATCAACTGCAGCATAAATGGAAATCGTTGTTAGGAACACACCCAAAACAAAAACCTGAAAGCCCCCCAAAAACACGTGCAGCCAACCCGCACGTGCAAACAACCGCAAACGGGAGCCACACGCTATATAACATCGGGGGTGGGCAAAACCAAAAACCCTCCTGATGACAGCGCAACACGCTCGAAACAAATGTGTCGATAGTTTTAAGATTCCTCTTTTAACTTGTTTTAACTAATGTTGCTCCCCAAGGGTTGAGCACTTAAAAAATTGTTTTAGGCATCTTAAATATACTGATCTTAATCGCTCCTCACGTTGAGCACTGTGGCCTGAAGGATTTTAAAATGGAGGAAACCAATTTTAGGCAGTCAACAAAAAATATACCATTTTCTAATCCGCAATCATATATAAAAAAATTAATAGAACAAACAGAAA
The DNA here is from genome assembly GCA_018398815.1 of Conus ventricosus. NCBI lineage: Eukaryota > Metazoa > Mollusca > Gastropoda > Neogastropoda > Conidae > Conus > Conus ventricosus. The sequence goes on from CM031595.1 coordinate 146,726,790, forward strand.
AGTTTGTACATGATATGAGATGGAAAGCACTTTTTCCTGAACCCAAATGCAAAAAAGAGGACAAAAACACCTACGATTTCAAATCATGGCGATCACCACCAGCCATAGACGAAATGAAACCCTTTGAAGACCAAATGAAAGAATGATAACCAAATTGAATTAAAAAAATCTAACAACGGTTTCCAAACAACATAAAAAAAAACAAATAAAACAAGTACAAAATGACAAAAAATATTTGTGAAGGCTGATAAAACTACAATTACTACAAAATGGAACCAAAAGAATACTCTCAACTCCTTGACAAAAACATCCAGAAAAACTACAAAAAAGCTGACAAAAATATACATGACAGTATCCGCACTAAAGAAAAAGAACTTGCAGAGCGCATAGACCTAAGTGACAGGATAGAAGCGACAGCAACAAAAGAAGCTTTCATAACACTCAAAGACCACAAGCCCAATTTTCATAACAATCCAACATGTAGACTAATAAACCCATCCAAATCTGAATTAGGCAAAATAAGCAAGAAAATTCTGGAAAAAAAATAATAAAGAACGTAAAATCAAACTCTGAATACAACCTCTGGAAGAACACATACGAAGTTATCCAATGGTTCAAAAAACTCAAAACAAAGTAATACAGTATTCATCACATTTGACATAGTAGACTTTTACCCATCTATAGATGAGGAACTACTCACCAAAGCCCTGAAGTTTGCCAGTAACCACACAGACATAACAGGGTCAGAAATGGAAATCATTCTCCACACCAAGAAAACATTACTACACAGCAAAAAATGAAACCTGGATCAGGAAAACCAACAGAAACTCAACATTCGACGTAACCATGGGATCATATGATGGTGCAGAAACATGTGAACTGGTCGGACAATTCATTCTGTCCAACATCAAGAAAAAACTCGGAAAACAAGTCGGACTATACACAGACGATGGCCTTGCTGCACTAACCCAACAAACCAAGAACCATCGAAAACAAGAAGAAAGAACTATGCAAAATCTCCAAAACCACAACTTAAAGATTACCATTGAAGCAAACAAAAAGGTAGTGAACTACTTAGACATAACACTGGATCTCAACAATCACATATATAAACCATACAAAAACCCAACGATACACCTCTTTATGTACACCCCCAAAAGTAACCATCCACCATCTGTATTAAAGACCATACCCCATGGCATAAACAAGAGACTATCAACCTGTCATGCAGTGAGAGAGAGTTCAACAATGCAGCAGTAGAATACCAGGAGGCACTACAAACAAGTGGATACAATTACAAATTACAATACAACCCAGACAACAACACAAATAAAAGCAAGAAAAATAGGAAAGAAAAATCATATGGTATAACCCCCCATACGACGGGAAACTCAAAAAAACATAGGGAAAGAATTCTTCAAAATCCTAACAACTTCATTTCCAAAAGAACACAAACTGTCCAAAATATTTAACAAAAACACTGTCAAACTATCGTACTCATGTATGCCCAACCTCAAAAACCTAATTGACGCATCCAACAAAATGAAAATCAACAAGCAAAGAAGGGTGAAGAAAGTAAATCTTGCAATTGCACCAGAAAGGAGCAGTGCCCACTAAACAATAAATGTCTTCACAACAACATTGTATACCAGGGTACGTGACATCAGAAAATGAAAAAGAAACATACATAGGGATCACTGAAAACCACTTCAAAACCAATATGCAAACCACAAACAGTCATTTAATAAAGAAAAATATAAAAACCAAACAGAACTGAGCAAATATATCTGGAAACTTAAAGACGCAAAAACAAGCTACAATATATCCAGGGAAAAACATAAAAAGAGCATCACCATACAGCAATGTTTCAAAAAAGTGCAACCTATGTTTAACTGAAAAATTGGGTTTAAAACTATGCAAACCACACTTAGCAACTTTAAACACCAAAACAGAAATAGTAAACAACTGCAGGCATAAATGGAAATCGTTGGTTAGTGAACACACCCAAAACAAAACCTGAAAGCCCCCAAAAAAACACGTGCAGCCAACCCGCACGTGCTAACAACCGCAAACGGAGCCCACACGCTATATACATCGGCGGTGGGGAAACCAAAAACCATCCTGATGACAGCGCAACACGCTCGAAACAAATTGTAGATAGTTTAAGATTCCTCTTTTAACTTGTTTTAAATAATATATATATAATATATATATAAATATATATTATATATATAAATATATATATATATAAAATATATATATATATATATATATATATATATTATGCCTATATACATACATACACAGACACACACATACATAATCATACATACAGATAAAGCACCAGACAAGCTGCCTCCACGGCTTATATTCAATGTCATACAGCTAGAGCCCCAGTGACATTTGTGTTATTAACCCACATGAACTAATGATGTATCATGTTCATCGACATATACGCCCTCGTGTAATATGGTCCAAAGGGCAATTATCGTAGGAGACCGAAGGGTTAGGTCGACCAGCAGCTGCAAAAAAAACAGCATAATACGGACACAGACAAGGTGGCGGTTCCTTATTGGCTTAGCGGTCCAGCCCCAAACTCGCTGTCGGACGTTGCGAGTTCGAATTCCTCTACAGCTCAACAACAACAGTGCTACACAAATATAGCTTCTTTCGCTACCCATCTTAACGTGTTATCGTTATGATGGTGTTAATGCAGCGTTCAACAGGTCTCCAGCATATACGCTCTCCTAGGACGCTCATCCCCGTCTGCTACACTACCCTTGCTGAAAGTCACCATGGACGAATGAAGTCATATACAGTAGCGGTTTAGCTAAGACTGTTTATCTCACC
>CM031595.1:146734639-146737139 GCA_018398815.1 Conus ventricosus
CGGCCCAGCAGACAAGCCCACCACAGCAGACAACAGATAACACACTACACAACTCACCAGACAACAACAACAACAACAAACGACCCAACAGACATACTCACTAGTGCAGACACCAACAGCAAACTACACAGCCCTACAGAGAAGCCTATCAGACCAGAGAACAAACACTGAGTGGCTGGACTTACGAGGCATCGACGAAGTAGATGATGAGGGAGGCGATGCTCAGCAGAAACACCAGTCCCACCTGAAGGCAGACATCACTTCTATGATCGCATGATGATTGAGGTCGAACGGGCAAATTAAGCAAAAATCTACACATTACCTGCAGTCGGTCTTTCTCTCCCTCCCTCTTTCTCATACATAAACGTACGCATGCACGCACGCACTTGTGTACACACACACACACACACACACACACACACACACACACACACACACACACACACACACACTTACTGATGCCAGTTATCATTAGATGAGATTAATTATATTTAAAACTGGAGTGTAACAAACTAAAATAAACTACGATCACATTTTGAATCACAAAAACTAAAATAATTTCAAACTATATTAAAACCAATTCAAACACATTTTTGAATCACAAAAACTAAAATAATTTCAAACTATATCAAAAACAATTCAAGCACACACACACACACACACACACACACACACACACACACTCTCTCGCTTGACTCTCCTCAACGCACACCCACAGAGAGAACAAGACACAGAAGAACGGAGGAAAGGCAGACAGACAAACCAACAAGGACTGTGCCCTCACCAGAATCCTGCCAGTGGTGGTCTGCCCAGATATGAGTTCTCCGGCCCAGTCCTTAGCCTCCGTCATCCAGCCGATTTCAGGGTCCGCCGACTTGTGCAGGAACCCATGGGATGCGCCAGGCCGCCCCTGGGAGGCCGCCCCTCCCTCAGGCTGCTGCTGCTGTTGTTGTTGCTGCTGCTGCTGCTGGTCTTCTTCAGCGACATTCTCCGGCCTGTCCGGGTCTTTGCTGGACACTTGGACGTTCCGGCGCTTGTGGCAACAGAACCAGGCGAGCAGCCGGTACAGCAAGATGATGAGCAGGCCGCCCGCGAAGGAGATGAGGCTGGACGCCAGGAAGGCGTACCAGTGCCTGTCCTGGATGCACTCGGCTGAGGTCGTCATGATCGTCAACTGCGAGGATGCTTCTGGTTTCCGCCCTTTAACTACTTCTAGACGTTAGGAATGGGGAGAGAAAACAGTCTACAATTGATGACTCCAAGGCTTTTTTTCTCTCTCTTGAAACGTTGAACGTGCCTGAAGTGAAAGAGTTTGTGAATAACCTATGTGGCTGGTTCCCAAAATGTCCTGGGTCTACAAGCTTGACATCGCTACAATCGTTCAGCTTGTGTTGAGGAGTTGTCCGATGTTCCAGGTTTCATAGCTAGAAGAAAAAAACAACAGATGAGTGAAAAAAAAATTTCTTGAGAGACACAAAACAACACGACTTCCACAGGGTAAGAAACTTAAATTACGTTTCAGGAGATAACAACGACAGAAAAGTAAACAGAACGAAGGTTGGAATTGAAAATAAAATGAGGCAGGGAACAGTAAACAATAAACAAGTAGGGTATGTCTTGCTCCAATAAGAAAACTTTTATTCAAGACTGGCACAGCCTTTCAAACTTGAATAAAGTCAGATGAATACAAAGACGAACAATCTAACAGTGGGGTAAAAAACAAGCGCAGGCCAACAACCCCTCCGTCATCACGGTAATGACTTGGCAAATATAGAGGGGAGGGGGGGTTGAAGATGAAGAAAATGGAAACATAAAATTAAGAACATATGTTTAAATATGAAAACACTTCACTAGCTGCATGAGGGAACCATCGTAATCCCTCTTGATGGTAGATCTATTTGTATTGCCTGCTCCTAGGCTTCTCGTCCGCTAGGTCGGACTCATCAGGGAGACACGGCTGATTGTGTCTGTGCTCCTGGCGTCAAATAGAGACACACTACAGTCCATAATATTGTGGTGTTCTCACCACCAAGGGTTCAAAAAAGAATCCAACAGCACCCCAAAGCAGCCAGCGAAGGGTAGTAAATGAAACCAAAACAAAAGTATGGGGAGGAAAAAAGTTGCTGAAAAACTAAAGACGTTATGCAAACAGTATAAAATGTAGGGGACAATCTTTGAGCCTACGGCCTGAGGATCCACCCAAGTATGCAAGGGAGATTAAAAGACAAACACAAAGACGGACAGAAACAAATACAAATAGCCTCGATTTAACTGAAATGAAGTTAAAAATAAAATGAGGCAGGGAACAGTAAACAATAAGCAATAAACAAGTAGGGTAAGTCTTGCTCCCATAAGAAAACCTAAGATAGAGTAACTTTTATTCAAGACTGGCACAGCCTTTTAAACTTGAATAAAGTCAGACGAATACAAAGACGAACAATCTAATAATTGGGTAAAAACAAGCGCAGGCCAACAACCCCTCCGTCATCACAGTAATGAC
>CM031595.1:146742139-146744639 GCA_018398815.1 Conus ventricosus
GGCGGAGATCTGTCGGCGTGAGGTAGTTACATTCGTGCATGTCCACCTACGGCTATACGGCAGACGCCGATAACCATCCCTGGGGTATGGCGTAAGAGGATCCATCTAACACTACACCACACCATCAGAACGACAATATATTAACATGGTTATTTTTTTTTCAAAGGAAGGCATGGGTATGATTCGAACTCTGCAACATCAGACTGCGAACTCGATGCTCTAGCCACCTGAGCCATTTAGGCACCCAGTCTCGGTGTGGTAATAACATTCAGGTTTTAATTATCACTTCCAGACCAGAGTGAGTGCTTCTGTGATCTTGTATACGGAATTGTATAGTTGCTCGTACTTGTGGGTCCACGTGGTATACTCAGTATGGAACGATCAGGTGATGACTGTGACAGTCATGTTTTCCTTTATTTTATGTTTTCATCAATTTTGATTAACTGTGTCTTAAGCTTACTCACCAACATTTTTCTCCTATCCTCTCATCCAACAGCAGAATTACGGTCTTATCGCTACATATCGCATGCAACTTTGCGGAATTCAACGAATGAGGCAGTTCCATATGTATGTATGTATGTATGTATGTCTGTATGTATGCATGCATGCATGCATGTATGTGTGCATAAACGTCCGTCCGTACGTATGTATGTATATATGTACACATATCTATCTATATCTATCTGTCTAGCTAGCTAGCTATTATACAGTATGTTGTCGAAACTAAACACTCTTTAAAACCAGATTTTATCTTCACAGGTCCCATGTAAGAAAAAACACGGGAACGCCTGCAGCAAAATCTTTTAACTCTCCTGACCATTCTCTTACGAATGTTATATGTGTTGTAACTGAAACGGCGCATAATGCAAATCTTAATTCTAGACTAAAAAGAGAAGCCTGTTGGATAACTGAATTAAAAGCACTTTCACGACTGAGTTTAAACAGTCAAGACAGCTTGTACTGGTCACTCTGTAGTGGTCGATTTTAGGTCTTTTCAGCCCCTCCCCCCCCCCCCACCTTCCACCAACCCCTCTCCCCAACCAACACACACACACACACACACACACACACACACACACACACACAAACACCTTCCCTAAATGGAGTACGGATTGTTTTTCATATCTGTTTCTACTGTTGTATTCCTCCGACTGATTTTATGTATCCTTTTCTCTTCACTCTGTATGGTTTGGTTTTATGTCTTCTTGCACGGTTTTTCTCAGAACAGACTGATTTGACGTCCTCCCCCCTCTACCTTTTCTATTTAGTTTTTTTCATTTGACGTGTTGCCTTAAGTACGTATTATTGTTTTACCCTGAATGGATTATTTCATACAGTTTACCTTTTCATTCTGGTCGTTACAGGATTTAATATCATTCACCTTTTAAGATTTCATCACTGGCTTATTGTTACTCGGAAAGCAACTTAAATACGTTCAATAACTGACTTTCTTCCCCTCTGCCTCCTCCTCCTACCTCCTCCTTTTTTCCACTTTTTTTAAAACTACGGTTACATTTTTCCAAATGTTATCGCTATTCAATGTACACGTGTTTAGTAAGTCTTTAACACAGGTTAGCGATTGTTTTAACTATTTAATGTTACAGAAAGTTATATCGCTCATACATCTTAAAAAATGGTGATTCATACGTGTGCGAAAAGGTATATATGGAGGATGCATGTTTATTTCAGACATGTGTGGATGCCTTAGTTTCTACTTGTGTTGATTTGTGTGCGGATGTGTAAGCATGTGAACACAAAGACGCGGTTATTTGGTGTTGGAAGAGACATGCATCACCATGCATCTATTTTTACTTCTACCTGCCGGGGAACTTTAATCACAGAGCAGAAAAAGAATGGGAAAGTCCCCAAATCACGGGAAATCTAGCTACGAGTGTGGATGAAACTGGGAGAGGTGGGCAAGGACTTTTGGAGAAGGGGGAGGGGGAAGACTGAGGGAGGGTCGTGGTGGTGGAGGGTGGTGGGGGCGGGTGGGGGTGGAAGATGCGTGATACGTGGTTACTGAGATGTGAAGGGTCGAGGGAAGAGGTGTGTGGGCTGGAGGCTGGGGGTGATGATGTGAGAATAGCTATGACTTGTTTTCATGTTGTCATTTTCATTGTCTCTCCACCTCCCTTCCACTTCCCACTCTTTGCTTTCCACCCTCTACACCCTCACCCCTCCCTCCTATCCCCTCCCTTTCCTCCATTCCTTCCTAGAATTTCTCCTCCATCGCCCATCCCTCAGTGAACTTTTTCCAGTGGACTCTTTTCCCAGTGGACTCCTCTCAGTGTCACAACCAACGAATTCTATGATATTTTGTTTGTCAGCTGGCCAGAGCTGGTGCTTGATAAAAAAAAAAGGTTTCATAATAAACCGAAATATTGCAACCAATTCACGGGTGTTGTGTGGCCTCAACTTTTGAATCTTTCTAGCACTCGATAACGTGTTTTATACTGAATGGTATACACCACTGTGCCACTCTACACCAATATCATGATGA
>CM031595.1:146749639-146759639 GCA_018398815.1 Conus ventricosus
GTATTTGTCCCAGATTCAGTATGTTCCCGAAGTGACATTCAATACAACAATGTTAATGTGTTAACAACCCAGCGATACACACGAAGACCAAACCAAAACGAACACAATACGAGAATAAAGACTGATTCCACTTGATCCTTTTTTCTTGAATACATTAAATATTTGCAGTTATACACTAGATCCCTTAACTTTTACGCATATGCGTCATACATTAGCTAACACCCCACAGAATATATTCTCTTGAACACATAGTACGCTGTATTTACGAACACTTACTAAAACCCTTTTACTTGAACATATTTGTCACAATGCGTACCCACTAAATCCTTTTTCGGTTTGACTCATTTGTATGATATACTGGACAGCAATAAAACAACAGTCCATATTTTCCGGGTCATGTCAAAGAACAGCATCCGGAACCATGACAACGCTCCTTTTGACAATGTACCTCAGACAGTGTTAGTGATTGTAGCATTGCTTCGAACAAATACAACGCCAAATACAGTGACAACGACAAAGACAGTCATCACCATCTAGTCCCGTCTCTTGCAATGCAATGACGCAGAATTGGATTGTTACACTGAAAAGGCGTACTGACAGAAGAAAAACAATGATAGTGTACAGACATTAGTATAAGACTTACAGACTATGGGGAAAGAGTGTACACGCTGAAAAGAAAGCTAATGCTGACTGAAGGGGAAAGAGCATACAGCCTAAAAGGGAAACTGGCATACACACTGCAAAGGGTAAGCATTTTGACAGAAGGGACAGGGCATACTGACTGAAGAGAACAACTTGTTATACGGACTGAAAGGAAGAGATGTACAGACTGTGGGGGGAAATGTACGTAGACCGGAGGGAAAGGGTAATGATAGACGGGGAAACGGTACAAAGGCTTAGGGGAAAGGGTATACAGACCGAAGGAAAAGGGTACACTGACCGAAGGGAAAGAGTATACAGGCTGAAGGTAAGGGACATACTGACCGAAGGGAAAGAGTATACAGGCTGAAGGTAAGGGACATACTGACCGAAGGGAAAGAGTATACAGGCTGAAGGTAAGGGACATACTGACTGAAGGGAAAGTATACAGGCTGAAGGTAAGGGACATGCTGACTGAAGGGAAAGTATACAGGCTGAAGGTAAGGGACATACTGACTGAAGGGAAAGAGTATACAGGCTGAAGGCAAGGGACATACTGACTGAAGGCAAAGAGTATACAGGCTGAAGGTAAGGGACATACTGACTGAAGGGAAAGAGTATACAGGCTGAAGGCAAGGGACATACTGACTGAAGGGAAAGAGTATACAGGCTGAAGGCAAGGGACATACTGACTGAAGGCAAAGAGTATACAGGCTGAAGGTAAGGGACATACTGACTGAAGGGAAAGAGTATACAGGCTGAAGGCAAGGGACATACTGACTGAGGGACATACCGACTGAAGGGAAACAGTATACAGGCTGAAGGTAAGGGACTGACTTACTGACTGAAACCAATTTATTGTCAGATTAACTCAAGGTTGTACTGACAAAGGTAAGGGACACACTGACTGAAGGGAAGGGACACACTGACTGAAGGGAAGGAACACACTGACTGAAGGGAAAGAGTATACAGGCTGAAGGTAAGGGACACACTGACTGAAGGGAAAGAGTATACAGGCTGAAGGTAAGGGACACACTGACTGAAGGGAAAGAGTATACAGGCTGAAGGTAAGGGACACACTGACTGAAGGGAAAGAGTATACAGGCTGAAGGTAAGGGACATACTGACTGAAGGGAAAGAGTATACAGGCTGAAGGTAAGGGACATACTGACTGAAGGGAAAGAGTATACAGGCTGAAGGTAAGGAACATACTGACTGAAGGGAAATGGTATACTGACTGAAGGGAAAGGGTATACTGACTGAAGGGAAAGGGTATACTGACTGAAGGGAAATGGTACACTGACTGAAGGGAAAGGGTATACTGACTGAAGGGAAATGGTATACTGACTGAAGGGAAATGGTATACTGACTGAAGGGAAAGAGTATACAGCTGAAGGGAAATGGTACACTGACTGAAGGGAAATGGTATACTGACTGAAGGGAAAGGGTATACTGACTGAAGGGAAAGGTATACTGACTGAAGGGAAATGGTATAACTGACTGAAGGGAAAGAGTATACAGCTGAAGGTAAGGGGCATACTGACTGAAGGGAAATGGTATACTGACTGAAGGGAAAGGGTATACTGACTGAAGGGAAATGGTACACTGACTGAAGGGAAAGGGTATACTGACTGAAGGGAAATGGTATACTGACTGAAGGGAAATGGTACACTGACTGAAGGGAAAGGTACGGAGTATACAAACTGACGGAACGGGTCTACTGACAGAAGGGAAAAAGTTACTGAGGCAGAGGGGTTGACTGAACGGAAACGTTATACAGGCTGAAGGGAAAGGGTATACAGACTAAAGGGAAAGGACGCACTGGTTAAAGGGAAGAGGTATACTGCCTGATGTGAGGTGATATGACTGAAGGGAAAGGGTATACAGACTAAATGGAAAGGGCGCACTGGTTAAAGGGAAGAGGTTATACTGCCTGATGTGAGGTGATATGACTGAAGGGAAAGGGTATACAGACTAAATGGAAAGGGCGCACTGGTTAAAGGGAAGAGGTATACTGCCTGATGTGAGGTGATATGACTGAAGGGAAAGGGTATACAGACTAAAGGGAAAGGGCGTACTGGTTAAAGGGAAGAGGTATACTGCCTGATGTGAGGTGATATGACTGAAGGGAAAGGGTATACAGACTAAAGGAAAGGGCGTACTTGTTAACGGGAAGAGGTATACTGCCTGATGTGAGGTGATATGACTGAAGGGAAAAGTAATACAGGCTGAAGACAAAGGGTATACAGACTTAAAGGGAATAAGCATACACAACGGAATTAGGCGTTCTTCTACATCTGACATAGGTATGATTGCTTTGGCGTAAAGGTAAAGCCGGACGATGAGAGAGAGGGAGGGAAGGAGGGGGAGAGAGAGAGAGAGAGAGAGAGAGGGGGGGGGGGGGAGACAGACATATACATACAGAATGTCAGAGACACAGACAGACAGACACTGATACAGACAGACACAGAGGGAGGGAAGAATTTCCGATGATTCATTGTGAGGCCAGTGCCATTGATGACGAAGATACAGAAAACAAACAAACTGAAGACACACACACCACACACACACACACGCACACACGCACACACACACACAAACACACACACACAACTACAAAGAAACATACACGAAACCTTGATGTCAGAACAGAATTCAACTGAACCTCAGTGTATAAATAAATCGACACGTTTCTCACACTGCTCACATTTTTGTGCAAATGGTATACTCAAGAGGATATTGGTTGGGATATTTGTAATATCTGACAAGAGGGGAGGGGGAAGAGTAAGAGAGAGAGAGAGAGAGAGAGAGAGAGAGAGAGGAGAGAGAGAGAGAGAGAGATACGGATACGGATGATTTATTCAATACAGATATTGGTTGGGATATTTGTAATATCTGACAAGAGGGGAGGGGAAGAGAGAGAGAGAGAGAGAGAGAGAGAGAGAGAGAGAGAGAGAGAGAGGAGAGAGAGAGAGAGAGAGATACACGGATGATTTATTCAATACAGGCCACGGCCCCTTATGAAGGGGTGGATTAAACATGTACAAAATGTGATGCTATAAACGTATCGAGAAAAAAAGTAATGAAAAACAGTATTTAATCAAGAACATGTTAAGCTCCGGCGTTTAAAAGCTTTATAGAAGTACAACGCAAGCTTTTTTTTTTTTTTTTTTTTTTACATTTTCTTTAGTGCAAGACATGAGTAAGATGAGTCTAAACAAGGATGGCTGTCGATAATAACTAGGAGGAATGAATTCATCTGTAAGATCACTCAAGGCAGTACACTGCAGTACAAAATGAACTTCATCTTCACACGCGTTTTTACCTAATGGACAAGTAAGATCAAAACTGGAATGTTGCCTGTAACGACAATGATGAACTAAGATATCCGATATTCCAAATCTAAATCTTGTCACTATAAATTTAAGATGTCTGTCCATTTTCATTGACAAGTAAGTCGGAATACAGTGTAAGGAGTTATACTGTCTATACAGATCAAATCTAGTTCTATCATTCATGTGAAAATTCCATTCTTGCCATCTGCTATCAACCAGCCTGGCACGGAGCGTTCGAATAAAGATCGGTTCATCTCCTACACACACACACACACACACACACACAGAGAGAGAGAGAGAGAGAGAGAGAGAGAGAGAGAGAGAGAGAGAGAGAGAGAGAGAGAGAGAGATTCAAATTCAGGGATAATGCTCATAATTAAACATCACACTGCTTCGCACTTCATTCTGTACAGGCAAAAGGAAAAGGTCAGCTCAGGCTAATACGTTGATTGATCGCCGGGCATTACACGCATGTAATTTCCACGCCCTTTTTTTCAAAGTCCACAATCGATCTGGCTTGAAACGAGCAGCTCTGTCCCGCAACCTTCCATTAATCAAAAGAATATTGCAACCAATTCTCACTGCTTTACCTAGCTTGAAGGATCGCTGCTCATCAGCATCAATTTGTTTCAGTTTAACCCCGAGCTTCTGTCATGTTCTGATCCAAACTGATTGTTCACAATTCAAGTCATTGTTCAAAATTGAAGTCCGTCGCAAAGCCGAATCAGCTGCTCAAAATAAAAGGGGAGGGGAGGCAGGGGAGGGGGGGGGGGGGATAAAAAGGAAAAAGAAGGGGGAGAAAAAAAAAGAAGAGAAAAACCTCACCATTTTTTTCAAGTGATGCGCTGTTTTCATCTGCTGTTCATCCTTTTTCACTTTCCAAAGTCGATGGAGTTTTATGTTCTTCACAACGCGGGAGCAGAAGGCGACGCACTCTCACATGATGTCAGATAAACCCGCCCCACAACAAGCAATCTCAACGAGTAAGCAGACGACAGGAGCGGGAAGGTAACAGAACGGGGCGACACCTCGCACGTCACTGTGCGTGTAGGGTGGTCACCCTTTCCACGCACGAAACACGCACGCACGAAGCAAAACGCTGCGCGTTCAATAACAGTGCTGGAAGCGCAAACACATGGACACGTCCTGAGGCTCGCCGCTCCACCGACTCGGAGAGAACACAGGTTTCCGAGACCTGCTGTCTCGATGTGAGCAGCGAGTCTGGCCTGTACTTGCACTGGGAGGTTCTGTTCAAAGCGAGAGCCTGGCCATAACCCCTTTCCAACGCTCACTCACACGAAGTCTCTCACACACACATAGGCCTACACGTTTACACGCACACGCACCCTTCACTAAGTGGCCGTGTTGTATGTGTGCTGTGCACGGCAGCCACGGTTGTCATTGCTGGCTGTTTCCATGTGATACGGCGTGCGCCACCGGGTTTCAGTGCACGTGCGTAGGTGGTGAGATTAACGTCCTACCAGCGGAAGCCTCAGACCGTGCACGTGCGATGATAGCGGCTGGATGAACAGGCAGCTACTGTTTCGGGGCCTGTCCCCTCTTGCCATCTTGTTGTTGTGGGTTGTTTTTGTTAGTATCCAGGGCTAGAATATCCTTGTCAAGCAGGGTCCGCATCATTTTACCATTATCGTGATTGCTCATGAGTCGTTCCTACCTCCCTAAAGAATCTGTGCCGTCCAAACCATAGCAGGGTCTGTCGGTAAAGGGGTCGCCTCCAATCCATCATTTTCAAGTATACAAAAAAAAAGGGGGGGGGGGGGGAGGAAATAAAAGAAAATGAAAAGAAAAGGCAGAACACCCCCCCCCCACCTCAATCGGGGTGAGGAATATTCGTCGTGCACCTGAGTAGGCCATCACTCGATGTTGAGAGTCTTGCCCCTCCCCTTCCCCACACCTCCCTTCCCTCCTCCACGATTAGGAGAAGACACGTCAAAATCTTTCAAGGGCGGAAACATTGTCAACACAAACGTCACAACAGTGTTCTAGGAAAGGAGTGAGGGGGAAAAGCTTGATGATTGGGGCTGGAAAGAAGTGGAAAAACACGGTCTGTCAACAAGCAGAAAAATCAAGTATGAAAGGTGTTGCGGGGAACTGGGTGTGTGTGTGGGGGGAGGGGGGGGGGGAAGGTGGGGGTAAGATTACGCCAACGTCACAATCGTTTTCTTTTAGGCTGAGGGATGGTGGAAACAGGGTGTGAGGGATGTCTTGGATTTCCAGTAGCCAGCCGGTCTGAGGGAGGGGGAGGGGGAGGACGGAGGGTGTCCCTGATGAAGGTGTCTAAACATCCAGCCAGCTGTCACGTACCACCCTCTCTACCCCACCCCATCACAAACCACCCTGCCCTACCCCCTCACAAACCCCTGCTCCACTCCCTCACAAACCACCCTGCCCTACCCCCTCACAAACCATCCTGCATCACCCCTCACAAACCACCCTGCCCTACCCCCTCACAAACCACCCCGACCCACCCCATCACAACCACCCTGCACCACCCATCACAAACCACCCTGCACCACCCCCTCACAAACCCCCCTGATCCATCACCACTCACAAACCACCCTGCATCACCCCTCACAAACCACACTGCCCCACCCCCTCACAAACGACCCTGCATCACCCCCTTACAAACCACTCTGTCCCACCCCTCACAAACCACCCTGCACCACCCCTTATAAACCACCCTGCCCCACCCCCTCACAACCACCCTGCATCACCCTCACAAACCACCCCGCATCACCCCCTCACAAACCACCCTGCCCCACCCCTCACAACCACCCTGCATCACCCTCAAAAACCACCCTGCTCCACCCCCTCACAAACCACCTTGCACCACCCCCTCACAAACCACCCTGCCCCACCCCCTCACAACCACCCTGCCCCACCCCCTCATAAACACCCTGCCCTACCCCTCACAAACCACCCTGCATCACCCCTCACAAACCACCTGCACCACCCCTCACAAACCACCCTGCACCACCTCTCACAAACCACCCTGCACCACCCCCTCACAAACCACCCTGCCCTAACCACCCTTCTCCACCCCCTCACAAACCACCCTGCCCCAACCACCCTGCTCCACCCCCTCACAAACCACCCTGCCCAAACCACCCTGCTCCACACCCTCACAAACCACCCTGCATCACCCCTCACAAACCACCCTGCACCACCCCTCACAAACCACCCTGCCCAAACCACCCTGCTCCACCCCCTCACAAACCACCCTGCCCCAACCACCCTGCTCACCCCCTCACAAGCCACCCGCATCACCCCTCACAAACCACCCTGCATCACCCTCTCACAAACCACCCTGCATCACCCCTCACAAACCACCCTGCATCCCCCCCTCACAAACCACCCTGCACCCCCCCCCCTCAAAACCACCCTGCATCACCCCACAAACCACCCTGCATCACCCTCACAAACCACCCTGCATCACCCCTCACAAACCACCCTGCACCACCCCTCACAAACCACCCTGCATCACCCTCACAAGCCACCCTGCATCACCCTCTCACAAACCACCCTGCATCACCCCTCACAAACCACCCTGCATCACCCTCACAAACCACCTGCACCCCCCCCTCACAAACCACCCTGCCCCAACCACCCTGCTCCACCCCCTCACACAAACCACCCTGCATCAGCCCTCACAAACCACCCTGCATCACCCTCACAAACCACCCTGCATCACCCCTCACAAACCACCTGCACCACCCCTCACAAACCACCCTGCACCATCTCCTCACAAACCACCCTGCACCACCCCCTCACAAACCACCCTGCCCCAACCACCCTGCTCCACCCCCTCACAAACCACCCTCCCCCAACCACCCTGCTCCACCCCTCACAAACCACCCTGCATCACCCCTCACAAACCACCTGCACCACCCCCTCACAAACCACCCTGCCCCAACCACCCTGCTCCACCCCTCACAAACCACCTGCCCCAACCACCCTGCTCCCCCCCCTCACAAACCACCCTGCATCACCCCTCACAAACCACCCTGCATCACCCTCTCACAAACCACCCTGCATCACCCCTCACAAACCACCCTGCATCACCCCTCACAAACCACCCTGCACCACCCCCTCACAAAACCCCCCTGCATCACCCCTCACAAACCACCCTGCATCACCCCTCACAAACCACCCTGCATCACCCCTCACAAACCACCCTGCACCACCCCTCACAAACCACCCTGCATCACCTCTCACAAACCACCTGCATCACCCCTCACAAACCACCCTGCATCACCCCTCACAAACCACCCTGCACCACCCCCTCACAAACCCCCTGCCCCAACCACCCTGCTCCACCCCTCACAAACCACCCTGCATCCCCCCTTACAAACCACCCTGCATCACCCTCACAAACCACCCTGCACCACCTCCTCACAAACCCCCCTGCACCACCCCCTCACAAACCACCCTGCACCACCCCCTGACAAACCACCCTGCACCACCCCCTCACAAACCACCCTGCCCCACCCCCTCACAAACCACCCCCTGAAAAACCACCCTGCTCCACTCCCTCACAAACCACCCTGCTCCATCCCCATGATGCCTTCACTCTGTCACACCTTCATTAATAAAGGGTGTGTAATGCTGCTTTTCCCCCTTCACAATGTTGTCAACGGGGAAATTCCTCAACGTTTCGCAAACAAAAAATGTTCCAGTAAATTTGGGTTTGTTAGAACGACAAAGGCCGTAATCAACGGTTATTGTTGTCGGGGGTGACGGTTTGGCTGACGAGCAACAGAACTTTAATCGTCTTTTAAAGCTTTGGAAAAAGAGTCCAGTATCCTATATCGGGGCATTTTTTCCCGCCCCCCCTCCCCCACCCCTTTCCCGCTGTGGGTGTGTGTGTGTTGTGTGTGTGTGTGTGTGTGTGTTTTTGGGGGTTTTTTTTTGTTGTGTGGTGTGGTGTGTATGTGTTGTGTGTGTGTGTGGTGGGGTGGTTTGGGTTGTGTGGTTTTTTTTTTTTGTGTGTGGGGGTGTTTTGTTGTGGGTGTGTGTGTGTTGTGTGGGGGGTAAATTGTGTGTGTGTGAGTGTGTGTTGTTTGGTTTTTGGGGTGTGCGTGTGTGTGTGTGGTGTGGGTTGTGGGTGTTGTGTGGTGTGTGTGTGTGTGGGGTGTGTGTGGGGAATGTGTGTGTGTGTGTGTGTGGTGTGTGTGTGTTTTGTGTGGTGTGTGGGTGTGGTGGGGGGTGTGTGTGGGTGTGTGTGTTGTGAGTGTGGGTGTGATTTGTGTTGTGTTTGTGTTGTATTGTGTTGTAGTGTGGTGTGGGTGTGTGTGTGTGAATGTGTGTGTGTGGGTGTGGTGGTGTGTGTGGTGTTGTGTGTCAAGTTGTGGTGTGTGTGATGTGTGTGTGTGTGTGTGGGGTTTTTGGTGTGTGTGTGTGTGTGTGTGGTGTTGGGGGTGTGCGTGCGTGTGTGCTGTGTGGTGTGTGTGTGTGTGTGGGTTGTGTGGGTTGTGGGTGTGTTGTGTGTGGGTGTGTGTGCGGGTGTGTGTGGTGTGTGTGTGTGCGCGCGCGCGCGCGGTGTCTGTGCACGAATACATCGTCAGTTTTTGTGTGTTCGAAAGTTCGTGTGTGTCAGTGCATGGTACAAAAAAAAAGCGAAGAGGAGAGCGCGCGCGCACACGGCGCGAGGGAAAGAGGCCCGAGTGTTTATGCATCTATGTATGTGTGTTATATGTAAGTTGCGGCTGTGTGCGTGCTGTTTCGTGCGTCGTTCGTGCGTGCTTTCCTTGGGGTTGTGTGTGTGTGTGGTGTTTGTGTGTGGGTGGTGTGTGTGTGTGTGTGTGTGTGGTGTGTGTGTGTGTGCGGCGCGTGGTGTGTGTGTGCGCGCGCGCGTGTGTAGGTGAGTGTGTCTACGCCGTGGGGATGACTTTAAAAAAAAAAGGGGGGGAAAAAAGAAAAGAAAAAAAAAAAACCCTGGTAGTTCAATCTTCGCAATTTTTTTTAGCATATTTTGCAGGTTACTGGAGATAAATTTAAGAAATGTC
>CM031595.1:146762139-146772139 GCA_018398815.1 Conus ventricosus
GTGCAGTGAAAGCCGAAAGGAAGCTGCAAGGCCGACTCCCCTTCTAACACCCAGGACAACAACGAAAGTAGCCACATGGAACATCAGGACGATGTTTGAAACAGGAAAAACCATCCAAGTTGCGAGAGAGATGAAAAACTACAAGATCGGAGTGCTAGGACTGAGTGAGACAAGGTGGCTACAATCAGGACAGCTGAGACTTTCATCGGGAGAACAGCTGCTGTACTCAGGACACACAGAGGATGGAGCCCCCCACACTGAGGGCGTGGCCCTGATGCTGGCACCGGAGGCACAAGGGGCACTCATCGGATGGGAACCTGTCAACCCCCGCATCATCACAGCCAAGTTTACCACGAAGAAAATGACATCAGGCTGAACATCATCCAGTGCTATGCTCCCACCAATGATGCGGAAGAAGAGAAGAAAGATGACTTCTACCAGCAACTACAGACAGTGATAGACAAAAGAGGAGCAAAGGACATAACCATACTGATGGGAGATTTTAACCCCAAGATCGGAAGGGACAACACAGGCTATGAGGACATCATGGGGACACAGGGGACTGGGACAGATGAACGAGAATGGTGAGCGTTTTGCAGACCTGTGCGCCCTGAACCAGCTGGTGATAGGAGGAAGCATCTTCCCACACAAGCGCATCCACAAGGCCACATGGAGATCCCCGAACCATGTCACGGAGAACCAGATTGACCACACCTGCATTAGCCGCAAATTCAGGAGATCATGGCGGGATGTACGAGTGATGAGAGGTGCTGACGGTGTCATCAGACCACCACCTTCTTTTAACAACAGTGAGACTTCGCCTCAAGAGATTCACCAACACCAACAACACACGTACAAGGTACAATGTCGGACTGCTCCGGAACAGGGACACACAAGCAGCATTCCAGATCAGCCTTTCCAACAGGTTCCAGCCGCTACAAGAGCTGATAGAAGACGTGAGACGGACATCGAGACACAGTGGGAACACTGCAAGAAGCTCTGGCATGACACATGTGAAGAGATCCTTGGCAAGAAGAAGGCCAGCACAAAGAATGGATCTCTGCCGACACCATCCACAAGTTGGAAACAAGGAGAGAGAAGAAAGCTACACTGAACACGAGCCGAACAAGAGCAGCTAGGGCAAAGGCACAGGAAGAGCACACAGCAGCGAACGGAGAAGTAAAGAAGAGCATCAAGAAGGACAAGAGGGACTACTTTGACGACCTGGCCAGCCAAGCAGAGGCAGCAGCCGGACAGGGGAATCTGAAGGACCTGTACCTGGTGACCAAGAAGCTGACGGGTAAGTTCCAGCAGACAGACAAGCCAGTGAAGGACAAGAACGGAAACCCACTGACAACAACCGAGGAACAGCTGAAACGATGGGCAGAACACTTCAGGGAGCTGCTGAACCGCCCCCCCCTGACGCACCACCAGACATCCCACCTGCAGAGACAGACCTGCCCATCAGCTGTGACAAAACCCTCAAAGGCAGAGATCAAGAAGGCCATCATGACTCTGAAAAATGGGAAGGCTGCAGGGCCGGACGAGATACCAGCAGAAGCCATCAAAGCAGACATAGAGACAGCTGTCAACATGCTATACAGCCTCTTCAGCAAGATCTGGGAGAAGGAGGAGGTACCGGCTCAGTGGAAAGAAGGAATCGTCATCAAGCTGCCGAAGAAAGGAGACCTCAGGGACTGCAGCAACTACCGAGGGATCATGGCTCCTGTCAACGCCAGGCAAGGTTCTCAACAGGTTCTACTGGAGAGAATGAAAGAGGCCGTCGACCCCAAGCTCGAGACCAGCAGGCAGGCTTCCGGCAGACCAGATCATGTGCCGACCAGATCGCCAGCCTGCGCATCATCGTGGAGCAGTCGCTGGAGTGGAACTCCCCCTTTACATCAACTTCATAGATTATGAGAAGGCTTTCGACAGTGTGGACAGAGAGATGCTGTGGAAGCTGCTGAGACATTACGGAGTCCCGAGAAGATCATCTCCCTCATCCGGTGCACCTACCAGGAAATGAACTGCAGGATTGCCCACGCCGGCCACCTGTCCGAAAGTTTCAAGGTGAAGACCGGAGTTCGGCAGGGATGCCTGCTGTCGCCGTTCCTCTTCCTCCTGGTCATTGACTGGATCATGAAGACCACTACAACAGGCAGAAACAACGGTATACAGTGGACACTCTGGACGCAGCTCGATGACCTTGACTTTGCTGATGACCTGGCGCTCCTGTCACACAGCCACAGCCAGATGCAGGACAAGACCCCTCGCTTGGAGACCACATCAGCCGGGACAGGGCTCAAGATTAACAGGAAGAAGACCGAGCTGATGAAAATCAACACCACTGCCAACACACCAGTCACAGTCGATGGAGAGCCCATCAGGGAGGTGGAGTCTTTCGTCTACCTGGGAAGCGTGGTTGACCAACAGGGAGGCACGGACCGAGACGTCACAGCCAGAATCGGCAAGGCAAGAGCAGCTTTCGTCATGCTCAAGAACATCTGGGCATCTGGAGGAATCAGCATAAGAACCAAACTCCCGCATCTTCAACTCAATGTGAAATCAGTTCTGCTCTACGGATGCGAGACGTGGCGAACACACAGGGCGATGCAACAAAAGATTCAGACATTCTTCAACACCTTCTGAGGCGCATCTACAAAATCCGATGGCAGGACAAGGTCCGAAACGAAGATCTGTGGGAGCGTGCGGGACAGGAACCAGTGGCCAAGCAGATACTGCGAAGGAAGTGGGGCTGGATCGGACACACCCTCAGGACGCCAGCATCCAGCACCACACGCCAAGCCCTGACCTGGAACCCGCAGAGAAAGAGAAAGAGAGGCCGGCCTCGCAACAGCTGGAGACGAGACACTGAGGCGGAGTTGAAACAACAAGGGACCAACTGGACTGGAATGACCAGAACAGCCCAGACAGAGGCGATGGCGAAGAGTCGTTGATGGCCTATGCTCCACCGGGAGCGACGGGCAAGAATGAATACTTTGGTGACACACATCGAGCTCGTAAACCATCTTATTTTGGAGGCAGTCTTTAACAGTACAGTGTCTGTTTTTCTTTTTCATTTCTGTTACAAAAACGATTTTCATTTCTTCCGGGTCGTTTTTAACCTCAACCATAATCTTTACTGCTACAAAAACATTGAATGTATGGATTTGGTTATGTACGTATCTGGCAATTTATTAAAGAAAATTCTTGTTTTCATTTACCACTAGGTTCTGAACGACCATGCCGTCACTGTGTAGAAATACGTAGAGTTTTAGAATGGGACAAATGTCTCCACAAAGACAAGGAAACGGTTTGGTTGCTAAAGGAAACCATGGCCTTAGTATTTTTGGTATATTTGTATACAATTCAGTATATAAACGGAAGTCAAAACATGCTTTTGATCCTGGCCGTAATGATGACACAAGATTGACAAAATGGTGCTCAGAACTGAAGCAGCAAATCAACAGCAACAACAACAACACAACTGTGACACCCCTTCTTTCACAAAATTGTTTCAAACCAAATTCTCTCAAGCATTTCATTTCACTAAAATTTCGAAAAGATTTTTTTTTCAATCCAGAAATTTACGACAGACGGCATTGATGTATAAGTTGGCAATATTTGAAAGGCTTCAGACGGAAACTACAAGGCTGTCGTCACTGATTTAATTTGCATTTAAACTGAATGCAGTTTACTTTGTTCGACAGATTTTCTGGCCGACAAACTAATACTAAATATAATGCCTTCATTTATTATTGGACTTTGTGATAAAAACATTGCTGTCTTATAAAATGACAAGCAAGGCAATTTGACCACTCGATTCACATGTGATGAATACACCCAACAGCAGGATGAAAGGCAACGGGTACTGTGGAAACCAGAGGAGTAACTAGATACAATTCAGCAACACCTGACGACAACCACAGACAGTCTATGCAACTATCTGCGAAATCACTAGCAGTCCAGTTCTCACCTCTCAGTGTGTGTTGATCAATTATTCCTTCAGTGACCTTCGGCGTTATCACTCCGCCGTTTCCTTTTTCTCCCCGTCTCTTTCTCTGCATCTCCCTACTGCTAAACCCTTCCCATCTCTCTACTCACGAAAGCTGATGTACTAAGTGGAATCCCTCAGAGTAACATTATTGTATCAGTTTTGTTTACTATTTTCAAAAATGAACTACCAACGTATGCCAAAAGCACATACAAAATAGTTGCTGCTGACACGGGAGATATTGAATATAATGTGAGAGCACAAAGTCATCCAGAATGAGTTGAATAAACTGAAACAAAAGTTGTCAGATGACTGGAAATTATGTTTTAATATATCCACATGCAAACTAATGTACACAGAAAAACTAATCCCGAATGTGTCGATACAATGAAACTGGAAAATGATGTGAAAAGAATCACATCGTGCAATGAAGGAAAAACGACCTTGGTGTTACATTCGATAATCTACTGACTTTCGACACACCTACTCAAAAGGCTATCACCAAAGCAAATCAGATGCTGCGAATAATTCAACGAACGCTTTTTTATAAATGAAAACAAACGTGTACTGAACTGTCGGATGAACAAAATGAACGTTAAAGTAACGATCTTCAACCTGTTGGTCCTCTTCAGGCATATGAAAAAACGGAAAGACGCTTAATAAGGAAAGACACTTAACAAGGAAAAACACTTAATAAGGAAAAACAAGTGTAAAGGGGAATGAGTCCTCAGTTACTACGATAATGACCTAAACTGAGTTAAAGGGGGTGGGCTTTGGAGAAGGGAGAGGGGTGGGGGTGGGGTGAGACTAAAGAAACAACAACATTGGAATATACAAATGACATCCTTCACTGACAGCAATGGGAATCACTGAGGTCCATATAAAGGCTACTTTGAAACGAACCTTTACTCTTTAAGATAACGAACCATTCTTATCATTGCGTAAGTCAATGGTTCGCCCGCATCTAGAATACTGGAATGTAATTTGGTAGCCGCACTTCAAACACCAATCACATCCGTCGAACGAGTACAGAGATGAGCAGGCAAAATGGACAAAGAATGGATGACATCAACTATCAAAGCTGACTAAGACTGCCCAACAGTGAATTCACCCTCACTAAAAAGTGGGCGTATTAGGTGATGTCATTGAGAGCCTTAAAATAAAAACTTAAAAGACATTAGCCGAGAAACAATCTGTTCATTATCATTATATGATGAAATAGGGATTCAAGAGGGTAAAGTACATGTTCAGCGTTTCAATGCAAATAAGCGTAATCAAATGTTTTGGCAGTATAGTTGCTAACGTCTGGAACTCACTGTCACCTGAATTCAAGAAGGCAGCATATATACTAAGACTTTAAAAGAGAAACATCTACAAATCTTAGCGACAGTGTCATGATGTTACTAAATAAATCGTCAAAAAAAACAAAACAAAACTAAGTTATAACTGGATATGGTGTTTGATGCTGATGATGAACTGATATTCAGGATGCGGTCATGCAAACTGCAAACCTCTCATTAAGCATGGACAAGATGGGTTGTATAAAAAGGCAGCGAGACTTGACAACGTGTTTGTCCCTGAACAAATTAATTACTACTACCACTGCTACCTCTGCTCGCACTACCCCCCTCCCTTCCTGCTCGACTCACTTCTCTTGCCGAAAAGCATCAGTCTCAGAAGTCCTGACCTTGGTTACCGCTGCGTTTTCTGCAAATTATGGAATGAGCACTTGTAGTTGTACAGTACCCTTCTCTGGATAAAACGTTCACCCCAGAGATCTATATCTTTCACACAGTTTGTACTCGGTTCCTTACCTTCTTCTTCTTCTTCTGCGTTCCAGAATCATGACTCATATTTCCAGACCAGTTTGTTGGATGAAGAAGGCTGCTGCTGTCTTCAGATCCTCCATTGTGTCCCAAAGCTTTGCCACAAGCGTGGCTGCGTATGGCCAGCGCTGTGTCCGTGCAGTTCCTTCCCAAAAGCCCAGGTCTCCTTCGTGTTACAAATGCATCATCAGCGTGACGCAATATTTGGACAAAACATGCATGACGTTTTAATGTGTATATGTGGCCAATCTTATTAGTTCTGTATTAAAGTAATATAACAATTCACGGTATAGTATCATACAATGCAATAACAATTGCTATTATTATTTAGTGATTTACCATTTCTTTATATTTCCACCTCTCCTCGAAAGAATAGCGTTATATGGTCTGATTTTGACAGAATGTACATATATATATATGTTACATGATTTGGCTTCAATATCTAATACTTCTTTTATCAGGGTATTAAGCAATAATTTCCTGTGAACATAATCTCTAAAAACATGACAGTTTTGTACTATGGATTTTGTATTGCTGGTAATATAGATGTCAGTGTGAAGACTCATCTGAATGAGCAGCAGCGCACTGCATCAGCAGATAAGACGTCGGAAGACCAAGGCCAGGATTTAGACCACAGTTGCCAAGGACATCCACGTTGTTGGTTCGGATGAGGAATTTGCACAGGCCCTCGATGCCAGGCGCCTGAAACTCAACCTGCCACGAGCAAACAAAACTGAAGTTTGGGGAGAAACTGGATGCAAAAATCGTCCAAAGACTCGATGCACTGATAGGGAAAAGCACCCTGGAACACAAACTAGCCACATATGGGGACATTGTGTATGCCACATGTAGAGACGCCTATGGAGTAAAACTACCCAAAGAAAAAAAACACCTCCAAAGAAATCCAGACGCCAAGAAAAGATGGACAAGATCAGAGCCCAAAAGAACAACCTCAAGAAGCAAATGAAGACCGCACTGCCAGCTGAAAAACAAGGCTTGGAAAAACTGTGGAAGACCTGAAAAAAAAAACACAGCGCCCTCAGCAAAGCGGAATCTGCGAGGAAGAGGAAGAGCAAAAAGAAGAAGACACAAGAGCGCTTCTTCAGAGACCCCTTCCAGTTTGCCAGAACACTGTTTGAGCAGCCAAAATCTGGGACCTAAGTGTGGACAAAGGAGTTCTTGAGCACATCTGAGGAAAACATACTCTGACTCACAGAGCAAAGCACCACTCGACATTCAAGGTCTGGTGTGGCCAACCAACCCTGAGGAACAGTTCAATGGCAAGCCCCCAACGTTGGCGGAAATCAAGAAGGTGGTCGATAAGCCAGAGCCAAATCATCACCAGGTCCAAACGGAATACCTTACCAGCTTACAAGAAATGTCCCAAGGTGCTGGAGTGGGTCCACAGGCTGCTGCGATCGGCTTGGAGAAACCAGAAGATCAGCGGCCCGTGGATGGCGGCAGATGGTGTGTACATCCCAAAGAGCAAAACTCAAGTGACATCAGCCAGTTCAGGCCATATCACTACTGAACGTCGAAGGAAAATCTTCTTCTCTGTCATGGCAGCAAGGCTGACCAAGTAACCTGATGGAAAACAAGTACTGGATGTGTCAGTCCAGAAAGGTGGCATCCCAGGCGTGGCTGGCTGTGTAGAACACGCCACAATGATCTGGGACGCAATCCAAAAAGCAAAACAAAAAGAGAGACCTGGACGTAGTGTGGCTGATCTGGCAAACGTATATGGATCTGTGCCCCATGAGATGATACAGTTGGCTCTTGAGATGTACCATGTGCCAAAGAACATCCGCGACCTGTTCAAGAAGTACTTCAATGGCTTCTCAATGCGGTTCTCTACCAAGAACTACACAACAGATTGGATCAACTTGGAAGTGGGCATTGCAATGGGCTGTGCAATTTCCCCAATACTGTCGTGCTGGCAATGGAACTCATCTTGAAAGCAGCAACAAACAACGCGAGATAAACAGACCTTGGCGATGGATACAAGATGCCCCCTCTCAAGGCCTTCATGGATGACACTACAGTGATTTCATCCAGAGAAGACGAGACACGTCATGTGCTGGAAAGGCTGGACGACATAGTTGCCTCATCCAGAATGAAGTTCAAACCAAAGAAATCACGGAGTCTCTCACTGAGGAAAGGAAAAGTGGCCGAATCTGTGGTCTTCAGTGTTGCCAACCAGGCCATTCCAACAGTCACAGAAGAACCAGTCAAGAGCCTTGGAAGATGGTATGATGATACGCTGAAAGACACACAAAGAGCAAAAGAAACCAAGCAGATGGCGGAAGAAGGCTTGGAGACCATTGACCAGTGTGGGCTTTCTGGCAAATACAAGGTCTGGTGTCTGCAGTTCATGCTGATACCAAAGCTCCTATGGCCTCTGATGATATACGACATCTGCACCAGCACAGTGGAGGCAATGGAAGCCAAAATCAACAAGTTCACAAGGAAATGGCTTGGTGTCCCACCTGTCTGACTGACATCGCGCTGTACTGTCGCCAAGCAAAGCTGAAACTACCACTGAAATCCGTCCTGGAGGAATACAAAGCAGGGAAGATCAGACTTCAAAGCATGCTGGAGGACTCAGGAGACAAGGTGGTAGAAGCAATCAAGCCCCAGCTGAAGACAGGCAGAAAATGGAAAGTTCAAGAGCCGATGGATTCTGCAAAAGAAAGTCTCAAGATCAGAGAAATAACAGGACACACACAGACCAACAGACAAGGACTGGGGGTGACCAAAACTGAATGGTGGTCAAAGGCCAAAGGAAAAGCCAAAAGAGACATGATGATTCAGGAGATGAGAAAAGAAGAAGACCAAAAAGACTCCAAAAAGCAGTCCAGCAGAGCCAGCAAGGGCAATGGACAACGTGGGAGAATGCACTCCAAAGAAGTCTCACTTGGAATGACATTTGGCACATGGCCCCTCTCAGGATCAGCTTCATTCTCAGATCTGCATATGACCTGCCTCAAATGCAAACCTGGTGAAGTGGGGGAAAACAGACGATCCTGCATGCCCCTCTGCCATGAAAAACAAACAGTGGAGCAAGTTCTAAGCTCATGTAAAGTAGCCCTGGCTCAAGGAAGGTACACATTGAGGCACAACCAAGTGCTCAAAGAGATTGTACAAGTAGTCTGGGCTAGTACCAACACCACAAAAGGGCGAATCAGGACTCCAAAAGCACCCGCAACATTCTTCACGGCAGGAGGCAGCAAATCATGGCCAAGAACAACAGTGCCACTCGAAACATGCAGGCAGAGTCTGCTGGACGGGGCAGATGACTGGGAGTGCACTGCAGACCTCCCAGAATGGAAGAGTCACCCAGAGATCATCAGCAAGAGTGGCATGAGACCAGACATAGTAGTCCACTCTAAGTCAACCAAGCAGCTGATCATGATCGAGCTCACGGTGCCATATGAAAACAGAATGGAGGCAGCTCAAATCTACAAGACTGAAAAGTATGCTGATCTGGCAAACAGCCTGAGGAGAGAAGGCTATCTGGTCAAAGTCCTCACTGCAGAAATTGGAGCCAGGGGATTTGTAGGAACGTCTGCATACAGCCTCATGAAACAGCTCTCAGTTGCAGGGAAGGAAAAAACCAGAGCCTGAAAGCAATGGCAGAAGCGGCAGAGAGGTGTTCAAGCTGGATCTGGTCAAGGAGGAACAAAAGTGAACTTCATAAGGCTTAATTTCCCTACAAATATCAGGTGTCCCTGTGGCTCAGTGGTTAAAGTGCGAGTCATTAAGTGGAAAATGAACATTACCAGAGGGTCATGGGTTCGAATCCCAGCCATGGCTCGTCCCAAGATGGGGAAACAAAAAAAGGGGCAGCAGAGGGACATCCGGAGTCATGAACGGGTGTGGCCCAACCCCCTAGATTGTCAGGAGATAAGGGCCGAAACACTTGCTTGAAGGGGGCTTCTCTTCTGAGGACTCTCTGCTGCCACGCTGTCCACGAGTTTTCTTCTACTGTGAACATAATCTCTATAAACATGACAGTTTTGTACTATGGATTTTGTATTGCTGGTAATATAGATGTCAGAGTTAGGCTGTGACGATTCAGTGACAACTTTACCGTCTGGACAGGTCTGAACATTTTTTATCATTCTGCCAAGATTGGTCTCGCTCATGATTTTACCTTTTGAAACAGTACCACAGTTCATGT
>CM031595.1:146787139-146807139 GCA_018398815.1 Conus ventricosus
TCGGCGTAAGATGTTCTATTCACCGATAAGGTGTTCTATTCACCGATAAGATGTTCTATTCACCGATAAGATGTTCTATTCACCGATAATATGTTCTATTCACCGATAAGATGTTCTATTCACCGATGCGCTTCTCTGTCCTCTAGTTATTGGTGTACACTTCTGACACACCCTACGTACTGACGTAATTCTCTCTCTCTCTCTCCTCTCTCTCTCTTCTCTCTCTCTCTCTCTTCTCTCTCTCTCTCTCTCTCTCTCTCTCTCTCTGTTTTTCGATCTGTCTGTCTCTCTTTAAGTTACCGATGTATGTTATGTATGTTTCTGCCTTACACTGGTTACAGTTGAAGTTTCGTGCCCTGTTTCAGGTACTGTTACACTTTTCTGTCGTACTATTGTACCTAGCGTGGTTTTCATTCCTACTCTAGGTACGGATGTACTTTTTTTGCCCTACTCTAGGTTCTGGTGTACTTTCCTGTCCTACTCTAGCCACTGGTGCATTTCCTGTCCTCCTCTAGTTATGGATCTACTTTTTGTCTTATTCTTGTCACTGGCGTGCGTTCATGTTTTATTCCAGTGACGGATATGGGATTTTTTTTCTGTCCCACTCTTCTTAGAAATGCAAGTGCTTTTTCTGTCCTACTCTGGTTACGGATGTAGGTACTATTTCTGCCCCGCTCTACAAGTCCTAATTCAGTTACGAATTAAGAAAGTTTTTCTGCTTAATTCTTGTTGAGAATGTAAGTACCTTTCTGTTGTTTGTGAGTTGACTTCAACCCGGTGACAGCCCTGATATGGCCCTTTGCGGTCGGCTGGGCAACAAGCCACAATACCTTACCTTTTCTATTCCACCTATGTTCCAGACAGAAGTACGTTTTCTGTCCTATTCTAGGTATGGATGTACACCTTTTTCTGTTTAACTCTAATTCCGGATGTAGGTAATTTTGACCTTCCCTAGCTACGGATGTTTTAGGGGTGGGGGCGGGGAAGTCCTATTCTACTTACGTATCTTTAAACTCTTCTTTGTCTTACTCTAGTTACGAGTGTACGGATATTCGGTCTAATTCTAACTATGGATGTAGGTACTTTTGCTGTTTTAGTCTTGTTACAGACATGGCACCTTTTTGTGTTTAGAATCCTATTCCTACTTAACATTGGACGCGTGCACTTTGAAACAGTGTTAATGTGGTTAGACATGTAGTATTTTTTTCTGTTCAGCTCTAGTTACCAATATAGGTACATTTCTTATTTTACTTTCATACGAAGGCAGGAATTTTTTTTCCATTCCGCTTACAGATGTAGGAATGTTTTCTGTCTTACTACTTTTACAAATTTAGGAACTTTTTATGTCCTACTCTATTCCCTAATGTGAGTACGTTTGTCCTGTTTTAGTTACGAATGTTGGAACTTTTTTCTGTCTAATTTCAGTTACGGAAGTAGATCCATCTCCACCCCTCCTCTTAGTGTACCTTTTCCGTCCTGCTGTGGTTTGGGATGTAGTTTTCCTGAGAAAATTGCAAAGGTAAATATTTTGCCACTCTAATGTTGGACTTAGGTCCTTTTTCTGTCCCACTCTATTCACGAATGTGGGCAGTTTTCCTCCCAATTCCATTCTAGTTACGGACCCCCCTCCCTCTATTTCAGTCACAGATGTAGGAATTTCCGGCTTACTACAATCATAGACAAAGGCACTTTATCCACTCAAGTCACGGATCTCTTCTTTTCTAATTTCGGATATAGGTCCTTTTCTGCTCTACTCTAGTTACGGATTTAGATAGATACTTTATCTGTCCTACTTTCATGACAAATGTATTCTCTAGAAATGGAAATGCTTCTTTCCTCGGAATACAGACGACATACTACTGGGTCGCTGTTGTTTTTGTTCTTGTTGTTGTTGTTGTTGTTGTTGTTGTTGTTGTTGTTGTTATTGCTGTTGTTGTTGGTTTTTGTCGTTGTTATTGTTGATGTCATTTTCATGGATGATGGGGTCCGCTCTACCCCCTGCACAGGCAGTGCAACATTAATGGTGTCTCCGAGGTCAACTGCTTAACAAAGAGTTCTTGTCAATCAGTACAAAACTACTGACGTCCTCTGACACTAATTGGGGGTCATATACTGACGCCCACTTTGTCACTTCTAGTGCCAGCCACGTCAACCATTCCCGGCACGGGGGGGGGGGGGGGGGGGGGGGGGGGGGGGGGGGGGGGGGAAGAAACGAATGAAGAAACAAAGAAACAGTTCACTCGCTTGGCTTCTCTCCCTCCCCTTCCCCACCTTCCTCCACTGTATTCCTTCTCTCTCTCTCTCTCTGCCTCTCTCTCTCTCTCTCTCTCTCTCTCTCTCTCTCTCTTCTCTCTCTCTCTCTGTATATTGTGTTTATGCGCGTGTGCGTGCGTTTTTGTGTATGTAGTGTGTGTGTGTGTGTGTGTGTGCGTGCGTGCGTGCGTACGTGCGTGCGTGCGTGCGTGCGTGCGTGCGTGCGTGCGTGCGTGCGTGCGTGCGTGCGTGCGTGCGTTGTGTGTGTGTGTGTGTGTGTGTGTGTGTGTGTGTGTGTGTGTGTGTGTGTGTGTGTGTGTGTGTGTGAGTGCGTGCGTGCGTGTTGCGTGCGTGCGCGTGTGTGGTCTTATTAAAGTGTTTTCTTTTCGAGCAGTATGCTGCTGACTTTTGTTTTGTTCTTGTACACACTGATCTTTTTTCATTGCTTTATTTTCAGTATTAAAAAAAAAAAAAGTTATTTTCCTTCATGAAGTTTCATTCCCCTTCTTTCTCTCTCATTGTTCCCCCATTTTTTCTCTGCCGGAGGTTTGATTCTCTGGTGTCAAATTCCCAAGGCACCGCCAAGGGGCTTTGGCCAGAATCGAACAGGGGTCATGCATAATTCAATGTTGATTGAGCTGAAAACCAAACTAGTTTTAAAGTCGTGCGGAGCGCGAATTCGGCGAAAAATATTTAAAAAAAAAAAAAAAAGAGAAAAACGAAACAAAACATTCCCCAAAAAAACGCAAGAAATATAATCCAGAGTTAAAAGAAGAATTTCTCTCGCACATTCTTTGCTGTCCAATGGCTTCAGTGCAGGAAGTTGTAAAAGCGCCTCATACGTGAAAACACCTGCGGCCCACACACACACAAAAACACACACACACACACACACACACACCACCACACACCACACACCCCACACACACACACACACACGCAGCCGCACGCACGCACGCAGCACGCACGCACGCAAAAGCACCACCCCCGATGCTATGTGCACGACTTATGTATCAAAAATTCACAATTATTCAAAAACACATCAAGGCAAACACCTACACAGCAAAATTGTTTTTTTTCATCAGCGTTGTTATGAATTCTAAACTGTTACTGTATGTTGTTTTAAATAAAATTACAAAATTAGTTCACACACCTGACTGACTGAAAACCAATTTATTGTCAGTTAAAAAGGGTGTACGGGTAGTCGTGCCCACACACACACACACACACACACACAACCCCACCCCACACACACACACACACACAAAAC
This sequence comes from Conus ventricosus, assembly GCA_018398815.1. Taxonomy (NCBI): domain Eukaryota; kingdom Metazoa; phylum Mollusca; class Gastropoda; order Neogastropoda; family Conidae; genus Conus; species Conus ventricosus. Next base: position 146,790,663 of record CM031595.1, read on the forward strand.
ACCCCCCCCCCCACCCAAAAACTCCCACCTAAAACCCTTTCTTTCTACCCCTTTTTTCCCTCTTCTCATTCTCTTTTGTTTGTTTGTTTTTTTAAAATTTTTCCATTGCGCTAAATTTGCTCCCCCCCCGCGTGTTTCGGTGTGGCACAACTGTAAGGTGTTTCTCTAAAAGGGCATCGTGCTGGGAGGGGATGACCACCCCCTTCCCTCTCCTATCCTTTTTCCCCCCACCTCCCATCCTTCTTTCTATTTCCCTGATGCCCCCCCCCCTCCTCTCTCCCCCCCCCCCCACCCCCCCCTCCCCCCAAACTCCTCGGGCCCCCCCCCCCTTTCAAAAAGGAATACTTTACCATCACAGGAGCAAGAAAGCGTTTTATGCCGACACAAAACAGGACAAAAAATTTTTTCGGCAATTGCCTTTTCCCAGAGAAAAAAAAAAAACAACAACAAAACAACAAAACATGTGCAATACCCCCCTTTGGAAGCAAGGGGGGAATGGCCACCAAAAACAACGACAAAAACCAACAAGGGGTGAATGGCCACCACAATAACAACGACAAAAAACCAAGGGGTGAATGGACCACCTAAAAACGAAAAAAACCAACAAGTAGGAATCAAAGGGGGGGCCCCTTACCACTTTGGCTTCACAAGGAGTTTTGCGCATGAAATTTGTACTTTTTTTTTTTTTTTTTTTGTCGCGAGGAGGCATCTGCCGAAAATTTCTTGCCCTGTTTGGGTCGGATTAAAACTGCTTTACTTACACTTTTTTTGGGTGCTCCCCTGCTTTTTCGTCTGTTCCAGAACGCTGGTTTTTTTTTCATTTGTTATCAGCGGGGAGACAGTTGAGACTGTGGTTGCTAAGTAGGCTTTTGAGAACAAATTTCGCAGCAACTCTGCTGCAGTGATTGACTTTTTAGCTGACCCCTCTGTCTGCAGGATTCATTTTTTTGCTGAGCCTGTTGTTCAATCGGGGACTGTCGTAGCAATTTTCAGTGTGACCGGAGATTTGTTTGCCGTCAATGGGGGACTGTCAAAAGCAGATTTCAGTGGACCAGGAGCTTTTTTTTGCCGTCAAAATTTTTAAAAGAGTACCAGGCCAACACCTACGATGACTAGGGGAAAAACAAACAACAATTAAACGGGGATTAAAGTGCATACGGTTGGGTTAAAATTTCCACGAGCAAAATTTCCCTTAAAACTTCTTGAAAATCATTTAAGTTCGAGAAAAAAAAGGGGGTTCAAAAAATTTGTTTGGAAATGAAAAACAAAAACTTTTTTATTTAGATGCACTTGTTAAATCGTGTGTCGGAACAGGGGATCATGAAAATAAAAATGAGAAAGACCATTTTTATGGATATGGTAAAAGATTTTCGATCGAAAAAAAGCGAAAACGTTGAAAATTTAACCCACACGACATTTTTTTCTATACTTTTTAATTTTTGAAAAAACTACAGAATTTTTAAAAAAACATATGAGCGGTAATTAAAAGGTTAGAATTAAAAAAAGAAATTGGGGGTTTCTGGGTTCGATTTTGAATTAGAACCTGCAACCCCTTCCACCCCCCCAACAGCGTCCCATCAAGCCCCGCGCCCCAACACAACAGTGAGCTGAAGACAGGGGGACCCGTCGAAAAATATTTGTTGAATTGGATTTCCGAAATCACAAACTGACATTTCACACACACACACACACACACAACACACACACACCACACACCACACGAGGCCCCAAAATTTTATATATTTTTGCAGCAAAAGAAGACAGCAGTGAAATTAGTTTGTGTTTGTTTTCCTTTTTTGCAAAAATTAGACACGTATTAACGTTCTAGTTTTTTTTTAAGAAGAAAAAAAAAAAGTTTATTGTTTAACGATTCTGTTTTGTATGATTTCAGCCACACATAGTCCTCGTAATCTTTGAGAGATTCAAATCAGGTTAGACTGACATAGCGCAGTGGGTAAAGGGGGTGAAACAACTGTAAAAAATGTTTAGTTTGCCTCGACGTTGTTGCCCTGTTTTTTATCAGCCCGTTGAAAGGGACGTAGATGAAAGAAGGTAGAGATGTTTTTGGGTATAACTTGCCATCTGATGGGTTTTCCCTTTTTGTGCATCCTTTCATGAGCCAAAAAAATCTCCTCTCTCTCCTCCTCTCCCTCCTCTCTCTCCCCTTTTCTCTCTCTCTCCTCCTCTCTCTAAATCTAGGTTTTAGAAATTTTAGGTTTTTAAAGCAACAGAAATGGTTTGAATGTGAAACATCCACGAATCTCCTTGCCCCCCTGTAGACACATTATTGATGACGAAGAACACTTTCTGTTCCCGTACGCTTTTAAAAGAAGTGCGGACAAATTGTTCACTTTTCCCGTTAGATATAGCGAAAAAACCCAAAAAGTTCTGTCGGTTATCATCAGTGATAAATTGTAATTTAAACATTCCGAAAACATCGAGAAGCATTGAAAATTTGCAGATGGAGGATGTGAAATTTAAAATAATGCATATAAGAGTTTTTAAAAGAAAATTACATTCATCGCAAGGGGGAAAAAATCAGAAGATAATTGTCACATTTATCGATGGGTTGTCACTCTTTAATGTCTTTTTTTTTTTTTTTAAAAAGCAATTTCTCCCCGCGTGAGGACATAAGGAAATGTTTTGAATTTATTTGTTTGTAACCTTTTATTTGGTGCCACTAGGTTTAATGTGTACATTTTTTGCAGGAAAGGAAGAGGGGAAAAGTTATTGTTTTTTACCTCTCCCCACTTGTCAAAAAACCCCTTTGGTATGACAAAAAAATATCAAAGTTCAAAGTCCTTTCCCCTCCTCTCTCCTCTCTCTCTTCTTCCCTCTCCTCTTCTCCTCTCTCTTCTTCCTCCCTCTCTCTCTCTCTCCACAGGGAAATAGGATGGACCGGAGCAAAATGCTGAGCACCACTTTTCCCTTTGACTGGTTTAGCTGGCACACGCTGTGTCACCCGACCATTGTCCAAAAAAACCACACGTGCCCGAACACGCCCCAAAACACGGACAAGCACACCCACACACACACACACGGCGCGCGGCAGTGAGGAAAGAAAAGAGAGAAGAAGAGAGAGAAAAGAGAGAGAGAGAGAGGAGAGGGGAGAGAGAGAGAAGAGATGGGAATGGAAGGACAAAGAGACAGGGAAAAACAAAAAGGCAACAGACGGCAGACAGACAGACAGAGACGGAGGGGGGAAGACGCGAGAACGAACGAACGTTTTAATCGATGCAAATAATAAAACACAACAAGATCAAAGCATATAAACGACTCCCCGTTTATCTTTAAAACGCGCGAGATATTCCAAAAGAGGAAAAACCCTTTTAGGCCGTTTATAGCCGTTGTAACGGGTATTGGTAAACACGGGCGATCCGTGACCCATAATGAACATACCAAAATTTTTTCCAAAGTCGGCAAACCTTCTGAGATTTCCAAAAAGAAGAAAAACCCTTATGGGCCCTTATGGGCCCTTAGTAACGGGTATAAAGGTAAAAAAAAACATTGGGGATCATCCGAACACTAAGAACATACCTCAATTTTCAGAAAGACGGCCCAGACGTTTTTTTCGGAGCGAGTGGGAAAACATTTTGACCCGACAGACATACAACCACAGACACATTTCGTCTTCCCCTTTTAAAGTACCCCCCCTTTCTATAAAACTGGGGTGCAAAAACAAAAAAGTGAAAAAAGGTGGAAGGGAGGACGGGGAAGGGGGGAAAAATTGGGGGGGGGGAATAAGGGTCGGGCAAGAAAGAGAGGGGTCGAAGAAACGCAGCAAATGGGAGGGGGTAAATGGGGAGGGAAATTAACGCACCAAAAATACACAAAAAAAATATCAGGGGTGAAAATAGGAAATCTTTTCCTATACACAGACACAGCGAAAAAATGTAGGTGAGAGGAAATATGGGAGTGAGAGATCAGAAGGAATGGGATAAAAATTGAAAGAGAGAGAGAGAGAGAGAGAGAAGAGAGAAGAGAGAGAGAGAGAGAGAGAGAGACAGACAGACAGACAGACAGACAGAGAGACAGAGAGACAGAGAGACAGACAGAGAGAGAGAGAGAGAGAAAAGAGAGAGAGAGAGAGAGAGAGAGAGAGAGAGAGAGAGAGAGAGAGACGAACGAACGAACGGAATTTACCATGGTAATGAGATAAGCAATACAAATGCTTATTTTCACCCAGCCCATAGAGAGAGAGAGAGAGAAGAGAGAGAGGAGAGAGAGAGAGAGAGAGAGAGAGAGAGAGAGAGAGATGTGCAGGTTTAATTCATTGGTCATTCATTCTGTTTGAGGGATAGGGGATGGGTGGGGAGGGAGGAGGGACCTGAAGAAGGCCGGGTAGGTTGTACGACGGGTGGATGCGGTACGTTGGTCGCAGCCTGCGTTTGGTCCATTGCTGTTTGTTCTCGTTTGTTGGAAGTCTCGGTGGATGGGTGTATGTTGGGTTGTAAACGCCTGGGGTATTTTTCTTATCGGGCATGTTCAATGTCATTGACGACGATGACACTGTCACTCCTCCTCCTCCTCTTCCACCTCCCCCTCTTCCTTCTCCTAATACTGCTACTGCTTCTACATCTACTACAACAACAACTACTACTACTGCTGCTGCTGCTGCTGCTGCTACTACTACTACTACTACTACTACTACTACTACTACTACTACTACTACTACTACTACTACTACTACTACTGCTGCTGCTGCTGCTGCTGCTACCACCACTGACGATGATGATGATGATAATAATAATGATGATATTCATGATATGCTAAGACTGAAAACCAAAAATAAATTGTTCCCTCCACCGATTTCATCAGAAAATAATCGTAGGAAATCTTTCCATCTTTGCATATAACAGGAAGAAACAAGCAACAAAAACAAAACCCACCGAACTACACATAAATATCCGACCCCCGTCCCCCCCATCTCTCCTCCCCCATTCCTCCCCCCCCCCTCCCTTTTAAAATCAACAGTTTAAGCCACTTCTCTCCCCCCCCCCCCCTCCCCTTCCCCACACCCAGTCCCTCCCTGCCACCTAAACGTAGCTAAAGAACAATGGTCACATCGTATCTTCAAAGAGTTGTCAGCATCTAAGGTTTCCTTCTAGGTGTTCTTGTAACTGTATGTTTGTGTCATCTCACTCCCACTCCCACTCCCACCCTCCCTCACCACTCCCACTCCCGCCCTCCTCTCTCTGTCTGTGTGACTGTGTGTCTGTCCGTCTATCTCCCCCTTCCTCCATCTCTCTCTCTCTCTCCTCTCTCTCTCTCTCTCTCTCCTCTCTCTCTCTCTCTCTCTCTCTCTCTCTCTCTCGTCAGATTAAGAAAATATGCATCTTCTGGTCTGTGTGAAAAGAATACACTTTTTTCCCACCTGGCCGGAGTTTCACCTCATAGCGGTGACATCACACACAACACACACACACACACACACACACACACACACACACACACACACACACAACACACACACACACACACACACACACACACACACACACACACACACACGCGCGCGCGCGCGCGCGTGCACACTCACACATACTTACATGCAAGCAAGCACGCCCGCACGCACACACACACGCACTCTCTCTCCCTCTCTCTCTCTCTTACACATATCTAGACACACACGTGCGCGCGCACGCACACACACACACACACACACACACACACACACACACACAGACACAGACACACACACACACACACACATACATACACACACACACACACGTTTCGCGCGCGCGTTCTCCCACGTGTGTATGTACGCATGCATACACATGCACACACACACACACACACACACACACACACACACACACACACACACACACGCGCACACGCGCCCCCCTCCCCTGCCCACACACACACTCAGCCATTCACCCACCCACCCTGACGACAAGGCTGAATTATACATACAGGTCTTTTCTTTTCTTCTTCCTTTCTTTTTTAAAAAGTACCTTTCTGCTTTGTTTCGTGTTGTTCTGCTCTGTTTCACAGGAGATCTGTGTTTATCATTGTTCCCCCCCCCCCCCCCCCCCCCCCGGGTAGCAGCAGACCCCAGGCTTTGATCTGCCGTCAACTGCCCTGCCATTGATTTTCCCCTGTCCTATCTACCGTTGTCGCGTCGCCAAGCGGCCGGGCCGGCTCACCGCTGCCACAGAAGATGGCAAGGACAGCCCCAGAAATCGATGGCTTCAACTTCAAGTCCGTCGCCCAGAAGACGATGCAAAGGGAGAGGCTGCCCTCCTTGTTTGTATGGCGTTCGACGCGTGTCAAAAGGTCTGCCGTGTGATAACCACTGTCTTCACCAACATTATAATTGTCTCCCCTGATGGTAGGTCATTCTGACTACGCGAGGGATAAGCCTGGGTGAATTTGCATCATGAAAAGAGTCATTTTCATCGTGAGAGGAGTGGGCTGTTTTTGTTCGTCTGTCTGTCTTCAAGAAATCGATTGTTTTCAACATAAAAAGTGTATATTAGTCATCAAGAAATGGATTGTTTTCAACATAAAAAGTGTATATTAGTCATCAAGAAATGGATTGTTTTCAACATAAAAAGTGTATATTAGTCATCAAGAAATGGATTGTTTTCAACATAAAAAGTGTATATTAGTCATCAAGTAAATGGTTTTCTTTATGAAAAGAATAATGTTCATCAGGAAAGAAGTGAATTGCAATATGTAAATTTAATTTTTCATCACAAAAAGATAAATTTCATAATAAAAAGAATACTGCTTAACGCAAAAAGGGTAAAATGTAGTATGTAAAATGCAATTTTCATCTCGAAATGTGTCATTTTCATTATGAAAAGAACAACGCTGATCATTAAATAGATTAACTGTAACATAGTAAAACGAGTAATCTCTTCACCAAAGTAACGATGCTAGCATGAACAATGGCATCATAGAGAAACGTTTCTTCTCAAAGTGACCGATCTTCTTCATAAAAAGAATAATCCTCATATGAAAGGGGTGAATAGTAAGTGTGTAATTTTTCATCACAAATGGGTCATTTTCGACGTAAAGGGAATAATTTTCATCATGTAAAGGGTAAATTTTACATGAAGAATGCCATTTTTTCGTAGAACATTTAATTGCCTTCATAAAAAGGCAACTGTCACCGTACAAAGATTCTGTTATCGCGTGATATCAGTCTTTGCATGCATACTCCCAACATCATTTCAAATAATGTTTCATAATATTTTTTTTTCACTTCTTTTTCATACTACTGTGCCAGTGCGTTTAAAGAAGGAAACTGCTGTTAATAAACGATAAAAGAAGAAGTTGATGAGTGGAAAAGTATACATGCCGTGAAAAACGATCTACTGCCGGAGTACATTTCAGCGAGAAGCTGAATGTCATTCTTGCCATTGGAGGAAGAAGCTCTAAGGACAGCTTCACACCAGGTCTTCAGAGAAAAGCACCCGCCCTCACCCACACCTTCCCCCATCCACACCTTCCCCCAGCCACACCTTCCCCCATCCACACATTCCCCCATCCACACCTTCCACAATCCACACCTTCCCCCATCAATACCTTCCCTCATCCACACCTTCCCCCATCCAACACCTTCCCCCATCCACACCTTCCCTCATCCACACCTTCCCCCATCCACACCTTCCCCCAGCCACACCTTCCCCCATCCACACCTTCCCCTCATCCACACCTTCCACAATCCACACCTTCCCCCATCCACACCTTCCCCCATCCACACCTTCCCTCATCCACACCTTCCCTCATCCACACCTTCCCCCATCCACACCTTCCCTCATCCACACCTTCCCCCATCACACACCTTCCCCATCCACACCTCCCCCACCCACACCTTCCCTCATCCACACCTTCCCTCATCCACACCTTCCCCCATCCACACCTTCCCCCATCCACACCTTCCCCCATCAATACCTTCCCTCATCACACCTTCCCTCATCCACACCTTCCCCCATCCACACCTTCCCCCATCCACACCTTCCCCCATCCACACCTTCCCCCATCCACACCTTCCCCCACCCACACCTTCCCTCACCCACACCTTCCCCCATCCACACCTTCCACAATCCACACCTTCCCCCATCAATACCTTCCCTCATCCACACCTTCCCCCATCCACACCTTCCCTCATCCACACCTTCCCCCATCCACACCTTCCCCCACCCACACCTTCCCTCATCCACACCTTCCCCCATCCACACCTTCCCCCATCCACACCTTCCCCCACCCACACCTTCCCTCATCCACACCTTCCCTCACCCACACCTTCCCCCATCCACACCTTCCCCCAGCCACACCTTCCCCCACCCACACCTTCCCTCATCCACACCTTCCCTCACCCACACCTTCCCTCACCCACACCTTCCCCCAGCCACACCTTCCCCCATCCACACCTTCCACAATCCACACCTTCCACAATCCACACCTTCCCCATCAATACCTTCCCTCATCCACACCTTCCCCCATCCACACCTTCCCCCATCCACACCTTCCCCCACCCACACCTTCCCCCATCAATACCTTCCCTCATCCACACCTTCCCTCATCCACACCTTCCCTCATCCACACCTTCCCTCACCCACACCTTCCCCCATCCACACCTTCCCCCATCCACACCTTCCCTCATCCACACCTTCCCTCACCCACACCTCCCCCATCCACACCTTCCCCCATCCACACCTTTCCCCATCCACACCTTCCCCCATCCACACCTTCCCCCATCCACACCTTCCCCCATCCACACCTTCCCTCATCCACACCTTCCCTCACCCACACCTTCCCCCATCCACACCTTCCCCCATCCACACCTTTCCCCATCCACACCTTCCCCCATCCACACCTTCCCCCATCCACACCTTTCCCCATCCACACATTCCCCCATCCACACCTTCCCCCATCCACACCTTCCCTCATCCACACCTTCCCCCACCCACACCTTCCCTCACCCACACCTTCCCCCATCCACACCTTCCCCCATCCACACCTTTCCCCATCCACACCTTCCCTCATCCACACCTTCCCCCATCCACACCTTCCCTCATCCACACCTTCCCCCATGCACACCTTCCCCCATCCACACCTTCCCTCATCCACACCTTCCCTCATCCACACCTTCCCCCATCCACACCTTCCCCAATCCACACCTTCCCCCACCCACACCTTCCCTCATCCACACCTTCCCTCATCCACACCTTCCACAATCCACACCTTCCCTCACCCACACCTTCCCTCACCCACACCTTCCCCACCCACACCTTCCCTCACCCACACCTTCCTTCACCCACACCTTCCCCCATCCACACCTTCCCTCACCCACACCTCCCTCACCCACACCTTCCTTCACCCCACACCTTCCCCCACCCACACCTTCCCTCACCCACACCTTCCTTCACCCACACCTTCCCCCATCCACACCTTCCCCCATCCACACCTTCCCCCATCCACACCTTCCCCACCCACACCTTCCCTCATCCACACCTTCCTTCACCACACCTTCCCCCATCCCACCTTCCCTCATCCACACCTTCCCCCATCCACACCTTCCCCCACCCACACCTTCCCCGACCCACACCTCCCCCATCCACACCTTCCTTCACCCACACCTTCCCCCATCCACACCTTTCCCCATCCACACCTTCCCCCATCCACACCTTCCCCCATCCACACCTTCCCCCATCCACACCTTCCCCATCCACACCTTCCCCCACCCACACCTTCCTCATCCACACCTTCCCTCACCCACACCTTCCCCCATCCACACCTTCCCCCATCCACACCTTTCCCCATCCACACCTTCCCCCATCCACACCTTCCCCCATCCACAACTTCCCCATCCACACATTCCCCCATCCACACCTTCCCCCATCCACACCTTCCCTCATCCACACCTTCCCCCACCCACACCTTCCCTCACCCACACCTTCCCCATCCACACCTTCCCCCATCCACACCTTTCCCCATCCACACCTTCCCTCATCCACAACCTTCCCCCATCCACACCTTCCCTCATCCAAACCTTCCCCCATGCACACCTTCCCCCATCCACACCTTCCCTCATCCACACCTTCCCTCATCCACACCTTCCCCCATCCACACCTTCCCCCACCCACACCTTCCCTCATCCACACCTTCCCTCATCCACACCTTCCACAATCCACACCTTCCCTCACCCACACCTTCCCTCACCCACACCTTCCCCCACCCACACCTTCCCTCACCCACACCTTCCTTCACCCACACCTTCCCCCATCCACACCTTCCCTCACCCACACCTTCCCTCACCCACACCTTCCTTCACCCACACCTTCCCCCACCCAACCTCCCTCACCCACACCTTCCTTCACCCACACCTTCCCCCATCCACACCTTCCCCCATCCACACCTTCCCCCATCCACACCTTCCCCCACCCACACCTTCCCTCATCCACACCTTCCCCCATCCACACCTTCCCCCATCCACACCTTCCCTCATCCACACCTTCCCTCATCCACACCTTCCCCCACCCACACCTTCCCCCATCCACAACCTTTCCCCATCCACACATTCCCCCATCCACACCTTCCACAATCCACACATTTCCCCCATCCACACCTTCCCCCATCCACACCTTCCCTCATCCACACCTTCCCCCATCCACACCTTCCCCAATCCACACCTTCCACAATCCACACCTTTCCCCATCCACACCTTCCCTCATCCACACCTTCCCTCATCCACACCTTCCCCCATCCACACCTTCCCTCACCCACACCTTCCCTCATCCACACCTTCCCTCACCCACACCTTCCCCACCCACACCTTCCCCAGCCACACCTTCCCCCATCCACACCTTCCACAATCCACACCTTCCCCCATCCACACCTTCCCTCATCCACACCTTCCCTCATCCACACCTTCCCCCACCCACACCTTCCCTCATCCACACCTTCCCTCATCCACACCTTCCCTCATCCACACCTTCCCCCATCCACACCTTCCCCCATCCACACATTCCCCCATCCACACCTTCCCCCATCCACACATTCCCCCATCCACACCTTCCCTCATCCACACCTTCCCCCATCCACACCTTCCCTCACCCACACCTTCCCTCATCCACACCTTCCCCCATCCACACCTTCCCCCATCCACACCTTCCCCCATCCACACCTTCCCCCACCCACACCTTCCCCCATCCACACCTTTCCCCATCCACACCTTCCCCCATCCACACCTTCCCTCATCCACACCTTCCCCCATCCACACCTTCCCTCATCCACACCTTCCCCCATCCACACCTTCCCCCACCCACACCTTCCCCCATCCACACCTTCCCTCACCCACACCTTCCCCCACCCACACCTTCCCTCACCCACACCTTCCCTCATCCACACCTTCCCTCACCCACACCTTCCCCCATCCACACCTTCCCTCACCCACACCTTCCCCCACCCACACCTTCCCCCATCCACACCTTCCCTCACCCACACCTTCCCTCACCCACACCTTCCCTCATCCACACCTTCCCCCATCCACACCTTCCCCCATCCACACCTTCCACAATCCACACCTTCCCTCATCCACACCTTCCCTCATCCACACCTTCCCTCATCCACACCTTCCCCCATCCACACCTTCCCCCATCCACACCTTCCCTCATCCACACCTTCCCCCATCCACACCTCCCCCCGATCCACACCTTCCCTCATCCACACCTTCCCTCATCCACACCTTCCACAATCCACACCTTTCCCATCCACACCTTCCCCCATCCACACCTTCCACAATCCACACATTTCCCCATCCACACCTTCCCCCATCCACACCTTCCCTCATCCACACCTTCCCCCATCCACACCTTCCACAATCCACACCTTTCCCCATCCACACCTTCCTCATCCACACCTTCCCCCATCCACACCTTCCCCCATCCACACCTTCCACAATCCACACCTTTCCCCATCCACACCTTCCCTCATCCACACCTTCCCCCATCCACACCTTCCCCCATCCACACCTTCCCTCATCCACACCTTCCCCCATCCACACCTTCCACAATCCACACCTTTCCCCATCTACACCTTCCCTCATCCACACCTTCCCCCATCCACACCTTCCCTCATCCACACCTTCCCCCATCCACACCTTCCCTCATCCACACCTTCCCCCATCCACACCTTCCCCCATCCACACCTTCCTCATCCACACCTTCCCTCATCCACACCTTCCCCCACCCACACCTTCCCTCATCCACACCTTCCACAATCCACACCTTCCCTCATCCACACCTTCCCCCATCCACACCTTCCCTCATCCACACCTTCCCTCATCCACACCTTCCCCCACCCACACCTTCCCTCACCCACACCTTCCCTCAACCACACCTTCCCTCATCCACACCTTCCCCCATCCACACCTTCCCCCACCCACACCTTCCCTCATCCACACCTTCCCTCATCCACACCTTCCCCCACCCACACCTTCCCTCACCCACACCTTCCCCCATCCACACCTTCCCCCATCCACACCTTCCCCCATCCACACCTTCCCCCATCCACACCTTCCCCCACCCACACCTTCCCTCACCCACACCTTCCCCCATCCACACCTTCCCCCATCCACACCTTCCCCCACCCACACCTTCCCCCATCAATACCTTCCCTCATCCACACCTTCCCCCATCCACACCTTCCCTCATCCACACCTTCCCTCACCCACACCTTCCCCCATCCACACCTTCCCCCACCCACACCTTCCCTCATCCACACCTTCCTTCACCCACACCTTCCCCCATCCACACCTTCCCTCATCCACACCTTCCCCCATCCACACCTTCCCCCACCACACACCTTCCCCCACCCACACCTTCCCCCATCCACACCTTCCTTCACCCACACTTCCCCCATCCACACCTTTCCCCATCCACACCTTCCCCCATCCACACCTTCCCCCATCCACACCTTCCCCCATCCACACCTTCCCCCACCCACACCTTCCCCCACCCACACCTTCCCTCACCCACACCTTCCTTCACCCACACCTTCCCCCATCCACACCTTCCCCCATCCACACCTTCCCCCATCCACACCTTCCCCCACCCACACCTTCCCTCATCCACACCTTCCTTCACCCACACCTTCCCCCATCCACACCTTCCCTCATCCACACCTTCCCCCATCCACACCTTCCCCCACCCACACCTTCCCCCACCCACACCTTCCCCCATCCACACCTTCCTTCACCCACACCTTCCCCCATCCACACCTTTCCCCATCTACACCTTCCCCCATCCACACCTTCCCCCATCCACACCTTCCCCCATCCACACCTTCCCCCATCCACACCTTCCCCCACCCACACCTTCCCTCATCCACACCTTCCCTCACCCACACCTTCCCCCATCCACACCTTCCCCCATCCACACCTTTCCCCATCCACACCTTCCCCCCATCCACACCTTCCCCCATCCACACCTTCCTCCCCATCCACACATTCCCCCCATCCACACCTTCCCCCATCCACACCTTCCCTCATCCACACCTTCCCCCACCCACACCTTCCCTCACCCACACCTTCCCCCATCCACACCTTCCCCATCCACACCTTTCCCACATCCACACCTTCCCTCATCCACACCTTCCCCCATCCACACCTTCCCTCATCCACACCTTCCCCCATGCACACCTTCCCCCATCCACACCTTCCCTCATCCACACCTTCCCTCATCCACACCTTCCCGCATCCACACCTTCCCCCACCCACACCTTCCCTCATCCACACCTTCCCTCATCCACACCTTCCACAATCCACACCTTCCCTCACCCACACCTTCCCTCACCCACACCTTCCCCACCCACACCTTCCCTCACCCACACCTTCCTTCACCCACACCTTCCCCCATCCACACCTTCCCTCACCCACACCTTCCCTCACCCACACCTTCCTTCACCCACACCTTCCCCCACCCACACCTTCCCTCACCCACACCTTCCTTCACCCACACCTTCCCCATCCACACCTTCCCCCATCCACACCTTCCCCCATCCACACCTTCCCCCACCCACACCTTCCCTCATCCACACCTTCCCCCATCCACACCTTCCCCCATCCACACCTTCCCTCATCCACACCTTCCCTCATCCACACCTTCCCCCACCCACACCTCCCCCATCCACACCTTTCCCCATCCACACATTCCCCCATCCACACCTTCCACAATCCACACATTCCCCCATCCACACCTTCCCCCATCCACACCTTCCCTCATCCACACCTTCCCCCATCCACACCTTCCCCAATCCACACCTTCCACAATCCACACCTTTCCCCATCCACACCTTCCCTCATCCACACCTTCCCCTCATCCACACCTTCCCCCATCCACACCTTCCCTCACCCACACCTTCCCTCATCCACACCTTCCCTCACCCACACCTTCCCTCACCCACACCTTCCCCCAGCCACACCTTCCCCCATCCACACCTTCCACAATCCAACACCTTCCCCCATCCACACCTTCCCTCATCCACACCTTCCCTCATCCACACCTTCCCCCACCCACACCTTCCCTCATCCACACCTTCCCCTCATCCACACCTTCCCTCATCCACACCTTCCCCCATCCACACCTTCCCCCATCCACACATTCCCCCATCCACACCTTCCCCCATCCCACACATTCCCCCATCCACACCTTCCCTCATCCACACCTTCCCCCATCCACACCTTCCCTCACCCACACCTTCCCTCATCCACACCTTCCCCCATCCACACCTTCCCCCATCCACACCTTCCCCCCCATCCACACCTTCCCCACACACCACACCTTCCCCCATCCACACCTTCCCCATCCACACCTTCCCCCCATCCACACCTTCCCTCATCCACACCTTCCCCCATCCACACCTTCCCTCATCCACACCTTCCCCCATCCACACCTTCCCCCACCCACACCTTCCCCCATCCACACCTCCCTCACCACACCCTTCCCCCACCCACACCTTCCCTCACCCACACCTTCCCTCATCCACACCTTCCCTCACCCACACCTTCCCCATCCACACCTTCCCTCACCCACAACCTTCCCCCCACCCACACCTTCCCCCATCCACACCTTCCCTCACCCACACCTTCCCTCACCCACACCTTCCCTCATCCACACCTTCCCCCATCCACACCTTCCCCCATCCACACCTTCCACAATCCACACCTTCCCTCATCCACACCTTCCCTCATCCACACCTTCCCTCATCCACACCTTCCCCCATCCACACCTTCCCCCATCCACACCTTCCCTCATCCACACCTTCCCCCATCCACACCTCCCCCCGATCCACACCTTCCCTCATCCACACCTTCCCTCATCCACACCTTCCACATCCACACCTTTCCCCATCCACACCTTCCCCCATCCACACCTTCCACAATCCACACATTCCCCCATCCACACCTTCCCCCATCCACACCTTCCCTCATCCACACCTTCCCCCATCCACACCTTCCACAATCCACACCTTTCCCATCCACACCTTCCCTCATCCACACCTTCCCCCATCCACACCTTCCCCCATCCACACCTTCCACAATCCACACCTTTCCCCCTCCACACCTTCCCTCATCCACACCTTCCCCCATCCACACCTTCCCCCATCCACACCTTCCCTCATCCACACCTTCCCCCATCCACACCTTCCACAATCCACACCTTTCCCCATCCACACACTTCCCTCATCCACACCTTCCCCCATCCACACCTCTCCTCATCCACACCTTCCCCCATCCACACCTTCCCTCATCCACACCTTCCCCCATCCACACCTTCCCCCATCCACACCTTCCCTCATCCACACCTTCCCTCATCCACACCTTCCCCCACCCACACCTTCCCTCACCACACCTTCCACAATCCACACCTTCCCTCATCCACACCTTCCCCCATCCACACCTTCCCTCATCCACACCTTCCCTCATCCACACCTTCCCCCACCCACCTTCCCTCACCCACACCTTCCCTCAACCACACCTTCCCTCATCCACACCTTCCCCCATCCACACCTTCCCCCACCCACACCTTCCCTCATCCACACACTTCCCTCATCCACACCTTCCCCCACCCACACCTTCCCTCACCCACACCTTCCCCCATCCACACCTTCCCCCATCCACACCTTCCCCCATCCACACCTTCCCCCATCCACACCTTCCCCCACCAACACCTTCCCCCACCCACACCTTCCCTCACCCACACCTTCCCCCATCCACACCTTCCCCCATCCACACCTTCCCCCACCACACCTTCCCCCATCAATACCTTCCCTCATCCACACCTTCCCCATCCACACCTTCCCTCATCCACACCTTCCCTCACCCACACCTTCCCCCATCCACACCTTCCCCCATCCACACCTTCCCCCATCAATACCTTCCCCCATCCACACCTTCCCTCATCCACACCTTCCCTCATCCACACCTTCCCCCATCCACACCTTCCCTCATCCACACCTT
>CM031595.1:146814639-146822139 GCA_018398815.1 Conus ventricosus
TTGGGACTGGCTATGTCGATCTAACTAAGACATGCTCTGAAGGCCGTTCTTGTTAATCAAACTTGAAGTTACAAGTCAGGATGGTATATTTACGCTATTTCAGCGATCTTGATGATTCTTGTCTGGCTTCTGAATCACGCAGTATTCATGCCCGCGATCCAAGATGGTTGAGCCACGGGTAATTAGGCGATCCCAGGCTCGCAGAAAGAAAAACTAAAACAACAACAACAACAACAATAACAACAACAAAACTTTTCAAATGTGTGCACAGGGAAGTAACCATACAACAGGTCTCCTGTAATGGAAACTGATTTGTGGTGGGTTGACCCACCATTTCTACTCCCAATACCTGAGCAGCTTTCCATTCGGTGCGGCTATCGGTCTAACATTCAAGTCTGCAATACGTTTGAAAATCACTACGTAAAATTTCGGGAAGAACAGCTAAATACAACTTTCGCAGTCTGTCACCAAATGGTTCAAAGTGTTACGATCAGAGTACGTCGAGCACCAACGAGCAGTATTTTGCATGGTTTGATGTCTTCATTCGATAGAGCAAATATTGTTCAGTGAATACAGACTTTTGTCGATCGTCGCAACACACCGATCTGAGCTAACGACATGGCAGATCACGGGATTCAATAATGAAAGACACTAGGATCATCGTCAGTCCAGTCATGCGAACTAACAATCACATGGATGAAAGAGACCCTTCATGTGTGTGTCTGATTAATGCCAGATCCCGGCGTGACGCAGTTGCTGCCTGACACACCCATCTATCAAAGGACATGAATATTTCAAACGGCGTCACACTGCCCACGGTTGGTCTCGAACGCAGGGGACATAATTCTCGAACACCTGACTTCCGGATCCGCTGCGGGATGGATAGCACCGGGGCGGGCTGTTCACAGGACGTTGAATTTTGTCATAGCTGACATATACCTTGTCCTTCCATCCCCTTGGATGTTCCAGATGAAAAACCCAACGTCAGTCAGCTGACGTTAACAAAACGAAAACAAAAAACAAATAAACACAAAAGGGGGGGGGGGGGGGACGGAGGGAGGAAGGAAGGGGGGGGGGGTGGAGGGCAGTATAGTCTACATGATTAGCAAAGATTCGGGAAAAATCCTTGCTCTGAAGCTCCCTTTTGAGTCGACTGATTCATTGACACTCACGGCCAGAACGATTTCTCTTCCAGACAACGCCGATCAACGAGATCGGCGCGAAGACCGGGGTTTCTAACCCAGGACTATGCGACTTGATTTGTGACTTTCTCGTCGTTGAAGGCAACATTCATCTTCTCTACATGGCAGACGAAGTGGATTCTAAAAGACAGAAGCTGGGTCAGAGACGAGGTTGTTTAAACCCGGTCTTTCTTTTTCATCTCCGTCTCATTTCTTCACATGGACTGTCCAACACATCACAAGCTAAGAGCAGAGACCTGACCTGCAGACACATCAAACATCATAGAGCACTGGAGAGTCTCCGCCGTACAGCAGCCTTCGTCAGTGCCTCTGAGGTTCCTGTATACGAAGAAGAAGAAAAATCTATTCATAGACTTCAGTCTATGCCTATGTGTCGGGCCAGTTGATTGACCCAGTTCTGTCAGCTTCTCTGTGACTGGGGCCTGGTAACACCGCCATTCACCGGTTGTTGGTCACCGTGGCTGTCATCCGAAGACGCGTGTCTGTTAAGAGAACTGTTGATCCAGACCGGTATGGGTTTGTTTGTTCAGCGAAACGCATTATCAACAGAGACCTTGCTTTGAAGCTGGCTGATGTTTATCTCCCCCGTTTCCCAACACGTCACGCTCTAAGCGGTGACATGGCCCAGAGTGACACGAACACATGATGATTGTGTGGTGTGTTATGTCTTGGGTGTTGATTGCTAGTCTGCTTTGCTATGTTATAGGTGGCTGATTGCAGTGTGCTTTGCTATGTTATAGGTGACTGATTGCAGTGTGCTTTGCTATGTTATAGGTGGCTGATTGCAGTGTGCTTTGCTATGTTATAGGTGACTGATTGCAGTGTGCTTTGCTATGTTATAGGTGATTGATTGCTGTGTGCTTTGCTATGTTATAGGTGATTGACTGCTAGTGTGCTTTGCTATGTTATAGGTGATTGATTGCTAATGTGCTTTGCTATGTTATAGGTGATTGACTGCTAGTGTGCTTTGCTATGTTATAGGTGATTGATTGCTAATGTGCTTTGCTATGTTATAGGTGATTGATTGCCAGTGTACTCTGCTATGTTATAGGTGATTGATTGCTAGTGTGCTTTGCTATGTTATAGGTGATTGATTGCCAGTGTACTTTGCTATGTTATAGGTGATATATTGTCGGTGTGCTTTGCTATGTTATAGGTGACTGATTGCTAGTGTGCTTTGCTATGTTATAGGTGGCGGATTGCTAGTGTGCTTTGCTATGTTATAGGTGATATATTGTCGGTGTGCTTTGCTATGTTATAGGTGACTGATTACCAGTGTGCTTTGCTATGTTATAGGTGATATATTGTCGGTGTGCTTTGCTATGTTATAGGTGATATATTGTCGGTGTGCTTTGCTATGTTATAGGTGATATATTGTCGGTGTGCTTTGCTATGTTATAGGTGACTGATTACCAGTGTGCTTTGCTATGTTATAGGTGATTGATTGCTAGTGTGCTCTGCTATGTTATAGATGATTTATTGCCGGTGTGCTTTGCTGTTATAGGTGACTGATTGTCGGTGTACTTTGCTACGTTATAGGTGATTGGTTGTCAGTGTGCTTTGCTATGTTATATGTGACTGATTGCTTTGCTATGTTATAGGTGGCGGATTGCTAGTGTGCTTTGCTATGTTATAGGTGACTGATTGCCGGTGTACTTTGCTATGTTATAGGTGATTGATTGCTGTGTGCTTTGCTATGTTATAGGTGATATATTGCCGGTGTGCTTTGCTATGTGATAGGTGACTGATTGCCGGTGTGTTTTGCTATGTTATGGGTGACTGATTGCTTTGCTATGTTATAGGTGACTGATTGCTTTGCTGTGTTATATGTGACTGATTGCTTTGCTATGTTATAGGTGATTGCCGGTGTGCTTTGCTATGTTATCTATGTTATAGGTGACTGATTTGCCGGTGTGTTTTGCTATGTTATAGGTGACTGGTTGCTTTGCTATGTTATAGGTGATTGCCGGTGTGCTTTGTATGTTATAGTTGACTGAATGCCCATGTGCTTTGCTATGATATAGGTGACTGATTGCTTTGCTATGATATAGATGACTGATTGCTTTGCTATGTTATAGGCGATTGCCAGTGTGCTTTGCTATGTTATAGGTTATCGATGAAGGGATTTGGATTGTCACAAGATCACAGCCCTGATATGGCCCCTCGGGGTCGCAAGGCTGAAAACGACATCAACTGAATTGAATTGACCAGTCATGGCTACACCATGCAGAGACAGAAAGCAGCAGACTATCCATCAGTGACGGTAATGTGGAATATGAACATTGATGCTCTCCAAGACTATTGTACATTGCCCCTTTTTTACCGCCTTGAGGCACCCTTAGAATGTTGATTTTAAAGTTGATTTTTTCTGTTCAACTAAAGTGTTAAGTCATGCACAATGACTGTGCCTGAGAATGAGTTCTGTGTGCCATCAGGTCAAAAGCTCTGCAGTTATATATCTGTTGTGCATTTGTCTTGATCGTTGTTAGTATTTCGTGCGCTTATGGCTTGATTTTCTTATTGTTTTGATTTCGAATGAAGGGACTTCCCATTCTACAGAGTGACAGACCTAAAAAGGTGGGGTTGGAATCAGACTCAACACACACACACACACACACACACACACACACACACACACACACACACGCACGCACGCACGCACGCACGCACGCACGAACACACCCACACGGAAAGTTGCTTTACCTCTTTCAGCTTTCTCATCGGCAGAAGAAGTTCAAAGAAAACACACGCGTCGTTCACACTCCGATCGCCTCACTGTGTCAAGGAAGTTCCAGACCCGTGTGCAGTGATTCCTCTTCGCTCTCCGGTGTCTCTGACATGTCCTGATTTGAGATTGATTAATTCATGAACTCTTCCTGAGAAAGGTTAGCTCGCCAAGAAGTAACGGTGAGGTTGCGAGGTGTCTGCATCAGATCATTCGCCATTCATTGCATGAATGATGCAGGCGAGTTACGGGCTTCACGTGCGGCGTGAAAAGTGGGCAGCACGTAACAGGGAAAAAATGTTTCAAGGACACTTGTTAAGAGCAGCTTAAAAAATGCAAGTTTAAAAAGAAAAGGATCTTTTATAAATTTCTCTCTCTCTCTCTCTCTCTCTCTCTCTCTCTCTCTGTGAACAAGAACAAGAACAAGAACATATTTTATTGTCATGTGAAAACCAGAGGTTTAGTAGGGGGGTACAGACGATCAAGTTAACAGATGATCGAGTGTGTGTGTGTGTGTGTGTGTGTGTGTGTGTTGTGTGTGTGGACTGAATGATGATGTAACAAATACAGCCAAAAGATGTATCATCCATCCACTCTGCATTGGGATGTCGGTGGCCCTTCCACTACAGACTGCATCCCCGTCAATACCCGCTTCTGTCAGGGCCCATGCCAGTAACGTCCTCTTTTCTGTGACTCTCTTGAACTCTGCTTTTTGTCGTTCTGTCTTTCCTGTTTTCTATTCCATTTCAGCCTCTGTGGTCTCCTTTTCTGTCTTTGTTCTAACAAACATTTCAGACTGTTTTTCGTTCTGTCTTTCCTGTTTTCTATTCAGTTTCAGCCTCTGTGGTCTCTTTTTCTGTCTTTGTTCTGATAAACATTTCACACTTTGTTTTTCGTTCTGTCTTTCCTGTTTTCTATTCAACTTCAGGCTCTGTGGTCTCTTTTTCTGTCTTTGTTCTAATAAACATTTCACACGTTTTTGTGTGTGAAAAATCTGGTCAGTAGTTATAACAAACCAGCGTTTTTTTTGTTTTTTTTTATGTGTGTGTGTGTGTGTGTGTGTGTGTGTGTGTGTGCTTATCTGGAGATTTAAGTAGTGAGATTGCACTCACTCTCCAGAGCGGGCATCACCCATTCGTTCTGCAATATTTGTTGGACAACATGGTCTTCTATACATCTGTGTTGCCTGTAAACATTTTTTTCTTTTCTTATTCTCACTATTTGTTTGTTTCTTTTTTTCTTTTTTTTTTGTTTAGTTTTTTTGTCTTTTTGTGTTTTGTTTGTTTGTTTCTTTTTTCATTTAGGGGCGACAGCTCCAGCAATATGACCGGCGTCCCGTATCGCCGTCTGGTTTTAGCAATGGGAAGGATGTCAATAGTTTATCTGCCACGTTATTGTTTGGATGAACATGTTTAAATGTTGCCTTTGTTTCTTTACGCAAGATGGGGCTTCCCACCCCATCCCCACCCCCACTTCCGCCCTCACTCCCACCCACCCCACCCCCCACTTCCACCCTCACTCCCACCCCACCCCACCCCACCCCCACCCCCACTTCCACCCTCACCCCCACCCCACCCCACCCCCACCCCCACTTCCACCCTCACCCCCACCCCCATCTCCACCCTCACCCCACCCCCACCCCCCACTTCCATCCCCACCCCATCTCCACCCTCACCCACCCCCACCCACCCCCACCCCATCCTCACCCCCAACATGGTGATAGCCCTAAAAAAGCCATGTGTGGTCAGTTGGACTATAATATAACAACTTAAACCACTGAAAAAAGCTACTTCCATCGGTATTGATCCCATCCTGTACACATCTTTTTGCAGTGCGTTTGTGTCTACATTGATGATCAATTCCATCTGTAAACATCTTTTTACAAAGTGTTTGTGTCTGCATTGATGATCGATCCCACCTGTAAACATCTTTTTACAGCGCGTTTGCGGTGTGCATTGATGATCAATCCCATCTGTAAACATCTTTTTACAGCGCGTTTGTGTCTGCATTGATGATCGATCCCATCTGTAAACATCTTTTTACAGTGCGTTTGCGGTCTTCATTGATGATCAATCCCAACTGTAAACATCTTTACAAAGCGTTTGTGTCTGCATTGATGATCGATCCCACCTGTAAACATCTTTTTACAAAGTGTTTGTGGTCTGCATTGAGGATCGATCCCACCTGTAAACATCTTTTTACAGCGCGTTTGCGGTCTGCATTGATGATCAATCCCATCTGTAAACATCTTTTTACAGTGCGTTTGCGGTCTTCATTGATGATCAATCCCATCTGTAAACATCTTTTACAAAGCGTTTGTGTCTGCATCGATGATCGATCCCACCTGTAAACATCTTTTACAAAGCGTTTGTGTCTGCATCGATGATCGATCCCACCTGTAAACATCTTTTTACAAAGTGTTTGTGGTCTGCATTGAGGATCGATTCCACCTGTAAACATCTTTTACAAAGTGTTCGTGATCTGCATTGAGGATCGATCCCACCTGTAAACATCTTTTTACAAAGTGTTCGTGATCTGCATTGAGGATCGATCCCACCTTTAAATATCTGTTACATAGCTCTCGTGTCTGCACCGGCGATTTAATCATTAAGTAAGATACGAGATGGTTTTGCTCACATTTCTTGACTCTCCCTCTCTCTGTCTCTGTCTGTCTGTCTGTCTGTGTCTGTCTGTCTGTCTGTCTGTCTGTCTCTGATACAGTCTCTTTCTTTCAATACTCATCGTGGTGCTGGTGGTGAATCTGTCCCTCTTGACCTCAGTCTTTTTCTTTCACAATCCCATGATGGTCCTGGAGGTGCTCTGTGTGATGCTAATGCTACTGTCAATGTTGTTGTTGCTGCGGATGCTTCTGGTGGTGATGATCAGCGATGAGTGATTTTTTTCTCTCTGCCAAACGCCTGTGTGGACAAGAGGCGACGAGTGGAGAAGCACATGCCTACATGCAACAGCACTTAATGCCTGGATGGGGAGACATACTTCGAGTGAGCGGATCAGTATGAAACATCCAGACTATTTGAGAGAGAGAGAGAGAGAGAGAGAGAGAGAGAGAGAGAGAGAGAGAGAGAGAGAGAGAGAGAGGGAGAGAGAGAGAGAGAGAGAGAGAGAGAGAGAGAGACAGACAGACAGACAGACAGAGTGGTGTAGCCTATATCTATACAGTTCTATAGACTGGCCCCCACTCGTTGTCAGGCAAGACTCAGAGCACAAGAGATCATCTTTCCTTCTTTATGATACCATGGCATTCTCTTCCCTTTCTTTTTTTCTTCTTTTTTTTTGTGTGCTTTCTTTTAAAATTTTTTTATTTACATTTTTTGTTGTTGCTTTTCACCCTTCCTTTTATTCTCCGAATAAAGAAATATCCCCCAGAGAGAGAGAGAGAGAGAGGAGAGAGAGAGAGAGAGAGAGAGAGAGAGAGAGAGAGAGAGGGGGAGGAATGGGGGTGGGTGGGTGGGCGCAGTCAGGAATGTTTTTTTGCTCACACGCATGGATAGACAGGCTGACCGCAACACAGTCATGAAAGATTATTTGAAGGACTGGAGCTCCTCTTTCCGT
>CM031595.1:146827139-146832139 GCA_018398815.1 Conus ventricosus
TGTGTGTACGAGGATAGGACACAAGATTTTAGCCTCTGCTCTGACAGAACAACAGAGAGAGGGAGAGAGAGCGAGAGAGAGAGAGAGAGAGAGAGGGGGGGGGGAGAAGAGAGAGGTGTGAATTGTTGGGGGGGGGGGGGGTTGTGAGTAATCGATAATATTGGACAGCCAGGCATCAAAACAGCAAGGCACTTGAAGAAGATAAATATTTTCAACTGCATGTGGACAGACTCCTGAGACAAAAAGCCTGGAGGGTGGATGGGAGAGGGGATGGGTGTGAGGTCTAGCTGTGGAAGGGGGTGTGTGAGAGCTAGGAGAATGGGAATGCAGAAGAGAGAGAAGGGATGATTTTGTTGGGTGAGGGTGGGGTGGTGGTGGGGGCTCACATAATTGCCGTACATTTTTTGTTCGAATCTGGGCTCCAGGCAACACACGTTGTCGGTTTCGGGGTTCACGTTGCCGCTTTGGAGTATGGGTGAACACTGAACGATTACGGGGCGTGTTAGAGTTTTTTCTCTTCTCTCTCGTGCGGGTGCTCTCGCACATGTATGTGTGTGTGTTTGCATGAAGAGAGAGAGAGAGAAGGAGAGAAGAGAGAGAGAGAGAGAGAGAAGAGAATGAGAATTGTTTGGGGGTGGGGGTGGGGGGTGAGTTTCAATAATAATAGGCCGGCCAGGCACAAAACAGGTACCAGCTTGAAGAAGATAAATATTTCACGTGCATGTAACAGCGTCCAGAGACAAAAGCCTATGAGAGTCGAATGGGAGAGGGATGGGGTTGTGAGTTTGTGGAAGGGTGTGTGGGAGAGTGGAGGAAGGATTGAAGGCAGACAGAGAGAAGGGAACGAACTGCGTAGGTGGTGGTGGTGGTGTGGTGGTCGTCATAACGGCCACCGATTGTTTTGTTGAATCTCGTCTCCAGGCAAACCGACTTAGTGGGTTTCCGTGGTATGTGCCCTGAACAACATGGAACTATTTTCCGTTTTTATTCCGGTGGCTGTGGTTAGAGATCTCATTCTCTTTCTCTCGTCCTCTTTTTTCTCTGTGTCTCTCTCTCTGTGCCTTTTCACTCGCATGTATGTGTGTGTGTTCGGTAGTAAGAGAGGATGAGACCAGACAGACAGACAGACAGAGCTAGAGAGACAGAGGTACAGGTTTTAGTCCCAATACGGGGTGATTTACGTAGTTCTAAGGATACGGAAGAATGAAGCTTGCATCGTCAGATCTTATATAAATTATTTCATAGCTCTGTCTGTGGTGCGCACGCGCACGCGCGTGTGTGGTGTGTCCCCCTGTGTACAGGGTAGGACTCAAGATTTAGCCTCTGGCTCAGAGAGAGAGAGAGAGAGAGAAGAGTGAGAGAGAAAGAGAGGGAGATAATGTTGGGGGGGGGGGCGGGGGGGGGGTGAGTATCGATTAGATTGACTGCCAGGCACAAACAGCTAGCAACTTGAAGAAAGTAACTATTCACGTGCAGTGACAGACGTCCAAACAAAAGCCGGAGGGTGGCTGGAGGGGATGGTGGCGAGGTTCTGTGGCAGGGTGTGTGTGAGAGTTGAGGAGGATGGAAGGCAGAGAGAGAGAGAGAAAGTGTGTGTGCGTTGATAGGGGATGTTGTGCGCGCGCCGCGCGCGTGTGTGTGGTGTGTGTGTGTGTGTGTGTGTGTGTGTGCGTGCGTGCGTGCGTGCGTGTTGTGTTTGTGGGTTAATGTACTAGGACACACACACACACACACACACACACTCACCAGAAAGGTACGGAAATTCACTTCACTTTTGCTCTTCCTTGGGTATGCGTTATGTTCGTTCTTTTAACCGATCGTTCACGATCACACACACACACATCACGACGCTCCACATCCCCTCCCCTCTCGTCGGCCACTCCCCCTATTCTGACCACCTTCTCGTCCCTCCTCCACCCCCTACCCCTCACTTTTCAACCAAATAAAAAGACGACACACATCATCAATCCGATTTTAAAACATTTTATTCGTCAAACACGAGCGAAGGGCAGAAGCAAAGTCCCAGATCAAAGTAGAACACTGCTCCACACAGAAACCGCGGGAGAGATGTTAGTATTTCACACTACTGGTACTGACTAAAACACTACTGAAAACAACCAGTCGCTGATCAGTGGACACACAGCAAGCCACAATCGGGCAATGAGTCAATGGAGGACAACCTATAATAATTATAATAATCAGATGATAATAATAATAATAATAATAAAGGATAAAGGATGACAACAACAAAGTAATCATATTACGTAAAATAATCATTGGTAATAGTAATCTATAATGGGTGTTTGTATCAATTGAAGCACTCGTTTACGTGACGGAACTAAAGACTGACTGATGTTGCTTGTTACTTCACCTAGCAATGTCATGGACTGCTAGGTTTGAACTGGTTTTGGGAACGCACTGGAAAGATGGAGGGAGGCGAGAGAGAGTGAGAGAGAGAGAGGAGAGGAGAAGGGGGGGGGGGGCGGGGGGTGCTGACGGCAAGCTCACTGGGGGGATAGGGAACCCGTTGCAGACTGCAGCAGAAGGATGGCGGCAGACACAGGGTGAGAGAACAGACGTGCGCAGGTGGGCTTGGAAGAACCTCAGAGCTGAGTGTTCACACGGAGAATCTACAACGGCAGCTGTTTTGACAATACTAGCACAGTCCTGATTTCTGCCCACAAACGGCTGAACGAAATCTTCAAACGTCAACCAAGGGGCCACTAGCAGTAGTACGCAAGCACAGTCAAACACGCTGGCAAAAGGCAGCCGTAACTGTTGTTATCGGTCTTCTTTGTGCTGCTGTAATTATCAAATTCTTGCTGTCTTTTTAAAAAAAAAAAAAAAAAAAATCGACGATTGTGTTCCCTTCTACACCTTAAAAATATGTGTAACGCAAAACAACAAAAAGAAAAATTTATACGTTAAAATGTTGGACAGGGTTAGGGTGGGGGGTTTGGAAGAGGCAGGAGTGGATGTGGGGTGGGTGTGGTGTGTAAATGACAGAAGGCGTGTGGGGGTAAAAGCTGAGATAGAGAAGACAGGAGAGAGTGGTAACGAGTACAAGAGACAAGAAGTTATCTGACTACAGTTCATCAATATTTAAAAAAAACCACCAGTACTTAATATTAGAAACAAAACCAACAAAACAAAAACAAAACAAAAAAAACCCACTGCGTGACTTAAGTTTGGCGTCCAAAATGTTCACACACACAGGCGGGGCCCCCACCACGACGGGGCCCAGCAACCCCAACTGTTGACAAAGAAGAAAGCTATGGGGTGGGGGCGGACAGATCAGATCAATAATGCATCCTGATCAACCTTTGTGTTTTTGTTTAGTAAGTTCCTCGGCAGAATCCGACTCCAAGTCCACTGTTGTAAGGCGTCCACCTAATTTAATTCTGAAGTTTGCTGAAAATTGTGGCAGTTCTCTGAAATACACGAGGTTTAGCGGAGCCTTAAAACTGAAAGGGCGAGAAACACGCAGGTAGGTGGGTTGGGTGGTGGGTTGTCATAAGTTGGCTAGCTGTCTGACTATCCGCGGGGGAGCCATCTATCGGAATCTGCAGCGGCGATCTGCAACATTCGAGCACACAGAACCAACTAGCCACGTTTTACACAACATTTGTCACCATCTGCGTTCCCTGACTCGAGAGAGGTTTTATCTGCTGACGGCAGGAAGACCACTCTTGAATCCAAGTTTGATTCCCCACGTCCAAGACAAAACCATAACACGTTTTATAAATGCGCTCGTGTCTGTTTGTCTCACACACACACACACACACTCACAGACACACACACGACTCACACACAATCACAACACACACAACGAACGCACGCCACGCGCGCGCGCGCGTACATAATTATGCTCATGCTAGGTTTATTCTGCAAAATCATATGTGGACATGGGCTAAGAGCTGTTCAGAAAAGACCAAACCAGCGGAGTATTAGGTCAGAAGCGATCAGCTTGCATGAGACCACTTCCCCCTCCCCCCCACCCCCCCCCCCCCCAGTTGATTTGGACAGTTCCACCACCCAAGGGACTGAACTCCTGGCATCACGCCGCCAACGACGCAACTCATACCCGATTCCCTTCCCTCCCTTCATTCTAAGCCAGGTTGAACGCTCACACTAACGATGTTTAGCACGAGGTTAGATCGAGTGGTACACAATTCACAGCAAAACTGTGACGTCGGTAATGTCATGCCCCCGCCCCCCCCCTCCCCCTAAACACCTCCCTCCTCCGCAAACCCCCCTTCCCCTGTTGTTCTTTGCAACTCCGACAGTGTCCTGAAATCTCTTATCTATGTGCAGCAGCTAACGCCCGCCCTTTATACAAGAGTTTTTTCAGGTAGGAAGGCCAGAGAGAAGAGATGCGCAGCGGAAGGATGGGGGGGGGGGGGGGGGGGGGAGGGGACAGACACACACACACGGACAGAAAGTGAGGGAGTAGGGAGTGGGGAGGAGAAGGGGCTCTACGCTATGAGGAAAGCCTTTGAACTCAAAACTGCTGTACATCAGTTACTGAAAAAATGCCATTTTATATCTATTGTAGTGAAGATGGACATCTGTTAAAAAAAATGAACAAAAAACCAAAATCAAGCACTTCAATTCTACCCCAACAACGAACCATACAACCAGCAACGACGAAGTACGGCTCTTGTCGTCACTGCATTTGTTGGCAATGAGCTGGCAGGGGACACTACAGATACAAACTGACCACGAAATGTGTCAAGAAGAACAAAGCTAGATTCACATATTCACGTACTGTCTTTCCGAATCTCATTTTCCCCTTTCTTTCCCAACCCTCGTTCTGTAGACGACCCAGGTTCCTTTGTTCAGTATACACAGGGAAGCTGAATAATTTACAGGCCAAATCATGGCGGGAGTTAATGTGGCGGACACAAAGTTAAAAAGTAGAGGGCACCCAAATTGACCAAACGACACGCACACACAAGGATAAACGACGATTATAATGCCATGAACAACAAACAATTGGA
>CM031595.1:146837139-146852139 GCA_018398815.1 Conus ventricosus
TCTGGAGTCCAAGAAACCTTACAAATTTACAGGCCATCTGCTCTCTTTTTCTGTACTTACAGAGCACAAAATAAAACGCAACTATAATGCTCTGAAATCTAAAGAACACGAAGTATATCAAGTACACTTACAAGCATTGTTGTACATTCATTCAAACTAACAGTCTTGATAATCTGGAAATGGTCCACATGTGGTTCATTCTGTGCGGACTGGAAGTTTAGGCATCTTACTGTATCTATTACAAATACGACAGAAACAGGATAAGCATGTACCCATCAGACAGAGAGGGGAAATCAACATTTCTATCAACGTATATACATCAGCATGCCATTTTGTTCTCCTATACAGTTAACTTCAAACAGACCAAAAAGTCCGTGGCGCTCATTTCTGTCCGGAAATGGTTCAAACAGAAATCTCACTTGCAGTTAAAGAACAACATGAGTCCTAATGTTTCGTCATTGCTTTTTGTGACAACATCGCCATCTACTTTTTTCTTTGCTCATACTGCCTGTGGAACACTCTCATGAGGTCGGCTGATTTAATAACGTGGTACAATGAAATGCGCTTCACTTGGTTGTCGTTACTCTGCACTTACTCTGGATTTTCACTACTGAAGTCCACTAAATTTTCTAGTAAATTCATACGTCCTGTCAGTGTGAGGATCTGTATCCATAATTGTGGGAAGACCTGACAATGATACACAGTGCCGTGAGCAAAACTGAATCAGCAAGGAAAAGAAGCCAAAAAATCACCATCACCACTGACCGACGAAAACCCAAGACTGCTTCTTCCGAGACCCTTTTCAGTTCGCCAGGAAAACTATTCGAGCAAAATCTGGAACACCTGCAGTGGACCAAAAAAAAGTCCAGAACAGTACACCAAGAACATATTCCCATCTTCAGAGCAAGTACAAATTGAAATCCAGGGTTTGGTGTTGCCTGCAGTGCAAAAGAAATGTTCAATGACAATCCACTAACGCAAGATGAAGTAAAGAAAGTGGTTCCGAAAGCCTGAGCCAAATCATTATCTGGGTCTAATGGCACACTATACCTGCAGTATCTGAAATGCTCGAATGTCCTTGAGTGGCTCCACAAACCGATAAGATCAGCATTAAAGCACCTGATGATCAGCAACCAATGTGAAGGCAGTTGGAAAGTACATTCTAAAAGAGCAGAACTCGGGGTGACATCAATCACTTCAGATCAATATCATTCAATTCTAAAGGTTGAGGTGGAAACATCTTCTGTCGTGGCAGCGAGGTTAACTAAAAACTTCACAGAAAATGAGTATTTGGGTGTATCAGTCCAGAAAGGAGATATCTCTGAAGTATTTGTCTGTGCTGAACAACCAGGATGAATCGACAAGCAGTCCAAAGAGCTAAGGCAGAGAAATGGGACCTCGGCGAGGCGAGGTGTGATCTGGCCGCTACTTATGGTTCAGCCTTACGCAAGACGATTCAACTGATTCTTGAGATGTATCATGTAAAACAAACCGTATATTTATGGCTTCTCAATGAGGTTCTCCATAAAGAAATACACAAGAAAAACAAATCTGGAAGTTGACATAGCAATGATGTGTTCAATGTCTCCAGGGCTGTTCGTGTTGGCGATGGAGGTAATCTTGAAGGCAGCAATGAAAAATACAGGTCCATCAGACCTTAAAACAGAAACGAAATGCCCTTCCTAAAACCTTTATGGGTGACACTTCAGTCCATTCCACCAGTGATGATGAAACACATAGAGTATGGAAGCAACTGAATGAATTGGTTGCTCAAACCAAACAAATCACGGAGCTTCTGCCAATGGAAAGGAAAAGTAGCTGAAACAATTACGTTCACTGCAGACAACTAAATTATCCCCGCGGTGACAGAAAAACCAGTCAAGAACCTTAGAAGGTGGTACAATGACCCCAAGAAATATTTTTAAAAAGGAAAATCGAAACCAAGCAAATGATAGGAAAACGCAGGCAGGCAATGAACAGATGTGGCCTCACTGCAAAGTAATTCAAAGTCCGGTACCTGGTCCCTGCACTTCAAGCTGATCTTAAAGCTTTTCTGAACTCAACTGATACCCCGCAGTAGCACGATGGAATGAGTGGAGGTTCAAATCAACAAATGGACATGGAACTGGCATGGTGTTTCACTTACTGTCGGCAGGCGAAGCTGAAGCTACTCCTAAAACGTATCATCGAAGAGTACAAAGTGGGAAAACCAAGGTTGTTGCCTATCTATGAAGACTCGGAAGAAAAGATATGAGACCAATGAGGCCAAGCTCAAGACTGGCAGGAAGGGAAAGTTCAGGAGGCAATGGACGTGGACAAAGAGAGTATAAAGATCAGGGAAATAACAAGACACACACACACAAACCAACAGGCACAGACTGGGATCATCAGAAGAGACGTGAATGTCAAAGGAAAAAGGGCAGCAAAGAGAGACAGGGTAATCCAGGAAATGAAGAAAGGATACATAGAATTTAGAGGCCAGTCCAGCACAGTCAACAATGGCAATGAACTAGGTTGTCAGGCACATTCTCAAGACGTCTCAACTTGAAATAGATGTGGCAGGTGGCCCCTTTTGGGATCAGTTTTAACTTCAGATTCATAAATATGACTTTCTGCCTTTGCACGCAAACGTGGTGAATTGGGAGAAATTTAATGAAGCTGCAAAGCGAGCAAACAGCAGAACATGTCGTGGTTCAGGCAAAGCAATACTGATCTACAGAAAGTAGACACGGAGACTCAACCAAGTGCTTTGAGAC
Organism: Conus ventricosus; assembly: GCA_018398815.1. Classification (NCBI taxonomy): domain Eukaryota; kingdom Metazoa; phylum Mollusca; class Gastropoda; order Neogastropoda; family Conidae; genus Conus; species Conus ventricosus. The sequence continues at coordinate 146,839,896 of CM031595.1, forward strand.
TGCAAAACAATCACGCAAGAGGCTCCAGCAATAACGGTCCACATGGCAGGAAGAAGCGAGTCATGGTCTGCAACAGCTGTGATATCCGGAGCATGGAAGATGGATTTACCAAACGGAGTGAGTGAGAAAGCACAACATGGCTACCAGAATTTCAGTCTGAGTTTCAGTTTCATACTATTTATGGGAAAAAAGAAATTATCAGCAGAGAAAACATGCGACCAGATGCTGTATTTCATCAAGGTTCATCAGAACAAATGATTCACATCAAACTCACTATGCCATGCAAAAGCAGAAAGGAGGAACCACACGTTTACAAAACAGAAGTACGCCTGTCCTCCCAGAAGCTTGAAGGAATCTAGCTTCCAACACAAAGCCCTCGCCATAGAGTTGGAGCAAGGGGCTGTGTAGGAACATCTATGATCTAGTGACACAACTGCCAATGTCTGGGAAGAAGAGGGCCGCAGCCCGAAAGGCAGTGGCAGAAACAGCCAAAAAGAGGTCTAGCTAGATCTGATCGATGAGAACAAAAAAACTCGTTAAGGCGAAATTTCCCAACTTACAGCACCTGTCCGTTACCTACGTAATTAACATATCCGTCACAAGGCGACTTGCCCTTCTGGCAGCTAACCACTCTGGAAGTATAGGTTCCAATCCAGACAGCTGCAGAAAAAGGTGATAGCAACAAGGCATCCACGAGTCATGATCTGGATGCGGCTCGGCCCCAGCCGGCCCTCTTGGAGTGTAAGCAGTAAAGGGCCAATACACTTGTATGATGCTGGCGTCTTCTTTGAAGAGCTTCAACTGTCCAGCTCTCCCTAGATTCTTTGTACTGAGTCAGTGTAGAAAACGTCATATTCTGATCTATGGGAACTGGATATTCACCGAGTTTCTAAAGCATCAAGTCCATAGTTTCAGAATGTCCAAGTCTCAAGAGTCTTTTTGTCAACGGGAATATGGTAATTAGTCATCACCAACGTTCTAGAGCAAGAAGATGGTTAATAGTCGTCAAACAGGTCTGTTGTCCGAAGGCTCTGTTTAAAATATCGATTAGTAAAAGGATTTACATCTGCACCATGAGTAATGATCAGTAATACGTTACACGGATCCAGCGCAGATCCACCAGTACTTACTGTCCAAGGGATCCGTCTCTGCCCAGGTTTGCAGCACTCGGAAGGAAGGGGAGGGAATGTGCTTGCCTTTGTAGCGAATGGAGGTTTCGTCATAGCTACCTACACGTTCCTCCTCCTCGTCCTTAACATCGCTCTTCTCCTCTGCAAGGGCAGCCACAGAGATGGGCGGGCCATGGTGAGAATTAGTACTGACACAATGACACCGCAACACGGCACTATCACAGCGAGTAGCACGTGCCCATGGAATGAAGAGGAAGGCATGAGTCAACGCACATCAGTAACCATATCACAACACAAACAAAAGAGGTAAATTCAAAACAAAAACAAATAATCATCCATAAGTTAAACTGTTGCGAAATAAGATGTTTTAACATAGAACTGAAGAATAAAACAGCAAGCTGAAACATTAAAATAACTCTTAGAGTGATGCACATTAAAAACAAATGAGACAGAGCAGCAAACTGAAATATCAAAATCATCACTGAAATGATGCACAGAAAAAAAGAGATCTTAATTTAATGCACAAAGCATTCAAAACATGCAATTGTCTTCATAGCCATTAGAATCCACAATTCATGTGAAGAAAAAACAAGATTGTCTCCAGATTTTAAAACATGCAAATGCATTTGCTCTGGCACCAAACCTGCCAATACTCTCACACAAAGACTACCACAATGTTTGTAGCAGAAATAGTAGACCCACTTGTAATGATCGAGTGAAAGGATTTATGAAGCATTATGAAGCATTTCAGACTGAAAAAATTTCTTGCCTACTAAAGCGAATCTCAATCTAAATGCTTAATATGGACATGATATCAAAAATGGGAAGAATCGGTTTTAAGGAATCGACAAAGATGCATGATGTTAAACAATGTGGCTGAGGATAAGGAGATGTGGTGGTTGATAAGGAAACCCATGGGGGGGGGGGGGGGGGGGGGGGTGCATTTTAGTCTGCAACCGAGATGCTACATTGCTGCACGATTTGTGTACGTATGCAATTCAATAAGGATACTGGGTTGCTAATGACATGAGGATGACACGTGTCGAATGTTTCATAAATACTATTTCATATCTCATTCAACTTTTTCCCCTGAGGATCGACTAGCACATAATGCTGGTCGCCAACAACGTTTAGTTTCCTTTTAAAAAAAGGAGACGCCATTACAGACGATGAACACCTGTCCTCGTAAAACGTTGGCGGCCATCCAGAATTCTTCAAGTTTTTTTTGTTTTACTTTCTGTTGCCTAGTTGTCTGCCAACTATGTCTAGCTTTGCTATCCAGCCGAATAGATGTCAAAGATATTAAAAACAAACAAACAGATCAAACAGAAGTAGAATCAACTGAAATAAACAAGTGAATAAAAGAAATAGAAAAGGGATAGACAAAGGGGTGTTAGATCACTCTCCCGGGACACCTGTTGCATTAAGTGCAGCAAGTCAGTCAGTCACCTGTGTGGTTCTGGTTGCTCTCATTGGGGATTTTTTGCAGGTGCTTGAAGGAGCGCGAAGGGATTTCAGTCTTGGGATGCAGTCCCGAGAAGCGCATCTCGTCGTCCTCGGCGTTGTGGATGGTCGGGTCGCGGGGCGCCCGTCGACCTTTCTGCTGGGGAGGATCTGTCGGATATGACGTCACACATGAGACATGATGGCCGCTCTGTAGCACCAGGCGTCACAGGTTCACAGTTTATGACGACAAAGTGCACGCTTATGTTGTGTTATAACTTCTCGCTCTTTGTCATTCATGGACGAATCAGGTCTATTCTGAAGTGGCAAGTGGCTGGATGTGATTTTCGTTAAGTGTATCTCACTCATTTTCTGTCTAGAATACCCCTTCCCTCACTCTTTCCCTTCTCGTCTTCCCTCCCCTATCCTTCTCCTTCACTTCCAATCATTATGTTCTAACGGTAGCTTTCAAATAAACCTTCATATGATTGAATATCTATTTTAATACCCCCTCCCCTGCTCCCAAAATCTGTGTGAAAATGTATAAATCATGTGAAAGATATGACATAGAACTACTAGCGATTGACTGTTAATCGACAGATATGATAAACAGACAATGAACAATGACGTTGACAGGAATGAACATCTGAATGTGAAGCAACAAATGAAAGCCAGCTGGAAGAAAAAGCCACTGAAGCACAAACTGCGTTTCTAACCCAAATCTTCATATCAGAGAATTAGTAGCCACCGAAGTCGTATGAATAAAATCTGCATTATAAATATAAACAAAAAGCATACCAGCGAAAGGCAAAATACCGGAAAAAAACAGAAACAATAAACAATGTCTTAAAAAAAAAGTTAAGTTGCAAATGAACACTATTGCACCAAATGTAAGAAAGTTGCGAGTTGCTCTATATTAGTCTTCCCCAAATAATATCCGGATATAGGAGTATTTGGTGGGGGAGGGAGGCGTATTCTTTATACGACCCATTACAAGCAAATGCCGTACCTATTTGTATACATTTCAAAGGGTGAGAGAACTGCAGACACTGATCTTTGTTAAACTTTTCAACAGTGACAGCTACAATGTCTTCGGACGATTTTTAAGACGGTTGAAAGGGAACAAAAGTATTCCTCATTATGTTTGACCGAAAACAACACTTGATAATCATTTACCTTAATCCGTATGTTCATAGTGTAGGAAATATGCCATTTCTTCCACCTCTTTTTGTCGCTGTCTGCATCTTCACTTTCACATTGGTCAAAGCAAGCATAATCGATCATGACGAAATGTTAAAAAAAAAAGAAAGAAAAAAAGAATCAGCTAGCAGAAATTGCATTAGTTGGGTCGGATTCTGGCTTGAAAGCGCAAGGACAACCTGAGCCATACCAGAAGCAAAAAAGAAGAAAAGACAGATCAAGGAAAAGAGACAAAAAAGAAAGGAAGAAAAGACAGGAAAGACGAAAAATCAGCGGAACCCAGGTTCTAGCTGTGCCATGAAATCAGCTTGCTAGACTAGAGCTTCACACACACACACAGATACACGGCCTCTACGCTATAGAGCCACAAGGATGCTACAGTACCGTTCCTGACTTCTGCAATGCTGGCTGGCCTGAAAGATAGGCAACAGTTAGTGCTATTACACATCTTAATATCCTGTCTCATCACACATCCCAGTCACCACAGGTAATGTACATGAGAATAAATAGGAACAAATGTTGGAATCACTACTGTCTGATAACAACAAAAGGATCCATGCACACACCTCTTGTCTTCCTCCCCGCCTCTCTTTCTCTCTCTCTCTTTCTCTCCTTTTGATGTATATAATGAAACAAAAACGATTGTCAAAAATATCTTGCAACACATAGTTCCTCAGCTGACATCGCTGTAGAGCTGCCTATATGCAGTATTTTCCTTGATTTATGAAGACTGTGAGAATTTGTTACCCGTAATCCCACGTTTCGAACAGAACATGTTATTTGTTTTCATCTTTTGCTTTGTTTGCTTCAAAGGAGATGCTGTTAGCATCCAACTACTCTAAATTGGATGTGAAATGTAATTATCTGAATTTGAAATGGAAAGAATACAGTGACTGGTCATCAGTTACCTGTGATGTGTAACGTTTCATCTCTATGCATTCCCCAAAATTTCATCTTAATAAGGATGGTCTTGTCTTGTGTTTACAGTAGTTTCCCACTTTACATACACTTTTTATAAGCTAACCTGACGACTCTTCATAGAGCGAAAATCTAGCCGTTCCTCTACTGCCTCTATGGTCGTATCCCATGTAACAATGCTCAAGCAATACCCAAGGTCCTCCTCGAAAAACTGTAGGACTTTATCATTTTGTCATTCGTACGTCCCATGGTCGCGTGATCTGAATCGAGTTGACTCAGTCAGCAACAGCATCGCTGAGGAAGATGGCCGGATGGCTGTCGAAAGCTACGAGTGAGTAGTGCTTTTCTTTCGTTGGGAGACTAGGTTTAATTCTAGGTAGCAATATGTCTACCCCCAACTGTTGAAACTTCCCCAACGTCTCATTCGCGATTTGATCGGACGATCATCATAACCTTTCGTGAACTGGAGAAAGCACATCGTTCCCTAGCGGCATTCAGGAACCACTTGCACCTATCTTTCACACCTCTTTTCTTCTCTTCCGACACAGACACAATAGGGCTCCTGCACGACTGAACGAAGGCTATGGAGAACGAGGTCTAATTATTCAAGAACAGATACAAAAACAAACGGTACACAGTGACAATAACGATGCATATAATCTTTGCAAAGAATCAGTAAAAATTTTCAGATGTCTGGGTCATTCAAGTACCTTGTCATTTTGATCCACTGTTCAGAACAGCTTTATAAAAACTGACCGACAATATAAACTACTGCGGCCAGACAGTAGGACAAAAACAAAATGTATGTACTAAGCAGTTTTGTTCTCTCTGTCTCTATCCGTCCGTCCGTCTGTCAGTCCGTCTGTCTGTCTGTCTGTCCCTCTCTCACGCACGCACGCACGCACGCACATGCACACATATACGCACACACACATACACACAGAGCAAACAGATTAGACGTCGACCTAGAAAATCTTTCATCCAGTCATTCCTATCTCTGTGTGTCATGAAAGTAATTCTTGACAGAGTGCAACATCCCCCTGACAGCGGACCTCCCTCTGTGTCACGTTACTGTCTTGTTCAAAGAACCCAGAAAATCGATGAAACAGACCCAAGAAGTCTATTCCCATAACAATCACAGTAGTATCAGTAGTTGTTGATCCTATAAAACCAGTCTCTAGACCTTTGACATCCTTCTCACGCTTCCACTCTGATGCTATAGGCTCAGTCTGCGCGGCAATGACACACGCACATACCTGGCTCATCCGGGGTGTTCTCGGTGTCAGTCATCCACTGCAGAACCTTGAAAGACATGGACTGCTTCTTGGGGTTGGTGCCCATGCTGACGTTGATGGGAGACGTGTCAATCTCCGCCCTCGGCCCTTGCTCAGGCTTACGTCTGTAGTCCGACTGAACGAAACCAGCCGCTGGTTTGCTGCGGGGATACAGACAGCATGCGTATGCACATGTATATATGTATGCGGTCGAGTATATAATTATAAATATACATAGACTACAACATACATGCTCCATAACCAATATCCTAGAAAAGAACAGAGGAATACGCTTTCTAGTATGCACACTGAAAAACAGTTACTGTTTAATAATCAACAACTAGACATACACAGCATGCGCGCACGCACGCAAACAAACACACACAACCATGTGCGCGCACATGCACACATTATTTGCTTTTCACCTGCTTGTGTCTTTGGTAAGCGCATCAAAACAAAATAAAATCCAGCATAAGCTTCCAAATCCTATTCTGTGACTGCTCTGAAACTTATCAAATGCAGTACATCCTCCAGTCAAGCAAATGAAGCTGAATACTTCTAAATCCCAATGAAATATGTAAAGCGAAATCGTTTTCTCTTTAAAGTTTTCAGGGTATGTATCTGCAAGACTTATGACGATCTGTTCCACACTACAACACGAAACAAGAAAACAATAGGGGCAGAGAGAGAGAGAGAGAGAGAGAGAGAGAGAGAGAGAGAGAGAGAGAGAGAGAGAGAGAGACAGACAGACAGAGAGAGACAGAGACAGAGAGACACAGTGAGAGAGAGACAGAGAGACAGACAGATGGACAAGCAGGCAGGCAGGCAGACAGGCAGGTAGGCAGACAGACAGAAAGAGACAGAGAAAAAGATTCTGCACACACACACACACACACACACACACACACACACGCACACACACACGCACACGCACACACTCTCTATAGGCCCAGACCCTTCCACGGTCCACTTACCCCATCTCTCATCTCCAGAACTCCCCCATTTCCCACCCTACCCCCTCCTCCCTAAACACAGAGAAACTCCAATCCCCGGGAACAACACCCATCCCTCTTAGTGCCTTGATCGGTCACAGTCAAGGGAGTGAATCATACTGACTTGGAGTACATGGCGGGGTGGTCGCCCATGTCTTGCCCGCCAGCAGGAGACGACTGTTTCTTTTTGAACGTCTTCGGCGCCGTGGGAGGTCCGATTTTCCTGCACACACACACACACGCACACGCACACGCACGCACTCTCACACACACACACACACACACACACACACACACACACGCACGCACGCACGCACCCACGCACGCACGCACGCACGCACGCACGCACGCACGCACGCACAACACACACACACACACAAAACACACACACACATGATTAATACATTTTAATGAAAGTCGCTTCGAACAACCTGACCGAATCAAATTTGAATTTCGCTTGTCTTCCACACCGCATACGCACAAGTATCATGCATTCTCCAGAAAACACACACACACACACACACACACACACACACACACACACACACACACACACACACGTTCACTCTTATACAAGAGGACATGGAGACATTAACTGAAACAAAGAAACATGAAGCATATACGAGATCTTGTTTTTAAGGTTCGGTCGAAAACAAAATTGCTCATTTCTCATCTCCTGCCTCGCCCACTCCTCATTTATGCGCTGAGACTTGCAGCACGCTTCACCCAACGGCGCCTCCTCTTCCCCCACCACTCCTCTCCACATGACTCTCTGCCTCCCTCTCTCATGTTGTGCCCATAATAATGCAAACATCACTCTCTGTTTCTTGTCTTTTAAGCAGCATTTTCTAACTGTACCTTTGCTCGCTTCAGATGCTCATCTTTGATGTCTCCCTCTATCATTTTTCCTCCTACACCCTATCCAACTGTACTGCTCCTCACCAAGCTATCCCCCCCCCCCCCCCCCCCCCCCCCCCCCCACCCCTCCCGCCAGATCACAAACACACATACAGAGAGAGAGAGAGAGAGAAGAGAGAGAGAGACGAGAGAGAGAGAGAGAGAGAGAGAAAGAGAGAGAGGGGGAATGACAGAGAGAGAGAGAGAGAGAGAGAGAGAGAGAGAGAGAGAGAGAGAGAGAATGAAAGAGAGAGAGAGAGAGAGGCAGACAGACAGACAGACAGAGAAGTAACTCACTTCTTGAGTTCGTTCAAGTCAACGCCGTAGGAGAAAGGTTTGGGTCCACCGCCCTTCGATTTCAGCACTGATGACAGCAGCTCGTCCGGCACTTTCTGACTGTCGTTCTCCACACTCTGCAGAGACAATGACGTCATAGTTTGAAAGACAATGACACAATAGCTTGAAAGTCAATGACATAATAGTTTGAAAGACAATGACAATGACATAATGGTTTGAAAGACAATGACATAACAGTTTGAAAGACAATGACATAATGGTTTGAAAGATAACAGCTTGAAAGACAATGACATAATGGTTTGAAAGACAATGATATATTAGCTTGAAAGCCAATGACATAATAGTTTGAAAGACAATGGCAAGACAGTTTGAAAGACAATGACATAATAGCTTGCAGGTCAATGACATAATAGCTTGTAGGTCAATGACATAATAGTCTGAAAATAATGACATAATAGTTTGAAAGACAATGAAATATTAGTTTGAAAGACAATGACTCAGCAGTTTGAAAAACAATGACATAATAGTCTGAAAGACATGGACAGAGTTATCTGAAAGACAGGTCATAATGGTCTCAAAGGCAAAGTCAGTGGTCTGAAAGTATGGACACAATGGTCTGAAAAACATTGACATATTGGTCTAGAAAAAATCATGGACACAAAAGCTTGAAAGACGTGGACATAGTGGTCTGAAAGACAAGGTAAGGCTGAAAGACATTAAGGTAATGGTCTGAAAGACATGACAATAATAGTCTGAAACACATGGGCATAATGGCTTAGCAATGGACACAATAGTCTGAAAGACATGAAAATAATAGTCTGAAAGACATGGGTATAATGGTTTGAAATGGACGCAACAGTCTAAAAAACATGGACATAATAGCTTGAAAGACGCATGGACGCTATGGTCTAAAAGAAATAGACTCTGTGGTATAAGGACGTGGACATTTTTGTCTGAAAGACATGGACATTATTGTCTGAAAGACGTGGACACTATGGTCTGAAAGACGTGGACACTATGGCCTGAAAGACGTGGACACTATGGTCTGAAAGACATGGACACTATGGTCTGAAAGACGTGGACACTATGGTCTGAAAGACGTGGACACTATGGTCTGAAAGACATGGACACTATGGTCTGAAAGACATGGACACTATGGTCTGAAAGGCATGGACACTATGGTCTGAAAGCCATGGACACTATGGTCTGAAAGACGCGGACACTATGGTCTGAAAGACGCGGACACTATGGTCTGAAAGACGCGGACACTATGGTCTGAAAGACGTGGACACTATGGTCTGAAAGGTATGGACACTATGGTCTGAAAGACATGGACACTATGGTCTGAAAGACATGGACACTATGGTCTGAAAGACGCGGACACTATGGTCTGAAAGGTGTGGACACTATGGTCTGAAAGACGCGGACACTATGGTCTGAAAGACGCGGACACTATGGTCTGAAAGACTTGGACACTATGGTCTGAAAGGCATGGACACTATGGTCTGAAAGACATGGGACACTATGGTCTGAAAAGACGCGGGGCACTATGGTCTGAAAGACATGGACACTATGGTCTGAAAGGTATGGACACTATGGTCTGAAAGGCATGGACACTATGGTCTGAAAGACATGGACACTATGGTCTGAAAGACGCGGACACTATGGTCTGAAAGGCATGGACACTATGGTCTGAAAGACATGGACACTATGGTCTGAAAGGTATGGACACTATGGTCTGAAAGGCATGGATACTATGGTCTGAAAGACACGGACACTATGGTCTGAAAGGCATGGACACTATGGTCTGAAAGCCATGGACACTATGGTCTGAAAGGTATGGACACTATGGTCTGAAGACATGGACACTATGGTCTGAAAGACACGGACACTATGTTCTGAAAGGTATGGACACTATGGCTGCAAGGCATGGATATTATGATCTGAAAGGCATGGATATTATGATCTGAAACGTATGGACACTATGGTCTGAAACACATGGACACTATGGTCTGAAAGGCATGGAAACTATGGCCTGCAAGGCATGGGTATTATGATCTGAAACGTATGGACACTATGGTCTGAAAGACATGGACACTATGGTCTGAAAGACATGGACACTATGGCCTGCAAGGCATGGGTATTATGATCTGAAAGACATGGACACTATGGTCTGAAAGACATGGACACTGTGGCCTGCAAGGCATGGATATTATGATCTGAAAGTTAATGACACTATGGTCTGAAAGGTATGGACACTATGGTCTGAAAGACATGGACACTATGGTCTGAAAGGTATGGACACTACGGTCTTAAACGTATGAACACTATGGTCTGAAAGGCATGGATATTATGGTCTGAAAGACATGGACACTATGGTCTGAAAGCCATGGATATTATGGTCTGAAAGGTATGGACACTATGGTCTGAAAGGCATGGATATTATGGTCTGAAAGACATGGACACTATGGTCTGAAAGGCATGGACACTATGGTCTGAAAGATATGAACACTATGGTCTGAAAGGCATGGATATTATGGTCTGAAAGACATGGACACTATGGTCTGAAAGCCATGGATATTATGGTCTGAAAGGTATGGACACTATGGTCTGAAAGGTATGGACACTATAGTCTGAAAGGCATGGACACTATGGTCTGAAAGGCATTTGGGTATTATGGTCTGAAAGCCATGGACACTATGGTCTGAAAGCCATGGACACTATAGTCTGAAAGGCATGGACGCTATAGTCTGAAAGGCATTGACACTATGGTCTGAAAGGCACGGATATTATGGTCTGAAAGGTTTCGGACACTATAGTCTGAAAGGCATGGACACTATAGTCTGAAAGGCACGGATATTATGGTCTGAAAGCCATGGACACTATAGTCTGAAAGGCATGGACACTATGGTCTGAAAGGCACGGATATTATGGTCTGAAAGGTATGGACACTATGGTCTGAAAGGCATGGACACTATAGTCTGAAAGGTATGGACACTATGGTCTGAAAGGCACGGATATTATGGTCTGAAAGGTATGGACACTATAGTCTGAAAGGCATGGATATTATGGTCTGAAAGGTATGGACACTATAGTCTGAAAGGCATGGACACTATAGTCTGAAAGGCATGGACACTATGGTCTGAAAGGCACGGATATTATGGTCTGAAAGGTATGGACACTATAGTCTGAAATGTATGGACACTATAGTCTGAAAGGTATGGACACTATGGTCTGAAAGGCACGGATATTATGGTCTGAAAGCCATGGACACTATAGTCTGAAAGGCATGGACACTATGGTCTGAAAGGCACGGATATTATGGTCTGAAAGGTATGGACACTATGGTCTGAAAGGCATGGACACTATAGTCTGAAAGGTATGGACACTATGGTCTGAAAGGCACGGATATTATGGTCTGAAAGGTATGGACACTATAGTCTGAAAGGCATGGACACTATGGTCTGAAAGGCATGGATATTATGGTCTGAAAGGTATGGACACTATAGTCTGAAAGGCATGGATATTATGGTCTGAAAGGTATGAACACTATAGTCTGAAAGGCATGGATATTATGGTCTGAAAGACAGAGATACTATTGTCTGAAAAACCCTGAACATAATGGTTTTAAAGTCATGGACACTTTGGTCTAAAAGACACGGACACTGTGGTCTGAAAGATATGGGCACTATGGTCTGAAAGTCATGAACACTTTAGTCTGAAATTTTTAGGGCACTATAGTAAGAAACTCCTGGACACGATGGTTTGAAAGAGATGGACAATTTCAAAGACATGAAACCGGCTGAAATACATAGAAACACGCCCCCCCCCTCTCTCTCTCTCTCTCTCTCCTCTCTCTCTCTCTCTCTCTCTCTCTCATATTCAATGCTTGCGCGATAATGACACGTTATACTGCTGATCTAAACGGTCATTTTTCCGACTTCCGGGTCTCGACATCTGACTCCAGCGGCACTTTTTCGTTCAGCTCCACAATTTTTTTTTCTTTTTTTTATATTTTATTTTAAAACACATACTGTTTATAACATACTTCGCACATTTACGTTAGACATTTGAACTGGGCCCTGTTCTAAAC
>CM031595.1:146857139-146859639 GCA_018398815.1 Conus ventricosus
AAGAAGTAAACGCTATTGGTCTGAAAAGAAAGGCTTTCATCTTCTCAGAATTTTGAAGCACAACTAATTAACAAGACTTAGATAGTTGAGGCACACAACAGTAAGACCTTCACAGCTGAAATTCTCAGGCCACAACTGATCAGCTACGGGATAGTGACTTGTGGCCTGAAACATTCCTATCAGTTTGCGGTAATATACTGAACAACATTAAAAACGCACCGTTTTGATTTGCCGATTTCCCATTTGGAAAAAATGTGTATTTGGATTTGGTATGTTAACACAATTTTCAAGGGACACAGATTCACACTGCCTCGGTTTCTCCGCGCTTGCCGACATTCGTGTGACGCCCACGTGCAACTCGCCCAAAACACTTTTTTTTGCCACTGGGGCCGAGACTGAACGTAGCTCATCTGTTTCTTTGTCTCAAATGGTGAGTTTGAAGTCATGCCGACTGGAAAACGGTATCAGTTGTCATTCGACCAGGCGAAGTGGTCCGAAAACAATGCCGCGACTGTCTATGCAAGAACGCGAGCGAGCCATTGGAATGTTGATGGTCGGTATGTCATCAAGAGAGACAGCCAGACAACTGAACTGCAGTCACTCTACAATTGTAAGGCTATCACAACGTTTGGCAGCGACTGGTTCCACCACTGATCGGCGCCGAACGGGCCAACCTCGTGTTACCACACCAGCGCAGGATCGATACATTCGACAGCTTCATCTTCGTAATCGATTCCTTACAGCAGCAGAAACATGTCGCCAGGTGGTTGGTCGACGGGGTCCAGTGTCTGGACAAACCGTTCGACGTCGATTGCAAGAATCAGGGCTCAATGCAAGACGCCCTCATGTTGGCCCAGCTCACCCGTAGACACCGTCAGCAACGCCTGCAGTGGGCCAACCAGCATCTGCCATGGACACGACGTCAGTGGAGAGCTGTGCTGTTCTCTGACGAAAGTCGCTTCGCGTTATCTCATGCTGACGGGAGAATGAGAGTCTGGAGGCGTGTCTGGGAACGCTACGCCAACTGCTGCGTGCTTGAAGCCGATAGATGGGGAGGGGGCAGTCTGATGGTTTGGGGGGCATTCAGTCATGACTACCGGACACCTCTGTACTTTTTTGACAACCATGTGAATGCCAACACGTACCAGCAGGTGCTGCAGAACCACGTCGTCCCACTGTTTGGCCACCACCCGGAGCTGCAGTTCTTCCAGCATGATAATGCACGACCCCACACCGCAAGAGCCACTGCTGCATTTCTCCAGGCGAACAACATTGCCGTGTTGCCCTGGCCATCTCTGTCCCCTGACATGGCTCCCACTGAACACGTCTGGGATGAGCTGGGGCGTCTTGTGGCCCGTGGAAGACGTCCACAGACTCTCGATCATTTGAGGCGCGCACTGACCGAGGAGTGGGATGGACTGCCACAGGCGTTCTTGCACAACCTTGTCTACTCCATGAGGAGGCGCTGCCAAGCGTGCATCGGGGCAAATGGCGGACACACTCGGTATTAGAGCTCGCGGACAGACATGCTCGTCGTGGTGTACATTTTGACAGGGACCCTAGTGAAGTCAACAGCTAATTTCAGATGAATTCGGCCATTCTTGTCAAGAACAGACATTTTGTTTAATTGAAAAATGGATGCGTAATCAAATATGCTTACTTTCATTAAATAATTCTGTACTACCAACGTTGTCTGGGTCTTTTGGCAAGCGGTGCGTTTTTAATGTTGTTCAGTACAGTTTGGAATACAACTGTCTTCTATGGCTCTAGCCACCTGTGGCATGGACAAACTGTCCCACTGTATGGCACATTTCAGAACCAGTCTGTGTCTGCTGGCTGTTCATTTGTGGCATGCAGAATCTGGTTGGATGTGGACAGGGCAACAACTGTTTCTTTGCTATCAACCAAAAACTAATAAATGTTTCATTGCCATGCTTCAGCATGTTAAACAGACTGTATTAATACATCTAAAAATATGAAAAAGTCAAAACACATTTTTTTTTAGATAAACGGTTGTGGCTCCAATGCATCTGCATCAATATGTACAGACACACACGCGCGCACACACAAACATACACATATGCACACATAAGTACAACAGTTAATTTCCCCATCGTCAAAAATAAATACAATCCATATGCAGGCCAACACACGTAGACAGAAATTAACACAAACACATGTGCATACGTACACACTATTCAAACACACATACACAAAACGTACCAGCACACACGCATACACTGAGAGCGTTCCCCCCTCCACACACACACGGATTGAGATAGATAGAGAGAGAGAGAGAGAGAGAGAGAGAGAGGAGAGAGAGAGAGAGACAGAGAGAGACAGACAGACAGAGAGAGAGAGAGAGAGAGAGAGAGAGAGAGAGAGAGAGAGAGAGAGAGAGAACTTACCTTCGCAATCACTTACACATACGCAATATAAAACGACCGTTCCTCAACAGGGAAGACAAGCAAACAAACATACAAAACACACGCATGCAAAC
>CM031595.1:146864639-146892139 GCA_018398815.1 Conus ventricosus
TTTTCAACCAGCTAAGACGGCTGATATATAAGTAGTTTACAGGGTTAGGCTAAAGCAGAACATTATCAACCAGCGCTAATAAAAAGAAAGACATTACTGTTTCACTCTGATGAGACCAGGATGTCTGCTTGGCTCAGTGGATGAGCATCGCATTCGAAGTCTGATGCTGCGAGATCAAAATCGTCCTGGCGCTTAACGTAAAAATGATCATTTTCGCTGTCTACTCACTCGCAGTCTTCCGGAACATCTTTGGCAGGTATGACCGTTAAAAATGAATGATAGTAGCTAACTAACTAATGCTACTGGTTGAAGAAAAAAAATATCTCTTTTCATACTGTAAAAATACTGACCAAAATTAATGGAGAATTATTCTGCCTGAAAGCCAAACAAGCAAGAGGAACAACCACAATATACCAAAGGCATGGAGGATTGCTCTCCCTTTAGTAACAACAATTTGACACAAGCGGGAAACGTTGGGGAAATATTTGCTTGGGGTTTAGTTTCCGACGGTTTGCGAGAGTTTACCCTTCAGGTGACGATACCTTTACCCTTCAGGTGACGATACCTTTACCCTTCAGGTGACGGTACCTTTACCCTTCAGGTGACGGTACCTTTACCCTTCAGGTGATGGTACCTTTACCCTTCAGGTGATGGTACCTTTACCCTTCAGGTGATGGTACCTTTACCCTTCAGGTGATGGTACCTTTATCCGTCAGGTGACGGTACCTTTACCCTTCAGGTGACGATACCTTTACCCTTCAGGTGACGGTACCTTTACCCTTCAGGTGACGGTACCTTTACCCTTCGGGTGACGGTACCTTTATCCTTCAGGTAACGTCCGATGCTGTCCTGAACAGACTTTTTAGAATGTCAAAACAGTACAATGAAATTCATGCAGGAAAAGCTAGCAGCAAAAATTAAAAGGGGAGGAAAGTCTTAATACGCTAACTTCGCTAGAAATGCAATCAATTCCCCTCCTGACTTTTGGGGACTGGGACATTATTTTGTCTGACGGCCAAAAGCGTACGACAATCGTTTACGACAAAATACATTTGATCCGTTTCTTTTAATAAACTGCTTTCAAAAATGATCTTTGTACACAGAGCTTAACTAAAACGTACACAGTCACACATGCAACCATGCAGGCATGCTGATGGACATCATGCTTGAACGGACACCACCCGTGCAATGTTCTACTCCTAACTTTCAAACAGAAGCTACCATACGAGACCACCGCTAATTTCCCACGTTCCACGGAAACTACTTCTCCATTAACCGGCCACTCGATTTTACATCAAGAAAGCAGTGTCACTGTTGGCCTAACTGGTTGAAAATGGTGGAACAAGAGTTTATGGTAATATGGGAGTCTGGGGATAAAGACAACAGGAACATAGAAGAACGTATATTTAAGATCTTTTTTATACAGACTGAACGTTTTTTGCGCTACACTTGAGTGGAAGAGTCAAAAGCAATCTACACTACACGGCAATACTAGATGTTTTTCTTTTTACTACATCTACAGCTTTTCCCAGGCATTATTTCAGGGGAAATTCAACGGAATTTTGAGACTTTTCTCTTGCGAGGGAAATGAGACAAACTTAAAACTCCCCGTTAGAATCGGATATATTGTAGTAGTAGTAACAGACACAATCGATTGCATTCCAGTGTGCAGGTGTTCCAAATCTGAATAAAGGACATGGGAAACACACACAGACATTGGCAAACACATTTCCTCATCAGTCAGATTTGGAATACCTGCTTCAATCACTATTAAGCGCAGCGTATCCTGGTTCATGCCACAGCATTCAGATTACTCTACAAGCTTCTGCTTGACAGCACACATTGTTTCAACTGCATGGGTTGGACCACAACACAAGAGGAAATAATTTTTACCGTCATCAGTTCAAATTTGGGTGGATGAGACTCAGTTTACGGAAGTGGTCTACTTCATTCCACCATCATTTCCTTCCCTTTTTAACTATGAAAATGCTTTTCCCCATCCCTCCCCAACTGTCTTGCTCACTTGTTTTCCTGCTACTTTATACCCCTCCCCCTTTAAAACATGTTTTGTTGTAGTTGCCTAGTTCTATCAACATTTCTCCTGTTTATATTTACCCTGATTCTACTATTCTCCTTCTTAAAAGTGTGTTCTTTCTTTCCAGATCCATTGCCTGCTGCTTAAAGGTCTACTTTAGAGGTTTTCGATAATTGGTCAGCTTATGCAGAAATATGAAATGTTTGATAAATTGGTAAAATAAACATCCGATTCTCTCCCGATCACACGAAATCGATCCGCGAAAGTGGGCATTTTCACCTGTAATCAAGAAAACGGGAGGTAATCAACTAAATCTTGGCATGGCTTAACTACTCTTGGATGTGACGTCACATGATGGACTGGCCGTCAGCCGCGACCTACACAACAAGCCAACGGCGACAGAAAGCGATTCTGATGGTTCTTGCACATCCGATCGGTATTTAATTTATCATGTCAAAGCAGTGACTATGATTGCGACAGCCAGTGTAACTCTGGGGATGTTTCTGCAAGGCCTTTACCTTATCAGTTTGAACGCTAAGTTCTTTTTACCACGTCAGTTCCAGCTGGACCACGGAAACGAGCTATTCAGTTCCAGCTGGACGCCCGAACACATCATTCCGAAGGCGTACGGACTTTACCGAAGTCTCGAGGGAGGCTACCGACTGACTTCTTGATGCGATCACGCGTGGACGGCGAGCGGAGATTCTCCTTCCTCAAGCCTTAACGTGTTCATTCAATTTAACAAGTGTGATCTGTCCATAGATAAGAACAGAATAAATGTGCGACTATCGTACGCTTCTGTAAGAGCTTACCACTCCGCCTTCAAAGTATACGCGCACAATGCAGACGAAGTTTTTGATCCACTCGAACGGGCTCGGCAATTGTCGAAACAGCTCGTTTCCGTGGTCCAGCTGAAACTGACGTGGTAAAAATAACTTAGTGGCCCGGCATGGTTGCACCAACCGAATCCACTTCTTTCGAGTATCTGGATCAGATGGAAATGTGTGCAAAGAATATCTGTCTCCTGCTGAGCTGCTGCACACGCCTACAGCACAATATCTGCCACACCCTCGTGACTTTTTAGGCTGTGGGGGATCGCAACTGGTGTTGATTTCACTTGGCGTTGGCTTGTTGTGCAGGTCGCGGCTGACGGCCAGTCCATCAAGTGACGTCACGGTTTTCGGTCTACCGCGCGGGGTTTGAACAGGTGTGCAAAACTCGTTTTTTATCTATTAAATTCTTCCGGCGACTTTTTTTGAAAAATGAATACCATACTGTAGTTATATGACATGTAGACCTGTTTTTAACAAATTATCGAAAATCTCTAAAGTAGACCTTTAAGTGTCCGGGTTCTTATCGATTCTTCAAACAAATGCTTTATTGCTATAGACCACGTTAGTTTCTTGAGTTATTGTCGATTCTTCAAGACCATGTGTTTCCCGGGTTATATTCGATTCTTCAGATCCATGCTTTGCTGATACCACTTCGGTTTTCTGGGTGTTATTGATTCTTTAAACTGCTCTATTGCTACGCTGCCATTCTGGTTTCCAGGGTTGCTGCTAGTTCTTCAAACCAACGCTTCATTGTTATATATTACTTCGGTTTGTTTGTTTTTGGTTCTTAATAACCATACTTTATTGTTATTTGCCGTTATGGTTTCCTGGATTGTTGTCGATTCTTCAAACCCATGCTATAATGCTGTATACTACTTTGATTTCCAGTGTCATGTCAATACTTCAATACCCCTTGCTTTAATGCCATGTCCCACGCTGGTTCCTGGATTTTCACCGATTCTTTAAACTCATATTTTATTGCTGTTCACCATCTGCTTTCCTAGGATGTTACATATTCTTCAAACTACTTGGGATTTCATTGATTATTCAAACCTGTTTCATTATCATTCTTCGAACCACACGTGGGATTTCACTGATTATTCAAACCTGTTTCATTATCATTCTTCGAACCACACGTGGGATTTCACTGATTATTCAAACCTGTTTCATTATCATTCTTCGAACCACACGTGGGATTTCACTGATTATTCAAACCCGTTTCATTATCATTCTTCGAACCACACGTGGGACTTTATTGATTATTCAAACCTGTTTCATTATCATTCTTCGAACCACACGTGGGATTTTATTGATTATTAAAACCTACGTTTTATTATACACTTGGTTTCCTAATTTTTTTAATCAATTCCTTTAACCCATGCTTCGGTTTCCACTGAGTGTCAAAAGCCATATTCCATTTACATAGCATTTTGGTTTCAAGGCTTGTTATTGATTCCTGCTGTATACCATTTGGTGACATAGGTAATTGTCAATTCTTCAAACTCATGCCTTGTTGCATAGCAAGTTTCTTTTTCTGGGTTGTTTTTTTTTCGATTTTAAATCCACGCTTTACTTTTATATAACACTTTGATATCCTCGGTTCTTATCAATTCTTCAAACCCACGTGTTAAAGATCACGTCGGTGTCTTGGGTTGTTACTGATTCTTAAAACCCATGATTTGTTGCTGTTATACACTTTGTTTTCCTGGACTGGTAGGCCTATCAATTTCTAAAACCCATGCTTTATTGTTATCTATCACTTTAGTATCTTCGGTTGTTATCAGATTCTTAAAACCCAAGCTTCTTGCTATATACGACTCTGGTTTCCTGGATGATTACCGATTCTTCACTCACATACTACACTGATAAGCCTCTTTGCCTTCCTGGGTTGTTATGAATTCTTCACAGCCATGCTTTATTGTAATGTCGCTTTTCTTCCCCTGGATTATTATGAATTCTTCAAACCCACGCTTTATTTCTATGCCGCATTGTTTTCCACGATTGTTATTATTGATCGTTTAAATCCATGCTTTACTGTCATACTAATTTGTTTCTGTGTATTGCTATCTGTTTTCACCCCCATGCTCTAATGCAAAACTGTTTAGCTTTCCAGTGTAATTATTGGTTGGTCAAACCCAAAATGTTTTACGATCCGATTTTGTTTCCTCAAACGTGAACTCTTCTCTTGATCTCACATGATTTTGTTCTCTCAAATGTGACCTTTTCCCCACAAGTTTCTGGTATAAGATCACGTTGTTTATCTAATTGTGATCCATGTTCCCAGCCCTTGCTCTACTATCATACAACATTGTTTCCCTAAAATGCATTCCCCTTTCCCAAGATCCCTAATTTTCCATCATAGAGTGTCAAATGACAAATTTAATATTTTCAGTCTGTCCCTGATTCACCTCTGTCCCTGACTCATTGTTAAATAATGTTGTTCCAATGAACTGTAGTCTCCTCTACACGTCCCAAGTTTTCTACCATGTAATTCCGTTCCATGGATTATGCCCCTTCTCTCAGCCCGGGCTCCAGTATCATGTCATTTTGATTTCCCTAAATTCTTCTCGCCCCAGCCTTACTGTCAGGTCATCTTGTTTTCCTGACGCAAAGACAATAAAAAACAAAAATTGGCCAGCAATTTCTTTCAAGCCCTGTGTCACTGCCAAGCCATTTTGTTTTGTTTTTCCAAACAGGTTATGCCCTTCATCTAATCCCTGCCTTTTTGCCCAACCAATTTAGCTTTTCCGTAAAGGCACCTAAGCCTCTCCTTGTGCAGACAGAAATGCGTGCCCTCATTCGCTGTGGCAGAATCAAGAGGAGGAAGGGATGGAGGGGAAGATCCCAGCTGCCTGGGAAAAGCTGAACTAGCAGTGAACTCACTACGACAGACAACAAAACCCTAATCCACGGGTGGGGTCTCACCTGGCCCACGGGACGACTGACCGATCCCCAGTCAAAGTTGACAGGGGGAGGAGGTGGAGGAGGGGGAGGAGGCGGGGGAGGAGGAGGAGGTGGCGGGGGAGGAGCAACAGGTGCGGGTGGCACAGGCGGAGGCTGGTCAGAAACGGTCAACCCCAGGCGAGCCAACTCCTCATCTATATCACCCACCCGTGTCTGCGACGACCTGCGCGGCGGAGTCCACGACGCCCCGCTAGCCAGAGCGCTGGAGGATGGGAGAGGAGGGGGAGGAGGCGCCGGCCCATAGTCCCCTCCTCTCCCGTCGTAGTCCCTGGAGGTCTGGGGCGAGTAGGAGGGTTTGGAGAAGTCCGGCTGCATGGGCCTGACTCCCGGAGACATGGGGTGCGAATCTTGTCGAAGGTACCCTGAAATGCCGTCGTAGGCGTTGTCCACAGGCTCCGGAGGTCTGTAGGGCTGAGGAACTGAGGGTTTGTACACCGCGGGTTCCGCGGGTCTATAGGGCTGAGGCCGCTGAGGTTCCGGCACACCCCTACCGGCCGATTCTTCATAGCCAAAGTCTGTCACACCGGCCTGCTGGTTGAACACCGTGTTGGACACGTAGCCGTCGTTGTACTGGTTCCTGTCGTAGGCGCTGCGGTCGTTGCTCGCTTGTCGCTCGTAGCTGGTCTGCCGCCGGGGAAGGTCTGCGAGTAAGAGGGCGGGGCCTCGGGTCTGGGGTGGTGTAGGGGTCGGGCTGTGGCTCCTCATACGAGTTTTTGGAGCTGTAGGAGTTGTACTGCTGCGGTTGGTACGGGGTTTGTGGCTGGTAGATCAGTTGCGGGGACTCTGGACGGTTGTAGGACTGGCTGTCGTAGTAGCCTCGCTGTTGTGGGTCCTGGCCGTAGCCGGCTGGCTGCTCGTGGCTGTAGCCTCTCTGCAGGGACGGCTGGTGCGAGTAGGCGGAGGTGGGCGACATGGGACTCTGCTGGGCTCGGTTGTAGCTGGGCTGCTGGCTGTTCTGTTGGACCTGCGGGGAGTAGGGACTGGATGCGTACGAGTTGGCGCTTGGTCTGCTGGGCTCGGAGTACGGAGCGGACACCTGTGTAACGGACACACAATGACTGCAATGAGGACTCTGTTTGGCAATGTAATAAGAAAAAGGGAGAAAAGACAAAAAAGTAAGGTTTTAAAAATCTTGCATAAAAAAAACAAATATTAAAATAATGTATACCTAAATCAAACAAACAAGAAATACAGACAATTGTTTTTTGTTTACATAAAAAAAAAAACCACTTTGAATACAATAACACATTATCTTTTCAAAACGAAAGAAAACAAACTATACAATCATCTTCTCCAAAAACTGAATAAAAACCCCGTCATCGCAGATACAGCACACAACCATATTTTTCTTACTGAGGCTTTTGATGTAAAATTCGACCACATTACTGACTAAACTAAAGTTTTGCCTCATGGAATTTTTTTTAAGCTATCGGGCAGAGATTGACCGGCGGCCTTTTTGTAACAACAAAAACACAGACAACTACAGATGCATTGAAAAAAATAAACCTAGTGACATCTCATTCAAATGTTTTAGAAAAAATTCAAAGTATGCCCTTTTCTAAAACAAACACACACTGCACGCTCGCCATACACACGCCCCGCGCATTTTGCGCGCGAAACGCACACACAAAAACACACCCTGCACGCCACCCACAACACACAGACACACAACACACACCAACACAACACACACACATCACACACACACACACACACACACACACACAACAGACAGACAGACAGACAGACACACACACAAAACAAAAACACACACCACACACACACAACACACACACACACACACACAACACACACACACACGAAACGGATAAAAAAAAAAAAAGAGCCAAGAAAGAGACAGCAAGCCAAAGACGGACAGACATGACAGACCAAAAAACACAAGGAAGCAGAAATACAGACAACAAGCGACACGCCCGACTTCTCTCTCTCCCTTACCCTGCTAAACGCAGGCTGGTCCTTGCGACTGGGACTGTAGGGCTGCGAGGCCCCAGCCGGCTAAAGGCGACGAACTGGGGTAGGCGCTGATCTGTCCGGGGTCCGGGGACCGCGAGACCCGATCCGACTCTCGTAGGCCGGGGTGGGGTTAAATTTGACGGGCGGCCTTGAGGGAGGAGGGGCCCGGGGGACGGGGCGGGGGCGGGGGGGTGAGGTTGATGGGGGGGGTCCCCTTTCCTTCGGCGGTCCCCGTACCCCCCACCCCTGGGGGAAAGGACAGGAGCTTCCCGCTAGGGTGTACGTTCGGGGAAGGTCGGGCGGGTGGGAAATTTTACGGTTATGGGCGTCGATCATACTGAGAGATTAGCATTAACATTGTAACGTCATTCGATTTTCCCCACTGGTCAAATTCCTGCTGTATACCATCACTTCATCCATAAATGTTTTTTCCTTTTCTTGTTTTGTCTTTAATTCTGACTAAGAAAAAACCGGGGAGCGGGGAGCAAAACCTCAGAAGAGAAAACCCCCCCTTTAAGCAAATTTTCGGGGCCCCTTTTCTCCCACACTCTAGGGGGTTGGGCCACACCCGGTTCATGCTCCGATGTCCCTCTGCTGCCCCTTTTTTTTTCCCCATCTTGGGGCGAGCCATGGCTGGGGTTCGAAACCCCTACCCCGGACATGCTCATTTTCTACTTTAAAACTCGCGCTTAACCACTGAGCCCCCGGAACCCAATTTTAGGGGAAAATTAAACCTTATGAAGTTCCTTTTGTTCCCTCCTTGCCAATCCCAAATTAACCCCTCTCTGCCCCTTCTGCCCCTTTCTTTTAGGGCTCTAGTTTTTTCCTTCCCCGCAAAGAAGCTGTTTCAAGAGGCTGTATCAGACTTCCTCAAAACCCCACTCCAATTTCTGCAGTGGGATTTGACCCGATAGCCCTTTTCTCCTCAGCGTTTGCCAATCAGCATACTTTTAGTCTTGTAGATTTGAACGCCTCCATTCGTTCCATATGGCACTGGAGCCGATCATGATCACGCTTGGTTTCTTTGAGTGGACACTAGTCTGGTCTCATGCCACCTTTCTAATCTCGGTGACCTTCATTCTGGGGGTCGCAGTCCTCCCATCATCGCCCCATCCACAGACTCTGCCCGCATTTTCAGTGCACTGTTGTTCTTGGGCCTGATTTGCTGCCCCTGCCGTGAAGAGTTTCGGGGGTTTTTTAGCCTGATTCTCCCCCTTTTTTTGGTGTTGGTACTAGCCCAGACTACTTGAAAAATTTTTTTGACATTGGTGTGCCTCCATGTGACCTTCCTTTAACAGGGGACTTTACATGACTTAGAACAGCTCCACTGTTTGTTTTTCAGGCAGAGGGGGGATGCAGGGTCGCTTTTTTTCCCCCCCTTTACAGGTTTGCATTTAGGGCAGAGGGCATAGCAACTGAAATGAAGCGACCTGAGAGGGGGCCTGTGCCCAATGTCATTCCAGTTAGACTTTTTTGAGTGCATTCCCCACTTTTTTCCCTTGCCCTTCTGCTCGCTGGACTGCTTTTTGGGGGTCTTTTTTTGGCTTCTTTTTTTCCATCTCCCGAATCAGCATGCTTTTTTGGCTTTCCTTTGGCCCTTTGACCACCATTCATTTTTTGGGCACCCCCAGTCCTTGTCTGTTGGTGTGTGTGCCTGTTTTTTCCATCTTTAACTTTTTTTTGCAAACCATCGCCTCTTACTTTCCATTTTCTGCCTTCTTCACTGGGGGTTGATTGCTTTACCACCTTCTCCTGAGTCCTCCACACTTTGAATCTGATCTTCCCCCGCTTTGATTTCCCCAGATGGGTTTCAGTGGGAGTTTGAGCTTTGCTTGGGGACAGACAGCGCGATGTCATCAGAAGGGGGGAACCAAGCCATTTCCTTGTGAACTTTTTGATTTTGGGTTCCATTGCCTCCATGGCTGGTGCAGATGTCGTAACTCAAGGCCATAGGACTTTGGTATCACAGAACTGCGACACCAGACCTTGTATTTTTCGGGTGGGCCTGGGGCTTGTGGGCTCGGAGCGGGGCCTGCTGGGGGGGGGGTTTCTGGGGGACCTGGGGAGTAGGGGACCTGGGATTGGGGGTCTTTGTTGGGTTTGGGGTTTTTTTCCCTGGGGGGTCGGAGGTACGGGGGGGGGGGGGGGACACCCGTGAAAAGGGACAACAATGCCCAATGGGACTCTGTTGGCAATGTAAAAGAAAAGGGAGAAAGACAAAAAAGTAACTTTTAAAAAAAATCTTGCAGTAGAAAAACGAATATAAAAAAAATTTGTAGCCCAAACTCAAACAAAAAAGAAATCAGAAAAATGTTCTTGTTTACATAAAAAAAAAACCACGATAAATAAATTACACATTATCCTTAAAAAACTGAAGTAATAAAACTATACTTCTCTTCTCCAAAAAACTGAAGTAAACAAACCGTCTCGCTAGATACAGCCCAAACCATATCTTCTAACTGAGGTCTGTTGGATTAAATTCGACCCATTTCTGAAAAAAAAGTTTTGCCCATGGATTGCTTTTTAAGTATGGCAGAGATGTGACCGTGCGGGCCCTTTTGAAACGAACAAGCACAGCTAAGCTAAAGAGCTTAAAAAAAATAACCTGTGACATCTCATTAAAATGTTTAGCAAAATTCAAAGTATGACATTTTCATAAAACAAACCACACGTGCCCGTCGCGAAAACACACGCACGCGCGAAAATGCGCGCGCCGCACCACACAAAACCCAAGCAGCACGACACACACCCACAGACACCACAACACACACAAAACCCACACACACACACTCACAAAACCACACCACAACCACACACGCAACAGACAGACAGCGACACCCACAAACACACAACCAACACACACACCCCACACACCCCCAAAACCCACCACACACACACCACGTACACCGGATGAAAAAAAAAAAAAGAGCCCAACAAGAGACAGAAAGCCAAAGACTGACGGGGACTGACGCCCAAAAAAACCGAAAAGCAGAAAACAGACAACAAGCGCACGTCGACTTCATCTCTCTCACCCCTGTACCCCTATAAGCAGCGGCTGGGGCCTTGCTGACAGGACGTAGGGCGCGAGGCCCCGCCGGGCTGAAGGCAGCGAATGGGTAGGCGTTTCGTCCAGGGGGTCCGGTCCCGGAGGACCCGATCCAAACTTCGAGGCCTGGGGGGGTTGAACTTGGGGGCGGCCTGAGAGGGGGGGAGGCGGGGAGGGGGCAGGGGGCGGGTGGGTGGGTTGTGGGGGGGGGCGCGCTTCCTGTGGGGGGGTGCCGTACCCCCCGCCCCCTGGGGGCGCGCTGGGTTCCCCCCGGGTGAGCTTTTTGGGAAGGTCGGGGCAGGTGGGGGAAAAAGGTTCTTTTATGGTGCTGTGATCTACGAGAGTATTACTTAAAATTTGTAACGTCATTTCGTTTTCACCACTGTCGTCATCATCCTGCTGTATACCTCATTTCATCATAAAAAAAGTTGTTCCTGTTCTTGTTTTTGTCTTTTTCTGACTAGTAAAAAGAAACTCGGGAGAGCGTGGCAGCAGAGAGCCCTCAAAAGAAAACCCCCCTTCAAGCAAGTTTTCGGCCCTTTTCCTGACACCGGGGGGGGTTTGGGCCCCACCCCGGGGTTCTGACTCGGGAGTCCCCTGTGCCCCTTTTTTTTTCCCCACTTGGGACGACCCAGGTGGGATTCGAACCCCTTACCTCGGGAAAAGTCTTTTTCTATTTAAATGACTCCGCTTTAAACCCCTGAGCCACGGGGGACACCTAAATTTTTGTAGGGAAATTAACCCTTTAGTTCACTTTTTTTCCTCCTGCCCAATCCAATTTTTGAACACCTTCGCCGCTTCTGCCATTGTTTTCAGGGCTCTATTTTTTTCCTTTCCCCGCAACTGAGGTGTTTTCATGAGGCTGTATGCAGACGTTCCTCAAACCCCCTCTCCAATTTCTGCAGTGAGGTTTTGCCCTGATAGCCTTTTCTCCTCAGGCTGTTTGCCAGACGCTACTTTTTCATCTTGTAGATTTGAGCTGCTCCTTTTTGTTTCATAGGGCCCAACTTGGCCGATCAGATCAGCTGCTTGTTAAAATTAGATGGACTACTTTTTGGTCTCATGCCACTCTGCTGAAAAACTCGGGTGACTCTTCCCATTTGGGAGGTCTGCGTGCACTCCAGTCATCTCCCCCATCCGCAGACCTGCCTGCTTTTCGGGGCACTGTGTTTTTGGCCCATGATTTGCTGCCTCCTCCCGTGAAGAATGTTGGGGTGCTTTTGGAGTCTGTTCTCCCTTTTAGGGTGTTGGTACACCCCAGATATTTTGTAAAATTTTCTTTGGCATTGGTTGTCCCTCCATGGTCCCTTTCCTTGAGACAGGGCTATTACATGATTTTGAACATGCTCCACTTTTTGTTTTCATGGCAGGGGGGCTGCGGGATGTCTGTTTTCCCCACTTCACCAGGTTTGCATTTGAGGGAAAGGGGCATAGCGATTGAGAATGAACTGACCTGAGGGGGCCGTGCCAAATGTCTTTCCCAAGTTAGCTTCTTTTGGGTGCATTCTCCCCGTTGCCCATTCCCCTTGCTGGTTTGCGGACTGCTTTTTGGAGTTTTTTTTGGGTCTTCTTTTTTTCTCTCTCCGAATCACAGTTCTTTTGGTTTTTCCCTTTGGCCCTTTGCCCACCATTCAGTTTTGGCACCCCAGTCCTTGTCTTTGGTCTGGTGTGTCTTTTATTTCTCTGTCTTGAGACTTTCTTTGCAGAATCCATCGCCTCTTGAATTTCCATTTTTGCCGTCTTCAGCGGGGGTTTTGATTGCTTCTACACTTGTCTCCGATCCTCCAGCAGCTTTAAAGTCTGATTCCGTTTTGTATTCCTCCAGGATGGATTTTCAGGGGTATTTTTGAGCTTTTTTGGGCGACAGTACAGCGCGTGTAGTCAGACGGGGGGACACCAAGCCATTTCTTTAACTTGTTGATTTTGGTTTCCCATTGCCTCCACTGTGTGGTCCCGATGTCGTTATCATAAAGGGGCCATGGGGAGCTTTGGTTCCCAGAACGCAGACCCAGCCTTGTATTTCCCGGGAGCCCACACTGGTAAAGGGTTTTCCCACCTTCTTCCCCCATCGTTTGGGTTCTTTTGCTCTTTGTGTGCTTTCAGCGTATCTCATACCATTTTCCCAAGGCTCTTGATGGTTCTTCTGTGACTGTTGGAATGGCCTGGTTGGCAACACTGAAGACCACGATTGGGCCACTTTTCCTTTTCCTCAGTGAGAGACTTCCTGTTTTTTTGGCTTGAACTTCTTTTCGGAGAGGCAACATGTCGTCCACCTCTCCGCACATGGGACGTGTTCGTCTTTCGGATGAAACCCCTGTGTTTTCCACATGAAGGCTTGAGAGGAGGCATTTGTACCATCCCCAAAGGTCTGTTTGTCTCGCTTGTTTGTTGCTGTTTTTCAAGATGAGTTCCATTCCAGCCAAAACAGTATGGGGAAAAATTGACCCCCCTTGAAAAGCCCCCCCAATTTTGACCCAAAATCATTGTGTATCCTTGGTAGAAACCGCATTGGAACCCCATTAAGAAATTCGGGGCATGTCCGGTTTTTTTGCACAGGGTCCCTTAAAGGCAACTGTATCATTCTGGGAACAGACCCAATGCTTTTGCCAGATCAAGCCAACTACGCCCGGGGTCCCTCTTTCTGTTTTTGCTTTTGGTTTGGTCCCAGTCTTTGTGGCGTGTTCTACACAGCACCCACGCCGGGTGCCCATTTCGGACGACCACCCAAAGTCTTGTTTTCCTCAGGTATTTTGGTCACCCTTGTGCCATGAAGAGAAAAAGTTTTCCCTTCGACGTTCGTGGATTTTGGGCCCTGAATGGCTGTGTCATTTGAGTTTGCCTTTGGGGAGAAAAAACAATCTGCCGTCATCCACGGCCGCTGTCTTTGGTTTCCCAACCCGATCGCAGCAGCCTTGGAGCCACCCCAGCCTTGGGCTTTCTTGTAAAGCGGGAAAGGTTTCCTTTTGGCCCCGGGTGAGATTTGGGCCCTCGGCTTTGCGACCACCTTTTTGATTTCCCCCAACGTTGGGGGGTTTTCCCATTAAAACTTTTTCCTCAGGGTTTTTTGGCCCACCCCAGCCTTGTGTCAGTGGTGCTTTGCTCTGTGAGTCAGGTTTTTTTCCTCGATCTGCTAAGAACCCTTTGTCCCATTAGGGTCCCAATTTTTGGGCTGCTCAAACGTGTTCGGAAAAACTGAAGGGGTCTCTGAAGAAGCGCTCTTGTGTTTTTTCTTTTCTTTTCCCTCTTCCCGCGATTCCGCTTTGCTGGGGCCTGTGTTTTTCTTTCGGGTCTTCCCACAGTTTTTTCCAACCCTTGTTTTTGGGCAGTGCGGTTTCATTTGTTCTTGGGGTTGTTTTTTTGGGACCTGATCTTCCCATTTTTCTTGGCGTCTGGATTTCTTTGGGAGGGTTTTCTTTTTGGGTAGTTTTACTCCATAGGCGTCTCTACTGGGGCATACACAATGTCCCCATTGTGGCTTTTTGGTTCCGGGTGCTTTTCCCTTCGTGCATCGATCTTTGGACGATTTTTGCATCCGTTTTCCCCCAAATCTCATTTTCGTTTGTCGTGGCGGTTGAGTTTCAGGCGCCTGGCTCGGGGCCGTAAAATTTCCCTCATCCAAACCCAAACCGTGGTTCCCTTGCACGGGTTTAAACCGGGCCTTGGCTTCCGCGTTTTAATTGGTGCGTGCGCTGCGCCATTCAGAGAGTCTTCACACTCCCATCTTTGTTTGTGGATTTACCCAGGGTGGTACAAAAACGTTTTCCCAGCCATGGTACCCATTTGGCCTGTCTTCCTTTTGGGATTTGGGGGTTTTCGTGTTGGTTGAGCCCGTGGATTCTCATTCTCTCCCCCTTTCGGTGCCTGGGGCCTTTTTTTTGTACTAGTACCCACTGTTTAAGGAAAAAAGGGGGGAGCCACCCCACGACCCCTTTGGGTTCTGGCTTTCCGTGTCCCGGTTTTTTCCCCCGGCGTCCCCCGGCCTTTTCCCGGAAGTCAATGTTTACCCATGCTCATAGAAAAAAAACCGTGGAGAGCGTGCGCAAGAGCCTCAAAGAAAAACCCCCCCTTCAAGCAATGTTGGTTATCCCGCACTCTGGGGGGTTGGGCCCACCCCCGGTTCATGCCCCCGGGTGTCCCTTGCTGCCCCTTTTTTTTCCCCTTTTTGGGACGACCATGGCGGGGTTTCGAACCCAGACCCTTGGACTGCCTTTTTTACTTTACTCGCCCCTTTAACCCGACCCAAAGGGACACTGTATTTGTAGGGAAATAACCCTTTGAAGTTCAAAAATAATAACTCGTCTCTTCTGAAGCCCTTTCCCCCCAAAAATTTAATGAAATGCATACGCGCAAGCGCGGCGCGCCCACGCGCGCCACCACCCACACCACACACCCACACCACCACCAACACAACCCAACTCACACCACACAATTTCAACACACACACACACACACACCCACACCCACACACACACACACCCACAGACATAGATACAACCCCATAGAGTCAGACAAAAGAAGACAGCCAGCAGACACACCCACGCACGTGGCATGCGATACGCCCCATGAAAAAAATCTCACCTTTTTTATGCCACCCGCATTGCGTGCTGGGGAAGCCCTCACAAAAACCAAGTTCAAACACGCACAGGGGGCACCCACACGCACATCCATGACGGCAAAACAACACACACCACACACACCCCAACCCCCACACACACACACACACCACACACGGACCCACCCCCCCCCACACACACTTCTGCGCTTTGCACACACACTCAACGAAAAACACAAATCATAATAGTGGCGCAGACTTTTGGTATACCCAAGGCCACGCACGGGAACAAAATTTACCCTACGGGCAAAGGCAAAAAAAGCCATCAAACCAGTTTGTATAAAAACCAAATTTTCCTCATTTCCTTAAAGAAGTCTGTGTAAATTTTCCCCCAAAACCCCCACGCACAAGATAAAAAACCGCCCCTGGGCCCCCCCCCTCCCCTGTACCCAAACCTCGCACCGAAAGGGCCCCCCGGCAGAGCGCCGGTAGGGGGTCAACGTGGCGGTAGGGGGGGTTGTAACCCGGCATCGGCTCCGGAGTGTGAAGGCGAGGGCGCGCTGTCCCGTACCCTTGGGGGGGGGCGGCAGGGGGGGCCCGAGGAAACGGGCTGCGCGGGGTGCGGAGGCGGATTGGATGCGGGGGACCCGTCGGGGGGGGGGTGTGAGTAGGGGGGGTAGGGGTGGGGGTGGGGGTTTGCTGCGGGGCCCTTTTACTGTCGTGCAGCTGGGGCCGCCCCTGGCTGCCGTACACCCCTGGGGGGGCATGGGCACTGGGGACCTGGGCACACACGCAGACGTACACATGAAAGCATGATGACCCACAACACACACACACACACACACACACACACCCCACCACACACCGACAGACGAAACAACAACGACACACCCACCACACACCCCCACACACCCCCACACCCCAACACACACCACACCCAGCAGTTCCTTGTCAAAAATATTGATAATTTGGATGCCTTTCTCAAAAATTTCACTTTACTTCTCCTTCAGTCCCTAAATGTCCCTCAAACAGAAGTTCCAAAGTTACGGTTTTCTATCCCCCTTTTTCATATATGCAAAAAATTATAAGGGTCAGCTTCTATGTACAATTGGTTTAGATTACCATCTTAGCCCCTTTTTTCTTTACAAAAAAAGGGTTAAATGTGTGGGATCTTTAAAAAAAACTGAAATTTTCAGAAAATAAAATTTACTTTTGCATCAGTTTTTTTCCCTGGGCCCTGTGGGAAAAATCTAATTGGTTACTTCTCTAAACTGTTCTAAAAAAAGGGGATCATTGGTGGCATTTAAATTTTATGCTCTTTCGGGGATACATTGAAAAAGTTTTCCCCTGTTTTTCGGGAAAAACTGTTTGGTTCACTTTAGTTTTTTTTTTAACGCGGGAACTACCGCATCCCAAAATAATTTTATCTGGCATCGGCGCTTGACTTACCTTTGGTTTCACCTGCTTTAGCAAACAGCAAATGGGTTCAGCAAGCCCCCTAGGTGTGACCATTGTCAAACTTTTTCTTTTTAAAAAATCCGTTGGTCTGAAGTTTGTGGGGTAGTGTTATACCCAAATTTAATTACAAAAGGAGTTGGAAACATTTTCAAAATTTCCTCCGAAAGAGACTGAGTTATTTGTGGGTGTTAAAATCTTTTTTGATAATTTCGAAAGAGTTCTTGAGGCTGTGTTACTATTCCCAAAAAAAGGACCAAAAAAGGGGTTTAAACATTTAGGGAATGTCGGTGGGGTTTAGGCTTTCGGGGGGGGTTAAAGCAAAACATTTGCTTTCTTATTGGGTAAGTTAGAAAAATTTCCTTGCAAGAGATAAAAAAGCGCCTAAAAAAATGGCAGACAAAAAAAAAAGAAACGAGTTCAGCGCAAACAAAAAACAAACTGGGCACGTTCTGTTAAATGAAGTACGACGTAAAGATTGAAAAAAAGGGGGGTAAGGTGAAAGAAATAAAACGGGCATTTAAAAACCAAGATTACCCAAACAAAACAACAAGTAAGAATTTCTTTTTTCCCCAAAGAAAAGGGAGAATTTGATTTGTACGTTTTAAAAATGTTTGGATTTTTTTTAATAGCAAAAAGCGTTTTTATTTAAAAAAAAAAAATATGAAAATAGAGATCCGACCAAACCCCAAAATTAAAAAATGTATCAAAACTTTTTGGAAATCGGAATGCTGCCCTCTTGGGAAATAAAAAGGTTTTTGGTTTTTTTTGGATGGATTTCTTCCGATTTAACCATTTACCAGAAACTGGATATCATTTTTCAAAAATTATTTAACAAATGTTGGGAATTGGACCCCTTTTCCCGTATGGAAGCGTCTAATGGTCCCATTTAAGCAGGGCAAGCCCCGGTCTGGACTCTAGCTAAGACCCCCAGTCAGCTCTATGGAAAAAATCATGGAAAAAAAATAAATTTTAGAAGGCCTATTACGGTAAAATGATGTAAAATTTCCCCCAAATTGGTTAAAAGGCGAAGACAATTTTTCAACCCACCCGATAACCTCAAATTAAAAACAGTTGGGTAAAAAAAAGGTTTTCCCTTCTTCCCTTTTTCTTACTAAGTTTGAAGAGTGTGGGGACAGCCCATTTTATAAAAATTTAAAAAAAATTGGCTTCTGGTAAAGTCTACAATTAGGAAATCTTTTAATGGGAGACACAATGACCAAAGTTGGGGGGTGACTTTTTCATCCCAAGATCTAAAATATGGAAATTCCCAAGGTTCTTAATTCCCCCTTGTTATTTAAAGTAAATTTAGACTTAAACGTTTTTTCATCATATACCCCGGTAGCTCAATAGCGTGACATTGCAATATGGATTAATGTATCTTTAAAGAAAAAAACAAATTTTAAATCACTAAATATATTCAGAAGCTCTTTTAGCACGAGCTGGAAAATAAAAAAAATTTTTAGCTTTTGAATGGCTTTAATTCCGTTGAAAAGCACATTTGTTCTCTTTCAATGGTATACCCAAGTAACCTGCCTAAATTTTTTCTGGAGGACGGGAAATTTTTTATAAAATTGAAGTAAAATTTTTTTTTGTCCACTTAACCAAAACTAAACTGGGAAAAAAACTTTGATCAAAAAGTTACTAAAACATTAAAAATTTGAATTTTTTAAAAATTGTCAGTTCATTTTCCCCGGGGCGGATCCTAAAGGGGTTTTGTTGCATTTTTGAAAAAGTCTTGTACGATCAAATTTACTTACGGAAGGAAATATTTTTCTGCTTCGCGATGATTTAAAAAAACTTCAAGAATTGCAGTAAAAACTGAAAAAATTGGGCCCCGGGGTACCCTTTTGACCTAAAATCCTTAAACTTTAAATAGCAGGCCTTTTTCCATTGATGAAGAAAAAGGGAAAAAAAAATTCTGTAAAAAATGTGGAGACGGATTGCGTTTGGGCGACCTTGAAAAGTTTTAAAAACACGATCCGACTTTTTTTTTTCAAAAAATGCACAGAAAAATTTAATTTTAGCGCTTCGTTTATGTTTCGACTTTTTTAAAATTTACAAAAAATTTACCCATCGAGGTAGGCCTCGGATGGTTCCGCCGGACCCCCCCGGGAACTAACGGGGTAAAAGTTAAATTTTTTTTTTCGTCTAAATAAAACATTTCGCCCATGGTTGCAGCACTGCAAAATTGCGGAAGAAAAAGTTTACAACATTTGAAAGTATACACTGACGGCTCGTTCTTTATGAGGAAGTGCGGGTCTGCTTTTTAATCCAGATTTCAAAGCTGAAAAATCATATTTTTTGGGAAAAGGGCATTCCTATTTACGCAAAAATGTTGCTTCTGATGGCATTAAATTTTTTAATTTTCCTTCCCCCTCAATATTTAAAATCCCGTTTTTTTTGATTCACAGTCTTTTAAAAAGTTTGTATTGTTTTGAAAATCACAAGAGAGGGTTTTAATTTTGGGTAAATTTCGTTTACTGCTTTTTCGAAGGTACAAGTTGTATTTTTTTGGGGTTTCCCTCGCACCCTCCTTCGTTTTTTTACAAACAGATAGGCAGCAAAAAGGGGGCAAAAAATATATTGGGATATTAAAGGTTTATTGTCCTTTTTTCAGGAAATTAGTCATAAACGAGAGGGATTTTGGAGTCAGTCGTTCCTCATCAAACCCGTCAGAAACCTGGCAAAATTTGTGTCGTTAGCCGACCGGGTTTTTAGCCTGACTTTTTGATTTTTATGTAATTCCCCCGAACAAGTCTGCCCGACTGTTAAGTGCGTAGTCGGGGGATCTTTTTGTTCAACATTTTATTTTTTTTGAACTAACGAAACCCCTTTTTTAATGGGTTTTACAATGCGGGGCACTGGGGATGTTAATGTGTTTGTTTTTTAAATTTGTTTCCGTTGGTTTTCTTTTTAAATTCCCCATAACCTTTTGGGAGCCATTTAAGGAACATTTTTTAAAAACATAATCGAAGTTAGATATTTTAGTTATTTTTATCTAATTTTTCATAGTTAGTCTACAAAATTTACATCCTTTTTTTTTTCCAGTAAACCCAATCGTCCCCTTTTCTTTTAGTATAGTCTAAAATTGTAAAAATTTTATTTAGACGTCTGCAATCCCTAATGTTGACGAGACGTAAACAGAAATTTCCCCCCTTACCACACACACCACACACACACACAACACGTCGAGGGTAGGTTAAAAGGTGGGGTTTTTTTCGTGGTTGTGGCTGAGAAAAACATGTGATCATTTTTTTTCGGGCCCTTTATTTCTGGCCCCAAATTTTTCCCAAGCGATCTACGAAAACCGTTTAACGCTGCCTCATTCGTAGAAACCAGCTCAAAAAATTCATTCCCTCTCAACATTGCAAAACTAAAGGCAGAGGAATCTCGACCAAAAATTCCCCTAACAAAAGCTGGGGAAAATAAAAAAAGAAGCCCATAACACCCATAAATAATGACAAATTTCGGTTTTTCTAACCTTCCTCACCACTCTGGCCAACTGACAAAAAAAAACCCCTTTAAAAGTTGAAACAGTACGCATAATTCGGAATGTCCCGCATATCAACTTAAAAATGATTGTGGAAATTTTGCGATATCTGAAAAAAACCAACAAACAAAAGCAAGGTCATATTTGCATGATTATATTTCAACAACCATCCCCAAATGACGCAGCCCAACCCGTTGTAATCCCCCGTATTGGTTAATCATCAAAACCTCACTCATTATTATTATTATTTTCAATTTTTCAGCAGCAGCGCGGCAACGTTGCCCCATCTCTTCACCACTCACCCTTTTTTTAACAACTTCAAATTTTTTTCACAAATTTTCCCCCCTCCTGGCAGCAGTTTCATCTCTCAAGGTACGTAATTCTCCAAAGAGTGCAATTAAAAACAACAAAATGATCCCCCCTTTTTGATGGTGGCTGGAGGATGTTCCCCCCCGTTGATGGTTTTTTGGCCCTCCTTTTGGGGTGAGGGCGTTGGCGGGATGGTTTCCAAACTTAGGGCAGGTCATTTTAAAAGTCTGCAGGCTGCCACAGCCCGGGTCACCTGACACCACAGCAGTGAAATACGGTTCAGTTAGGTCAGTGGTTTGACTTCACGTCTGTCATCGCCGTGATATTAGACTAAAAGAATAATTATGATTGGAAGAAAAGAAAACACACACCAGCTTATCACTATTTTACATTTCAATTCCCCCTTTTATATGCTATTTAAAACCTGAAATACCCCAGAGGGAAAAAGAACTTGTTGACCTTAGTGAAAAAATGAGGCAGAATGCACGGGTCAACTCTTTGTTTCTCTTTTGAAAATGGGCTGCTATCACTTCCTCTCTCCCATTATGTTTATGTTGATGTATGTAGTTGTATGGATATTTATAAGGTGTGTGTGTGGTTGGGGTGTGTGTGGGGTGTGGTGTGTTTTGAAAACTCACTCAAAGAGATTTTTAAAAAGCCAAGAAAGAAAAAAGCAAATTAAGAGCCCCGTTTGATAGATGTGATGTTAACTTACAGAACCGAAAGAAGGAAAAGCGTTTGTAAAAACGGTAATTACTAATTTAATCAAAACAATCTGTCGATGTGTACGAAAAATCCTCGTTTGAAACTTTCCCCGTTCATACTTGTTTGTCTAAACCCGAGGATGTTGTCTGTTAATTTTGAAACGGAAAGAGATGACAGCATTTTTCAATCATCAGTCGCTTTTTTTTGAAACGACAGACGACTTTTGAATGGAGTCCAGCGATGACTGTACCCCCCGGGCCTGGCCAGTTTTCGGTCTGCGGGGTAGTTAACCAACCCAATCCCCCGCGAGTGGCATCCTCCCAGACCTTCCGGGCATCCAGAATCAGCCCCAAAGTCCTTCCTTCCCCTGTCCGGCTCCCAAAAGGGCTGCACGCTGACCCGGTATTTTTTTTTTTTTTTGCAGGGAGTCTTTACGGGGACATGAACCGCTGCGTCTTTCGGCGATCCCCGGTTCCATTAAGCAGTGATTGTTGTGCAGGGAGTCTTGGGCGGGGCCCTGAACCGCGCTCTTTGATAGAACGATCCCTGGTTGCAAAGCGGTGATTTATGTGCAGGGAGTTTTTAAAGGGGCATAACCCCCGCGTCTTTCGATGAAAATCCCCCGGGTTTGCTTAAGCGAGTATTGATTTTGCAGGGAAAGTCTTGACGAGGGACATGAACCCCTGCGTATTTCGATGAACGACCCGGGTTTCCCTTTGTGCCTGGGGGGATAAAAACTGTTTGATTTTTGACGTTTTGGGTTTAAAAATGTTTTTATTTTTAGCTGATTTTTTTAAACCCAAAAAATAAGCTTTTTGAAGGAAATCGAAGAAACCCACTGTCAAATGGTCTACAATTCGGGGGTGGAGTGGACAGTCATTTTGTTCGAACCCATTTGGGCGGGTATGTAGGTTAAAATTCTTCGCCACCCAAAAAAGAAATAGGTACCTGTTTAAATAGGGGTCAAAGGGGGCGGAAGGGACTTTTACTTCCCCTTTTTAATTGTCATGCTTAGGTACGGGAAACGTTCACCATTTATGTCCCCTCGGCCATTTAGTTTTGCGATTTTTCTTCACTTTTTATTTTGATAGAAAAAATTTTTACAACACACACACACCAAAACACCCCCACAACACCCCACACCTTTGAGAGGAGAGAGAGGGGAGTGAGAGGGGAGAAAAGAAGAGAGAGAGAGAAAAGAGGAGAGAGAGAGAGAGAAGAGAGAGAGAGAGAGAGAGAGAGGAGAGGGAAGAGAAGAGAGAATTCAAATTCAGGGGGAGAGTTTTGGGGGGGGGAGGGGTGGGGTTGGGTTTGGGTTAAGGGTGGGGGGGGGGGGGGGGGGGGGGGGGGGGGGGGAGGGAGAAAAGGTATGAAGAGGAGAAGAGAGAGATGAATATAGCAAGAACGTGAAAAACCCCCAAAAAAAATTTTCTAATGAAAATAGGGAAACAAATAAAAAAATAAACAAAAACGAAACAAAAAAAGGTAGAAGATACGGGGGACGGGGTTAAGTTTGGATGAAGCCTGCATCTTCCATATTGCCAAACCCAAACTACAAGCATGAAGAGAATTGGGAGCAGGATGGGAAGATGTAACTTCTTTCTCTTTTTTTCCCCCCCCCCCCCCCCCCCCCCCCCCCCCCCCCCCCCCCCCCCCCCCCCCCCCCCCCCCCCATTTTCCGGCCCCGTGGCAAAATCCCATGCTCATTCCCTACCCCACATGGCGTGCGTAGAGACCGTCCAATCAGCCTTTTTCGGCAACCCACCAGGGAGACAACGGTGATGCCGCGATTTCGGTGGCCTTCATTGGGGTGTTTAATGGTTTTTTGCGATACCACCACTAAGACCCCTCTGACACAACAATGCTTAGTCGCGGGAAACCGGGATCAGGATTTGTGTTAGGATAAAAATCCACACAGTAAAGGGCCAACGTGGTTTTTTTGGGAGACAGGCAGGGGCAAGTCTGCTGGGTCGTAACCCTTTTCGCCACCTCAGACTTGCCGTGTGAAATCCCGGGGGGCCTTTTTGGAAAAAAAAAACCCGCATCGTCTTGGTTTAGTGCTACGGCAACGGTTTTTTTCTAGCAATTTTTTAAATTTTTTAACTTGTTAAAGAGGGTTTTGTAACAGAAAGTCTCGCAAACTGTCGTTGCCGCAAGTTAAAGCACGGGGGAAGTGTACCGGAAATTTGGTTTTCATTTGTAGTAGCTTTTTCGAAACGAGTGGTTATCCCCCGGCCTTTTTCCCTTCAATAACTTGATAACCTGAACGACAACATAACTTAACCCGGGGGAGGGTGAGGGTCGAACCAACAAAGTTTTTCTGGCCCTGGGGAAAGGAAAAAGGGGTGGGGGGTTAAAAAAAAACCAGGGGGGCCGAAAAACCCCGAAAAAAAAAAACGAAAATGTTAATGTGTTTTGCTTTTTAGATTCGTTGCCAGTTGGTTCTCTTGTTAAATTAACGAGTAACCTTTTGGGAAGTCCATTAAGGAACATTTTATAATCATAATCGTAAGTTAGATTATTTTAGTTATTTTTATCTAATTTTTCATAGTTACTGTCCTACAATTCATCTATCCTTTATTTTTGTTCCATGTAACCACATCGTCCTCTTTTCTTTTATGATAATAGTCTAAAATTGTAAACAATATGTTATTTAGACGTCTGCAATCACCTATATGTGTGACGAGACGTAAAACAGAATTCCTTCCCCTTACACACACACACACACACACACACACACACACACGTCGAGAGGTAGTTATATGGTGGGGTTTTGATCGTGGTCTGTGGCATGATGAAATGACATCGTGATCAGTTTCGTTCGGCCTTGATTGCTGGTCCAATTCTTCCCAACCAGACGATCTACGAAGAAACCGTTTAACCGCTGCCTCATTCGTAGAAACCAGCTCTAACAATATCAGTTCCCTCATCAACATTGCAAAACATAAAGGCAAGAGAAGAATACTCGCCACCAACATTACCGTAATCAAAAGCTGGGAAGATGAAAAATAGAAGCCACATAACACCCATAAGATAATGACAATATTTCGGTTTATTCTAACCTTCCTCAAGCCACTCTGGCCAACTGACAAACATAACACTTAATCAAAAGTTGATCAAGTACAGCATAATGCTCGGAATCGTCCTCGTCATCATCAACTTAATGATGATTGTGGAAATTAGTTGCGATATCAGTGATAAAACTCATACAAACAAAAAGCAAGGTCATATGTAGCATGATTACTATTACAACAACCACTACCAGCAAATGACAGCAGAAAACAATCCGTATTGTAATCACCAGTATTAGGATATAATCATCAAAGTCATCATCATCATTATTATTATTATTATCATTATTACAGCAGCAGCAGCGGCAACGTTGCAACATCTCTTCCACTCACTCACTCATTTTTTTTAACAACTCTCAACATTCATTCACAAATTTCCCTCTCTACCATTGGCAG
The DNA here is from genome assembly GCA_018398815.1 of Conus ventricosus. Taxonomy (NCBI): domain Eukaryota; kingdom Metazoa; phylum Mollusca; class Gastropoda; order Neogastropoda; family Conidae; genus Conus; species Conus ventricosus. Next base: position 146,889,473 of record CM031595.1, read on the forward strand.
CAGTTTCATCTCTCAAGAGTACGATAATTCTCCAAAGAGTGCAATTAAAAACAACACACTGAGTGCCCACTTTCTGATGGTGAGCTGGAGGATGTTGCCCGCCCGTTTGATGAGTTCCTGGCCCTCCATGTGGCTGAGGTCGTTGGCGGAGATGGTTCCAATCTTCAGATCAGGTCACCTTGACACAGTCCTGCAGCTGCCACACTGCCCGGCGTCACCTGACACACACAGCACGTGAAATACGGTTCAGTTCAGGTCAGTGGTTTGACTTCACGTCTTGTCATCGCCAGATGATATTAGACATAAAAAGTAATAATTATGATTGGAAGAAAAAGAAAACTACACACGCAGCTTATCATCTATTTTAGCACTTTCAATTCCCACCTTTTATATGCATATTTACAAACCTGAAATACCCTAGAGGAACAAGAACTTGTTGACCTTTACGTGAAAAAATGAGGATCAGAATGCACAGTGGTCAACTCTTTGTTTCTCTTAAAATATGAAGTGCGTGCATGCATATCACTTCTCTCTCTCTCTATGTATGTGTGTATGTATGTATGATGTATGTATGTATGTATATATATATACAGGTGTGTGTGTGTGTGTGTGTGTGGTTGTGTGGTGTGTGTGTGTGTTTGAAAACTCATCTACAAAGAGATTTTAACAAGCCAAGAAAGAAAAAAGCAACTTAATGAGACCAGTTGTTGATAGATGTGCATGTTAACTTACAGAACCGAAAGAAGGAAAACGTTCGTTAGTAACACGGTATTACTAATTGAATCAACAACAATCTGTCGACTGTGTACAAGAAATAAGATCCTCAAGATTCGAATATCATTATCCAGTTCATACTTGTTAGTCTGACGCAGAGAGATGTCTGTCTGATTCAAGTCTCGTAAACGGAAGAGATGACAGCATTTCTCAATCATCAATCGCATTTGAGTGAAACGACAGATCGACTTTTGAATGGAGTCACAGACGATGACTGTACCCGGACCTGGCCAGTGTCGGTCTGCTGGGGCTAGTTAACCAACGCCAATCCTGGCTGAGTGTGCATCCATCACACAGACCTCTCCGGGCATCCAGAAGTCTAGCCAAATGTCCATCTATCCTACTCCAACCTGTCCGCGCTGCCCAAATGAGGCTGACATCGACTGACCGAGTGATTGATTGTGCAGGGGGTCTTGACGAGGGCACATGAACCGCTGCGTCATTTCGATAGAACGATCCCTGGTTCGCATTAAGCGAGTGATTGATTGTGCAGGGGGTCTTGACGAGGGCACATGAACCGCTGCGTCATTTCGATAGAACGATCCCTGGTTCGCATTAAGCGAGTGATTGATTGTGCAGGGAGTCTTGACGAGGGCACATGAACCGCTGCGTCATTTCGATAGAACGATCCCTGGTTCGCATTAAGCGAGTGATTGATTGTGCAGGGAGTCTTGACGAGGGCACATGAACCGCTGCGTCATTTCGATAGAACGATCCCTGGTTCGCATTTGTGCACATGGGGAATAAACAACTGTTTAGATTTTGACGTATTGGTTAAGAATGTTTTATTTTGAGCTGATTTTTTAAACCACAAATGATAAGCTTTCGAAGAGAACTCGAAGAAACCCACTGTCAAATGGTCTACAACTTCGGCGGTGGAGTGGACAGTCATTAGTTCGAACCACTGATTGGGTCGGATATGTATGGCTTGAAAATTCTTTCTGCCACCCAATAAGAAATAGGTACCTGGTTCAAATCAGGAAGGTCAAGGCGGCGGAAGGAGACGTTCAGGCTTCCCCTTCTATAATTGTCATGCTTAGGATACGGTAAACGTTCACCATTTATGTCCCGTCGGCCATTTAGTTTTGCGATTTTACTTCACTTTTATATTTTGATAGAAAAATCTTTCACACACACACACACACACACACACACACACACACACACACACACACTTTGAGAGAGAGAGAGAGAGAGAGAGAGAGAGAGAGAGAGAGAGAGAGAGAGAGAGAGAGAGAGAGAGAGAGAGAAGAAGAGAGAGAGAGAGAGAGAGAGAGAGAGAGAGAGAGAGAGAGGATTCAAATTCAGGGAGAGAGTTGGGCGGGGGAGAGGGTGGGGTTGGGTTGGGTTAGGGTGGGGGGGGGGGGGGGGGTGGAGGGAGAAAAGGATATGACAGAGAGAGAGAGAGAGAGATGAGATATAGTCAAGAATCGTGAAAAGACAACAAACAAATTTTTCTAATGAACTAGGCAAACAAATAAAGAAAATAAACAACAACGACAACAACAAAGGTAGAAGAATACGAGATGGGACGGAGGTTAAGTTAGGATGAAGCCTGCATCTTCCATATTGCCAACCTAAACTACAAGCATGAAGAGAATTGGGAGCAGGATGAGGAAGATGCTAACGTTTCTCTTCTTTCTTTTCCCCCCCCCCCCTCCCCCCCCCCCCCCCCCCCCCCCTCTCATTCTCCGTGCCCCCATGCATTACTCCCACACTGCTCATCCGGCTACCCCACATGGGCAGTGCGTAAGAGCCGTCCCACTCACCTTTATCAGGCAACCCACCAGGAGACAACTGCCTGATGCCGACTATTTCGTGGCCTTCAGTGGTGACTGTGTCTAATGGTTTTAAGCAGTATACCACCTACTAAGACTCCTCAGACGACAACAC
>CM031595.1:146899639-146909639 GCA_018398815.1 Conus ventricosus
AGATAAGCAAGCCGACGAGCCAATCAGTCAGGGGGTCGCCGTCAGGTCACTGACACAGGTTCTCTGTGGAATGCTGCTGAATGCGAGGAGCAGGTGAAAGTCGTGTATTTCATAACAAAGCCCCCATCCCACCCCACCCCCTCTCCTTCCTCCACCTCTTCCCCCCCCCCCCCCCCCACCGTCCCCACATTAAAATGACAGGAGTATCTTCAGTTCCGTGGGATAGTATTAGGGAGGAAAGGGGGGAGGGGGGTGCTGAAAAGGATGGGGAGGGAGAGGGGGTAGAGAGACTAGACTGGAGTCTGAATGTCTGCATTACCAACTTTCAGAGGGCAAGAAGGAGTACAGTCCTCAACAACGTTGCCATGTTAAGGGAAACAGTTTTCAGTGGTTACGATATATATAAGTATATATATATATATATATATATATATATATATAATATATATATATATATATATGTAAAGGGATTAGGTTTGATTTTGGAGTCGCTTGACTGGAAGCAGAGTAGTTGGATAGTGGTGGCATCCAGTTCGATTTTTCGAAAGGCAGCATCTCTGCATGGAGCCGAGAATTGTTAGGAAAATGGGAATCTTTGCCTCCTGCACCGGGGTCGACTGGTCTATTACGCCTCGTCGCGTCCCCCCTCCCCCCAAGACTCAGTCATCATGCCGAAACACGATGAACACAGTATCGGCTGGGAACATTCTCATGACACTGACGCGTTTTCGCTTAGAGAGAGAGAGAGAGAGAGAGAGAGAGAGAGAGAGAGAGAGAGAGGGAGAGAGAGAGGGTGGGGGGGGGGAGTGGTGGTGGTGGTAGGTTGATTCGCTAAACACTTTGAACAGAAACTGACGTAATCAAATTCCACTAGCAACAAAGGCCTTAAAACATGACTGAGAGCGGAAAGGTTATTTATCTTTTTATGGCCTCGGCTTCTGAGTAAGGAAAGGTCAAGGATATGCATTTCGCCAAAAATATTTCCCTAACAACCTTTCTGTACAGCAAGGCCAAAATGGATAAAAAGGGAAGCTGTTGTTACATCTCTCTTGAGTAAGAATGTGACACGTTAAACTATTTGTAAAGGTACCGGCAATAAAGAAAGCGTAGACCTCCGCCACATAAATTTATTTTCTGCCGTGGGGAATAGTTGGCGTGGACTGAAAGAGTTACTTCCCATGTAAGTTCTTGTGAAAAGAGCAAGAAAATATAAAATGTCAACATTCACATAACTGAAACTTTCAATATTCCACGAAAATATGTCTTCATTGAGAAAGATACACCCGAAAGTACCACCATCTCTTTGTATATACCTCCATAGAATATTAAAATCTTTTAATTTCATTGTCCATGTTCAGGAGAATATTTGTCGTAATCTTGCTGAACGGATCCATGATCCGCCATAGTTACGTGTTTACAAAACGGATCCCATGGGCTCATGCCTGCGCCACATGACATATTCCCACCAAATTCTGTTAAAATCGCTCCTGCAGTTTTTGTGTAATTCTGCTGTCTAACAAAAAAAAAAAAAAAAAAAGAAAGAAAGAAAGAAAGAAAGAAACAGACACTGGTGAAGACATGACCTCCATGACAAGGGGTAAAGGCACGAGGAGAACCGATTTTGCTAATCAGACATATTCAATCAAGACTGGATGCACTCAGCCGAACTGATTACGAAAGTACCCTCATTATTCTCGCTTGAATATATCATCAAGAAGGGAACCTATTGAGAATGTACAACAACAAAAATACTTTACCTCACAAGGGGAAGTCTGTATCACACGAACAAAAAAATCATCGAAAACGAAACAAACAGGACTTCTGCAGGTAGAAAGTCCGATAACTATTTCTCGAAAAGAAAAAAAGACGATAATTTAAGATGATCTTAAAAATCAATGATTCTCTTAGAAGAAAACAACCAAAAACCTTGTCCAGCCGGCAGCGAAACGAACTAGTCGAAAAGAAAGTCCCAACCGACTAACCGAGTCCAACGCCAACTAGAAGAAGTAAAGCAGCTGGGCAGACACTTTCGCTTGGCCGCATTGAGAGGTGGGGGTGGACGGAAGGAGGAGGGGGAGGAGGAGGAGGGGAGAGAGAGAGAGAGAGAGAGAGAGAGAGAGAGAGAGAGAGAGAGAGACAGAGACATAGAGAGAGAGAGACAGAGACAGAGAGAAAGAGAGACAGAGAAGCCCAGACTGAGCAAAAGGGCAAAAGCAAAGGACGTATGGCTGTCAGGATAATACAGGCAAGAGCTGGCTGGCAGCACCTCCATGTGTTCCAGATGCAGCAGCACTCAGCCTGCAGCTCGCAACGCACCTTGATTAGAGAGTACCTGTTCTACGCCTGGCTGTCTCTCTTACCTGTCTGCTTCCTAGTCTAGTTCAGCACCGTGACCGAGTTGTGTGGCTGTGCAGTCGTTAGAATAAGATGGGGACGAGTATGTTCTTTTTTCCCAGGCTTTCTTTCTTTTCTTGTATTCTTCCTTAGCTTTGCTCCTTTGAACCCACGCTCTCTCTTGAAATGTTAGTGTGCGTGTCGTTCGCACGCGCGCGCGCACGCACCCACGCACACACATACACACACACACACACACGCGCGCGCGCGCGCATACAAACATATACGACAGAGAAACAACTAAACACGCGTCAATATTTACGGGAGTAAAAGCACACATAAACCACCATCATCAAGAATGTAATATTCATCATCATGATTGTTTACAATGACACGACTCGCTTGTCTCCGAAAGGCAGTTTTGTCCAGTATTTAATAATATTTATAGTGTCAATAACAACAACTGCAGCAGCTGCTGTTCATGATGATCAAGAAGAAAGGAGAGGGGAGGGGGGAGATGGTAGTATTTCATGAACGAGTGCTCCATAATCACAGAAAAAGCTCCGTAGTGCAGTCTTCACAAACCCTAATGAACGGCATTCTCCATAACAAATATAGGTGAGAATGCCGCTGTAAATCATTACCAAACACATTTACAGCACAGTTACTACCTTAGCAAAGGTGCTGTTTTCTGAAAAGAGGCATGCGTATTGTTACCTATCGGTTAGCGATTTCTCGACCGACCCATCTGGCCGCAGAGAGGAGAAAATAGTTGCCCGGTGGATCGGAATTTTAGTGCCGACAAAAACCCCACTCCTTGCCAAGCCAGCTTTAGAGACTCAGCGCTGACTTATCCAAATATCTTTGGCCACTGGGCTTGGACTACGAGTGGTCAGAGAACGCACTGCTCGATTTGAGAGTTCAATGACATCTAACAGCTGACAGCTAAAACATCTCTCAAAGAGTCCAATGCAATGTCTCAGTAGCCGTCGATGCCATGTTAGACAATGTTAAGCTAGCAAACATTTGAGTAGAAATACCATTAAAAAATACAAATGAAATGTTTTGTACAGGGTTAAAGTTCGAAAACTAGGGTGGGTGGTGGGTGGGGGTAGCACACAATATCCGAACAACAGTCAGTACTTTTAAAACCGATTTCCTAACTGTTTGTGGAAATGGAAATAAATTAACTTTTGCAAACAACAAATCGGTCGCTCCTATCTTACCCATTCCGTTATCCTGACAGGTCAAAAGCCTTTTAAAGGGTAGTGTGCCATAAACCCATCAGTCTCAGACTTACGCTATTGCACTGTTGGAGGTACCTCACACATGACGTAAACGGCCTATAAAATGAAGTCTCGCGCTCAGCTTTTAAATCGTACTCAAATACAGACTTGCTCAAGTCCATGGAAAAAAAGTGATGCAAGTTGACGAGGTCACGTGATCTAAAACGTGTACTATTTTCAGCCAGTCTCGAGGCACTAGAAAGCAACATTAACACCTGTAGACAACACAGCGGGAGACAGGCCAAAAACACATGCTTAAGCGCCTCACCCACTTCTCACCCACCTCCACCCCATCACACACACTTGGCTCTCCTAACAAACATACACGCGTGTGCGAGTAAGTTTGCATGCACAATCATGAGCATGCATGAGCCACCCGCCCACCCACCCACCCGTGCACACGCCAGCCCTTTCTCTCTCTCTCTCTCAGACACGCACCACACACACACACACACACACACACACACACACGGCTTCAGGCAGATGTTAGCTAGTTCAATGTCATTAAATAACAACAGAGCAACGTTCGACCTGTGTGGATGGCATGGACAGGGACTGAACAAAGAGCAGCCTTCGCGTTTGTCAGCATGAGCGGTGCAGTGAAACAAAATGGGTTCTTCGTTCTTACCCTCATTTCTACAGGATGGGCAAACGATAACCTTAGAACAATAATATGAGAGAGAGAGAGAGAGAGAGAGAGAGAGAGAGAGAGAGAGAGAGAGAGAGAGAGAGACAGACAAACAGACAGACAGAGACAGAGAGACAGAAGAGCAGAGGTGGTTATATGAATAGAAACAGACAGGTAAAGCCATTTTTAAAACGAGGTGACAGAGGGCGGAAAACGAAGCAAAATTTAAAAAGAAGAGCGGTTAGTTACCGCCACGGGTACAGACTAACAGATTACAGGACAAACACTCAGGTAAAGTCATGTTCCTTATGGCCCGATTGACCACACCAGGGCTGCAAGCAAATTCAAAACAAGCCGAAACTGAAATATAAAAAAAGCAAAATCTAAACAAATCAAGTCATTAATCTGACGAAATCTAACTCCGACACGTTAAGTCTGAGAAAAAAAAAATGATTTCGTTACAGTAAAAAGTCGAATCAGGTGGAAGAGCTCAGAACAACAGCATGATATTCGCAGTAAAATGTGTAGTAATACACATCCAAATACTCGTATTTTTTTCAAAGAAATGTAATATCCCCCAATCCTACTCCCGAAAACAACAACAACAAGAACAAACAAAAGAAGAAACACAGAACTGTCCGCGAGACAAGACGCTGCAACTTTAAGCAGCATAGCCGCAGTTCAAAATGCCAGCCATACTTTTAACAGATGGGAGCGCAGCAGACTTTGGAAGAAGAAAGAAAGAATGACGTTTCTCCTCCAGGCATCCAAAGCAAAGCACAGACAACAGCTCGTGGCCAGCGAAAAAACACTTTCACACCAGTCCACTTCTGATCAAAGACAATCATCCAATTACATCAAGCACTCGGGAACACGCACCAACACACATGTAAAGAGAGATGCAGCGACTCCTTCGGTCAGTAGTCCGTGACTTTCGGTAGTGCTGGGGAGGTAAGTTGTGCACACCGGTGCAGCGGATTGGATTCGCGCCGACTCCTGTTTTTACACCGGGCAAAGATGCATCATTACAGAAATTTTACAGGAAAGGAAAAGCCAACACTGATAATTTCAGATTACTAATGCCAATGACTGAAATGACCGGTTATACTATGTGTCTGGTTTCGCTATTGTTACCTTTTTTCTTTTTTTCCTCCCTCTCTCTTTCTTAATTTCTTTCTATCATCCCGTCTCTCTCTCTCTCTCTCTCTCTCTCTCTCTCTCTCTCTCTCTCTCTCTCTCTCTCTCTCTCTCTCTTTCTTCCCTTTTTTCTGATTGGAAGTTGGGGAGTGGACGTGGGGAGGGGGGAGTTTTTGTTTTAACTGTTCGTTTTTTTCTCTCCAGGAGATGCATTAGAATAAACCAGAAGGCTCAAATCAAATGAAAAAAGAAAAGGGGAAGAAAATGAGCCGTTTCGGAGTACAGACTATTGAAACTAAACGTATTCTGGAATCCGGAATATGGAAGCTGAGGCACTTTGGGAGAGTGAAACATGAAAGGAGGGGTGACGGTGGTGAACGGGTCAAATGTGGGTCCTTCGGGAAATACGGAAGACGGGAGTAACTGGGACTGTCTCTGCATGAACCTGTCCTGGTCCAGACTGAACCCCACGATAACACATGGTGGATATTTTGAAAATGAAACATCGTGCATATTTTGAAATAAAACGAATTTGAAAAATGTTTGTTTATATAAATGGAAATGTTCTCAAACATTCCAGAATACGTACACTAGAAACAAGAGAAACATCTACTAAGATGTAAATCACAAACCAATGCAGGAAAATAACAAATTAAAAAAACCAACAACTGAGAAGATACCAGCTGTGTGAAGGATAACATGACGATGTCTTCTGAAGCTATTCCAAACACAGCAACAGACCACACATGGAAAGGAAAATGGGGCGGCAGAAGAAATTCTGCGTTGCAAGAGTAGATTTCACGCACGCGCGCGCACACAGACACAGACACACACAGCTAGCTAAAATTTGGATTGGTCAAAAACATCTATGTCTCTGGGACTGACCTGCTAGGCGAGGGAAATGGCTACTGTTGCCCATTTAAGATCGATTTAGAAAAAGAATGAGCTCGAAAAGGATAAAAGTTCGTTCGGAAAAAAAGATGAACTTTGTCCAGAGTTGAAGCAGGAGAATAACCTCTCTCTCTCTCTCTCTCTCTCTCTCTCTCTTCTCTCTCTCTCTCTCTCTCTCTCTCTCTAGTAATTTCCTTGTTCTGCGCTGTTTGTTTCACTTTTCGGTTTATACTTGTCTGTCTTGTTCATTTCTCTTACCTGAGGAAGTCAAGCGGTCGAAACGCGCTGCTTGCCTTGTATTTTGCTTTTTTGTTTGTTTGTTTGTTTGTATTGTGTTCGTTTGACAGTTTGTTACTTCATCTGTTCTTCCCTGGAATCCAAACGAGGTCATACCAAAGAGGCATTTCTGCGCTCACACATTCAGGAAAAGTCCGCCAAACACACAGACTGGGGGAGAAACTTGGTGCACGACACGGGGAGGAGAAGATGTAGACCCGGCAGGTGATCTCAAGGTGACCACTGCCGGCTGTGTGCTTGTGGAAGTGTAAACACCTACGTGCGCTCACCTGCACGAGAGGCAAACCTGTAGGAAGCGGCCTAGAAGAGAAAGAAGTCTTTTTGACGCATTTTTTCTCTCTTCGCCATGTGTGTGTGTGTGTGTGTGTGTGTGTGTGTGTGTGTGTGTGTGTGTGTGTGTGTGCGTGTGCGCGCGCGTGAACGTGTGTGTACGTGTACGTGTGTGTGTGTGTGTGTGTGTGTGTGTGTGTGTGTGAGAGAGAGAGAGAGAGAGAGAGAGAGAGAGAGAGAGAGAGAGAGAGAGAGAGTATGCGCGCGTGCATATGTATTCGTGTATATGTGGGGGTGAAGGTGGGGTTGAGGCTGGTAGGCTGGTGGGTGCGTGGGCGGAGGGGCGTGATTGAGCAGGCCTGCGTGTACATTCTAAGGAGATCAGATAATCTAACTACGTGTGGTGGAATCCGTACACTGAAAACTCTCACTCTCTCTCTCTCTCTCTCTCTCTCTCTCTCTCTCTCTCTCTCTCTCACACACACACACACACACACACACACACGCGCGCATAGACACATGCACGCAGAGAGAGACAGAGACAGACAGACAGCGACAGAGAGAGACAGACAGATAGACAGTCAGAGACAGGGACAGACAGAAAGGGACAGAGAGCAGACAGATAGACGGACAGACACAGAAAAAGCTTTCAGTATGTCAGTGCGTTTGTGTGTGTGCTCGCGCGAGCGCGTGTGTATGTGCGCGAGCATACGTGCGTGCGTACGTGTGTGTGTGACTCTGTGTGTGTGTGTGTGTGTGTGTGTGTGTGTGTGTGTGTGTGTGTGTGGTGTGTGCGTGCGTGCGTGCGTGCGTGCGTGCGTGCGCGCGCGCGCGCGCGCGTGTGTGTGTGTGTGTGTGTGTGTGTGTGTGTGTGTGTGTGTGTGTGTGTGTGTTGTCAGTACAACACTATGTTAATCTGACAGTAAATGGTTTCAGTCAGTCAGTCAGTCAGTCAGTGTGTGTGTGTGTGTGTGTGTGTGTGTGTGTGTGTGTGTGTGTGTGTGTGTGTGTGTGTGTGCGCGCGCGCGCGCGCGCGCGTGCGAGAGAGAGAGACACTTGACACTTTGACACTTTGATATTTTATTGTCATTACCAAACAGGTCTTTTGACAAGGGGGGAGAGGTAACAGAACAGTAACATTTCCCTCTTCCTTTCCTTCAAACAAATAGCACACATTCATTCCTAGTGAGCACCAAATCAAAGCTTAAAAACAAATAAATTCATAACATTTCCTTATGTCCTCAGTGCGAGAGAGAGAGAGAGAGAGAGAGAGAGAGAGAGAGAGAGAGAGAGAGAGAGAGAGAGAGAGAGAGCAAGAGAGAGATAATTTCCATGTTCAATGGACATGTGATATTTGGGAAATCGTGGAAATAGCTAACAATTTACTTAAACAAAAACGCCTACTTCACAAAGGGACCAAAGTATGAAACTTGGCACATCAACCCAACTTCCGAAACTATTTTCGTCTTCTGATGTGCGTGCAGCTTAGATCCAAGTTTACCATCACGTGGTCTGCTATCCATTCACCAACGTTGACGTGGTGTGATACTGGCAAAATAAAAAATTTAAAAAAAACACCTTTTTTACGATTTTCCAAATGATACCCTGCTTCCTTACAGTATACAGGAATCACACACATTTTCAGTAACCCCTTAAGAACGTTATTTTTTTTTTTTCACTTGGGCCTATTGGTTTGCTTGTCTCTCGACAGAATTACACAAAAACTGCAGGGCCGACGAAGCCAAACTTGTTGGAAAGATGGAATATAAGTGAATGAGGAATCCATTAGATTTTGGTGCACGTGCCCACCCATAGTGTGCACCCGAATGAGGGGTAGATCCAGTCTCCGTTTTATACTAGTGGAGGACTACGCTCTCTCGAATGACCTTTCAGGTGGCACTGCTTCTGATGATGCAGTGCCCACAAACATGTTTACATAAAGAATGCAGAAACTACGGTTAAACAGGGGGTATAAGAAGACAGATACGAGGGTATACAGTGATAAATATATAATCACTATAGAAATGTCTTAGTAATGGTTCTGACAATGCAGTATCCATGAAGAAATATTAATGTGAACACAAAGAAAGCAGAAGTAATGGTTAAATTGGGGAACAGGAGGGTGGGGGTGGGGTAACAAAATTAAGGTTGTGAAAAGAAGACACATGACAGAGTGTAATATGTGAATTGAAACAAATGCTTTGCACCACTGCGGTGTAGGGAAGTTTCACGAGTTGTCCATTCCTGCTCCTTAGGATACTTTTACTGCAGTCTTATGTAATCTTTTCAAGAAGACGGAGGATGAAAGAGAGAGAGAGAGAGAGAAGCAGTTTGCTATACTTTGGCCTTAGGCCAAAACACAACGGGATCGGGAAGAATTGTAACAAATGGTTTTCTTTACATCCTGAGAGAGGTAATGTAACACGGATCTGTATTGCATATGCAGTCACAAATACACAGGTATTTTTCTAACCTGCCTAATCATCACAGTTTTACGGGCTTACACAAAAAGATATACGTGGACAAGTTATGCCCTGTTATTTGTTTCAATCAAATCACACAGTGGTAATGGTTACAGTTATTCCAAAACATCGTTCTAAGGTCGTCGCACAAGAAACAGATATGAAAAGGGCATCATCTTCAAATCTTGTCCAGCAGAGTGGACATATGTACTTTGTCTGTATTGTTTTCACAACATTCATGACTATTGCGTCTTGAGCGTGAAAAGCAGTAAGTATCCACACGACTTATGAATTGTTCTTTTTCAAAAACACTTGTGTATTGAAAGATCTGTAACAAAACAAACAACAACAAAAAACAAGAGAGAGAGAGAGAGAGAGAGAGAGAGAGAGAGAGGGAGAGAGAGAGAGAGAGAAGGCAGACAGACAGACAGACAGACAGACAGACAAAGAGACAGGGACAGAGACAGAGAGAAAACAGTGTATCACTCATCACTAGTATAGTAGAAGGTTATTAAACTGTGCATCTGCAATTTTTTTAACTGGCATAGGTGAAGCTTGTTCAACTGTGCAGTATAGATTTCTGATTGTGTGGGAAAACAAAAACTACGTAATGAGGCAGCTGCTATAATTATCTTTTTGTTTTCAGATTACATGTGCCCACACAAGCTGGATGTCAGGAGGCTGGGTTCATGGAC
>CM031595.1:146924639-146937139 GCA_018398815.1 Conus ventricosus
CCCATCACTGGTGTGGGCGAACCTTTGAGGTAAAGCATAAAAACGTGTTCTCTTAAAACTCCCTTGGTCCTCTCCAACTCATTCACTGTTGTTTTGGTAACTCTCTGTTTGTTGTGTAGGGCACGCTCTCTCTCGCTCGCTCTCTCTCTCTCTCTCTCTCTCTCTCTCTCTCTCTCTCTCTCTCTCTCTCTCCTTCTTCTTCTTCTTCTTCTTCTTCATTATTTACTTTACTGTCTTGTTCTGCTTCTTATTGCCTATCCTCAGCAAGTTCCCAAATCGGTGTTGGCCCATTTCAGTGTTGCTTTTATGCATAACCAACAGAAGCACTCACAGACAGGACACAGAAACCTCAGCTACGAACCAGTCACCTTGACTAAATTATAAGCACTCCGTATATATTCAGACAATAAGCATCCTCAAACCCTTAAGCGCACATAACAGTTAGTGATAGATTTTTTTAAAACGAAGTAAACCAGCATGAGCCAGTCACTACAAACACTAGCAACATTTTGTGCAGATTTCTGACGCCTGTAGTCCCGGCGCAACAGTTTACAATCTGCAAAACGCTCCAAGCAAGTGGTTCGCAGCTTCCTTCGCAGGATCTCTCTGAGCGTGATAGGTATAGTCAGATGGTTTCTAGTCCTGAATAAATATGAAGCAGCTGCAGCTTTAGTTCTTCATATAAAAGAGATGTTATTTCTGGTGGTGAGATGTGTGTGTGTGTGTGTGTGTGTGTGTGTGTGTGTGTGTGTGTGTGTGTGTGTGTGTGTGTGTGTGTGTGTGAATGTGTGCGTGTGTAAAACGGCCATCGTATAATAATGACGTAAAGGATATGAAAGTATGTGCACCTTTGCACTCGGACAACACAAACATAAATACACAAATATGCGCGTACACACGCGCGCACAATCAGAGAGAGAGAAGAGAGAGAGAGAGAGAGAGAGAGAGAGAGAGAGAGAGAGAGAGAGAGAGATCATGAACTGTTGGGCAAGTCTGGCTAATGATTAAACGGGCCAAAAAATGTATTGGCCAAACAAAATACTGGTGCAGCAAAACTCGAATAAGAAAGGTACGAGCAGAAACATGACTCAACCAACATGCGGATTTCAGCAGTGAAAGTCGTTTTTTTTTTTTCGTTGGCTCGTGGCCATTACTAAAAGTGCAGTTTTGTTGTTGTCCCAGACGCTTTGGTTGAGAAAAAAAAAGAGAAGCAACGTTGATGTGATATCCTGTACTAATGCGTACACGCTTACATTCGTCATAGCGCGAGACGAGGCAGTCACTTGAATGATAGGTGGGGGTAAGAAATCCCCCCCCCCCCCCCCCACCCGCGAACAACCTTTCTTTCCAAGTTGAACATATCCATTACAGGACTAAAAGTTCAAAAGGCTGAATCAATCATTTCATTTGTCAACAGAGAAGAAATTCTTTGGGTTTTTTTTTTAATATATTCAGACACCTGAAGATTTCTTCCCTTCAAAATTCTTTCTCAGGATGACAAAAGTACCGAGCAAAGCAAACCCAGTATACTGACTCGTGGATCAGTGTACACGTAAACTTAACACATGGGAACTTATCGTTTTTACACACAGCTTCACCCACAAAAATACACATGTGTACAGACATTCGACAAGCACTACATATGCATCCACGTGAAATAATTCAACTGACATCAATGCCTGGAGTTTTCATAAGGCGTCACAAAAACAATGTGTTCCGGTGATTTTCTTTCTCCTCCAGTCTCTCTCCCCCCCCCCCCTCTCTCTCTCTCTCTTATACAAGGTCTTTCTGATGAGAGAGTATGCAATATCATAATATCAATTCATTTGTCTTGTTATGTTTAGTGTAATGTGGATCGGTTGTTTATGATCCACACATCCGTCTGTCAGGGAAGCTGTCTTTTTTATGGAAAAAATTATTATTGTCATCATCTCTCTCTATCTCTCTCCCTCCCTCCCCCCTTCCTCTCTCTACCCTCTCTTTCCACACACATTTAAAATTAATACTTCATGATTACTTGTATAAGTTAGCTAAAATCATACCGGTATAACTAAATATCTTAAAAATGAACATACTCGACTAACACCAAAAACAGTCATAACTTCCTAACGTGAAATCCACCTTGCTCTCACAGCCATGAGCAAACATTTCCTTACAATTCTTACAGCTTACTTAAGTTTAATTCCTCGTCGCCGACTGTTTCCATCGAGTTCGGTTTCTATGTTTTCTTAGCGATGTGTATCTGCCAGCGTTCCTCTCTTTGTACAGTTGTATGGTTGATGTCATTTATATAAAGTAAGGAATGCTGTTGACCGACTCTACACCCCTTTTCTCTCTCCCCCCCCCCCCCCCCCCACTCCCATCCATTCCCTCCCCCAGCGCAAACATTTGAAAAAACATTTGATTTGAAAAAACGCGACATTCTCTCTCTGTTTTTTCCCCCGTCTCTCTCTCTCTCTCTCTCTCTCTCTCTCTCTCTCTCTCTCTCTCTCTCTCTCTCTCTCTCTCTCTTCTCTCTCTCTCCCCCCTCTCTCTCTTCTCTCTCTCTCTCTCTCTCTCTCTCTCTCTGTTTTTGTTTTGTTTCGCTTTTTGTTGTAATTAGGTTTGTGTGCTGAAGCGCAAATCTAGTACGGGGATGCGCCCAGAAAAAAAAAAAATCAGCGACGGGTTGCCAATGGACCAGTAAACCACGAACTTCGTACACCTTAAAGGCAGCAACAAGGGTGGAAAATGCCCCTTTAGTGGGAGCAGTCGCGGTCATTGGGTGGTTAGCTGGCGGGCAGCAGAAGCCATTCATGGCACGGTTGGAATGCACTTCATTATCGTCTCTCGGACTCGCTGCTCTGACCGAGGAACCCAACTTTTGACCGACGGTCCGCGTTGTAAACACGTCTGACCACCGCTGTCATCGAGCCGCCTTATCTGTTGATCTGGTCACTTTGTCTTTGAGAGGAACCCTTCTTTGCAGACTACACTCGTTCAGGTCCTTTACATGACTGTTTTTCGTTTCGCTCGTCTTCGTTTGCTTTCCCATGTGCCGTTTAAAACCATTTTCCAGTCATGCAACTACCCTCCCCTTTTTTATCAATCCTTCTTTCCTGCATCATGCAGTCGTGCAGGAAGATCAAAATTCGAAGAGATTGGGGAGGGAGGGGGGGGGGGGGTGGGTCTAATAAATTCAGGTGTCACACTGTCACTTTTGCCCGCACGCATTCATGACAGCATTTACTCCATACGCATACGCAATCTTTCCAATCAACCAAAAGGCGCACTACCGAATGTTTTTTCTTCCCCCCTCTCCTTCAGGGAAAAACACTTTACTAAATCACATCAAACAATTTATAAAACGGATTTATTAACATGTAGCTCTCTTTTCCACTGAGAGGCAACTAACTCACGCAATGACTTCATAAAGTCACGGCCTTCACACAACATTGGCCCACAAAATCCAGACCAGGAAATAAATAATTCCAGTACTCACTGATGCCACGCCTGCATCAAACACAAGACTTCATATGGTCGTGCTTTCCTGTCTCTCACAGACATCGTATCACCCCTTTAAATTCTCCCGTCACTGGAGATAGGATTTCCAACTTCTCTTCCTCGCCTTCTCCTGTCCTGGAGAAGTGACGAGTTCCGACTCCTCTCCCTCGACTTCTCCTGACCCTGGAGAGATTACGAGTTCCGGCTCCTCTCCCTGGAGTCCTTAATTCCTGGGGCTGCCTACGGTGTGTTCCCACACCATGGCCATCTTCAACCACCTCACGGGTTGAAAGGTGAAGGGTGAAGAGTAAAAGGTGAAGGGCTAAGGTGTGAAGGGCTGAAACACGAATAAGGTTCGTGTAAGTACCTGCTTCTTAATTCAACATATGAATTCTTTCTTTCTCTTTTCTTTAAGTTTCCCCCCTGTAGCTTTCCCCAACTATCTATGGCTCACCTGGTAATGACTGGTCAGCAGAGAGGACCAACGTCCTGACAGGTTCGAGTCTCTAGGCCATCTGCTGGGTTTAAAACTGATTCTTTCCTCCTTCCTCCTAGTGAGTGCATACTCAGTGTTCAAAACACATGACCAGCTACCTTACCAGCCCTTGTTAAACTATCACTCAGTGGTCACTTTCACCAATGACCACCCTTCTTTCTTTACTGAGTCATACTCACAATTATTTGGGGACGCCCGCTACACTAGTCAAGCCACATGAATATCCTTCCTTTTTAGTAGTGGCATGGGGAAATGATTCATATTACTAACTACATGTGATGGAGCGTCACATGCCTTGATGTGAGGCTACGTCACATGACACCCCCATCCTGGGGTGAAAAAATTTTCTCCAGAAATTTTTTTTAAAGGATATACAACTTCACTTAAAACACATCTTCAGCCATGAATCTCAAAATGTGTATCATCACACAATGATTCACCAAATTAATAAGCAACGTATAGAATCAATCATCGTGATCCACCATAAATAGCATATTTCAAACTTTCAGTCTTTCAAAAAAAAACGAAATTCATAATTGATCACCACATCTCACAAAATACATTTCACAAATTACATGGATAAAACAATTAGGGATATTAACAATTCAAAGTACAACGTGTCTTCATATTATTAAGATGTGAAGCACATATTTTCCCTTGGTCTTTGTCTCACATCATATGTTTCAAAACCCTCATGAAAATGAGAATATTTCCAAGTGTAAATGTTTCTCAATAGACATGTAAACAAAATAAACATAGTTTAAACATAGTTTTTTCCCACATGTAATGTTATAGTCCATTGAAAAGTCACATGCTTTCCATTGCTGACAGTGACAAATGAAAACAATTGGTTTGTCTCATTGCACAATCAAAACATGTGTATATACATTTCTAAAGAGTTATTTGCTCATCACACATACATATATATTCATCTTCACAAGCAAGTTAGACATAATTAGTCCATGATTTTTCATTGTTTACGAAAGAATAAAGCAAAGAATAGATATGTAATACATCAACATCAAGTAGGTTTTGCTTGTAAAACATATAGTCACTTCAACAAGCAAATTAAGCATAAATACCACTTGATTTAAATAGTCAGTAGCATACAATGCACCGTCAATGTCAGCACAACACAATCATAAAGAAAGACAAAAAAACAGGAATAGTCTTTCTCTTGAAGATAGTTACATTTGTCCATGAATATTCATACACGTGACAATAAATCCGCTATGACATTTTGTGTTCCAGGCACTGGTTCAATGGTAAATTGGAATTCCTGCAATGCCAAAGACCACCTTAACAATCTACTGTTCTTAGTTTTTGACGATTGCAAGAAAGTCAATGGCCTGTGGTCAGTCTGTAACCGAAACTTTCTTCCAGTCAAGAACCTGGCGAACTTCTCACATGCCCATACAATAGCCAAGCACTCTCTCTCAATAGTGGAGTATTTCTCCTGTGTCTTTGAGAACTTCTTACTGGCGTATTGCACGGGATGTAACAAAGCACTTTTTTCCTGCAACAGTACCGCTCCCATTCCTTTGGAACTGGCATCGGTTCTCAAAATAAAGTCTTCTGAGAGGGAGGGTAACAACAGAACAGGAA
The DNA here is from genome assembly GCA_018398815.1 of Conus ventricosus. Lineage (NCBI taxonomy): Eukaryota > Metazoa > Mollusca > Gastropoda > Neogastropoda > Conidae > Conus > Conus ventricosus. The sequence goes on from CM031595.1 coordinate 146,930,224, forward strand.
ATGAGTTGAGGGTGTTCTGAACACACTCCAAAGCCTTCTGGCACTCATCAGACCACACAATACTTTTGTTCTTTGTCCCTTCGTCAGTTCAGTCAAAGGGGCCGTCAGGGACGCAAAGTGGGGTACATATCGTCTATAGTAAGACAACAATCCGATGAGTGACCTGATCTGTTTCTTTGTAGTGGGTTTTAAGTAAAGATAAAAATCTTTTCCACTTTCTTTCCCTCTGGCATCATTTTTCCCACTGAAATAGTGTGACCCAAAAACTCGAGAGTTTGAAAACCTGCACGAATTTTGGATGGTCTCGCAGTCAAACCAAAACTTCTGAGTCTGGAAAAAACTGCTCGCAAGTTAGAAAGGAGGTCACTCCATGACTTTGCAGCCAACAAAATATCGTCAAAAAACACTGACTGCACCACATTCATGGAGTTTCAGGGCTCGCATCATTCTAGCAAAAGAAGCTGGGGCATTTTGCAAACCGAATGGCATTTTCGTCCATTGGAAAAGACCAAAAGGTGTTTGAAATGCTGTCTTTTCCTTGTCAACTTCAGCCATTGGAATCTGCCAGTATCCTTTAGTCAAGTCCACTTTCACAAAATAATTTCCCTCTGAGAGCTGACACAGAAGTTCTTCAATGTCTGGGATAGGCTCGGCATCGAACACAGTGATCTTATTTACTTTTCTGTAATCGTGCAGAAACGCACCGATCCATCAGGTTTGTCCACCAATACAACTGGTGAGCTGTACGGAGACGTAGAAGGTTCTATGACCTTTAAATCCAGCATCACTTTGATTTCTCTCTCGACAACCTCTTTTTTTGCAAACGGAAGGGGGTATGGTCCTGTGCGCACTGGTATTTCAGTAGTTAACTGAATACTATGGGGTCAATACCAGTCACTGTACCTGGGGTATCTGTCAACACATCCTGAAAGTCTTTCAAAATTTCTTTGAGCTGTTCTGTTTGACTTGAAGACAAATCATTCGACAAAATCACATCATCATAGGTTTCACCTTTAACAGACAGAGTAGGAAGGGGTACAACATCATCTGCACTGGTAGATGTTAACACTCCTACATTTGCTGTTTTCACAACCTTTGATCTGTCCCTGTACGTTACATTGGGTACAAATTCATCACTGATAATGTATGTCATGTTGACACCAGTTTCTGACACAGGACATATCCACTCAACTGACTGGTTGATGGCAACATTTGTACGTTCAACATACTTCTTCAACATGTTCACATGGAATACCTTCTCAGTGTTTGCCATTTTGATCTTATAATTAACTGCAGAAAGTTTTTCGACCACTGAAAAGGACCCTTCCACATAACACGAAGCTTGTTATGTTCATCAGTAAGTAGTACAAGGACTTTATCCCCTACACTGAAGGAACGTGCCTTTGCTTTTCTGTCTGCAAAGACCTTGTACACATCTGTTTTTCTATCAGCTGACTGTTGAGCAAGCTCACATGCATCCTTCAAACGATTATGCAGTTCATAAACGTATTGGTAAACAGTTTTACTGTCAGGTATGTCCGTCTTTTCCGTCCATTGTGTCATCAGTAAATCCAAAGGTCCCCTTGGTGAGTGTCCGAAAAGAAGCTCGAATGGTGAGAATCCCAGCGTTTCGTTCGGCATTTCCCTGTATGCGAAAAGCAAAGCCGGTATGAAACGATCCCATTCATGGGGTTCTTGTCTTGCAACCTTTCTCAACATGGACTTTAACGTTCCATTGAAACGTTCAACCATGCCATTCGATTGGGGATGATATGGCGTGGTTGAGATGGAAGAGATTGACAACAGTCTGTAAATTTCTCTCATGAGATCGGAAATGAATTGCGTTCCACAATCCGAGAGAATTTCGTCTGGAAGACCCACTTCTGGAAAAAATCGCAAGTAAAGCTTCAGCGACAGACACTGTATCAATTTTTCTTCAGTGGAATCGCTTCTGGATACCTTGTCGCTGTATCCACCAAAGTTAAGATATAGCGATATCCGGAAGAAGACAGTGGTAACGGCCCAACAAGATCAATAGCTACCTTCCGAAATGGAACGGAAATGAGAGGCATTTTGTGCAAAGGTGCACATGGGACGCGACCTTTCTGAGATGTCTTTTGGCAGATGTCACATGAGCGGCAGTATTCTGTAACTTCCTTTGTGACACCTGGCCAATAAAAAGAATCAAGAACTCTCTTTAATGTTCTTTTGATTCCGCAGTGACCAGCGAACAATGCATCATGAGCCGTGTGTAGTACTGTTCTCTAAGTGGCTTTGGAACGACAACTTGTTTGTTGTCCCGTCCAGGTACACACCTGTAGAGAATGTCAGAATCCAGTATGTACGTTGGTTTGTCCGTTGGTATGTCAGTGACAGTCTGTTTAGCAGCAGAAAGTATTGTCGTCAGCGTCTCGTCTTTTCCCTGCATTTCTTTTAGATCATCTGGGGTAATCTGGAGTTCATCCAGTTTTGAGACCTTTAGCGGCTTTGTAGCCTTTCCCTGCTCTATGATGTCTGATCTGGTACTCACAAGACAAGGAACAAACGATCCTCCAGCACCACCATGTACTGTAGCGACACCTGGCAAATTGCCAAGATCAAGTCGCAGACTGGGTTATCAATAACACAGGCGGTGAGAAATCCGGAGTAGTACGGTGTATCGACTGAAATTTTCGCCAGCGGAAACGTTTCAATCTTGCTCCAAACGACCTACACTTTTGGACAGTGTTGAGATTACTGGTTTTGAAGCACGAAAGATTTTCGTACACCAGCAGTGGTGCACCCAGTGTCTCGCAAAACCGAAGCCTGCAATCCATTGATGGCTCCGTTTTCTAACACCAGTCCATCAACAGCTTGATGTGGTGCCAAAACAAGGCCTTCTTCACAATCAGTGGAGACTAATGCGGGTTTTGAATCATTTGGTTTGAAAGGGCAATTCCTTTTCAAATGGAACTTGCAATCGCAATAGAAACATCGCATTGTCTGATCGGCAGCTGACTGATTTTGTGAACTTCGGTTCTGTCCACGAACTGGCCCAAAAGGTCTACGTGGTGGTCGTTGTCCACGACCTCGGAACGTTTGCTGAGAAGTAAAGGGTCTTTCCGGCGGTGAGTACTGGTACTGACGAAAGTCACTCGAACCGCGAAAGATCCCTGTCCGTTCCTAGGATAAGTATATCCTTGAGGACTCAGAAATGACCCACGATTTCCTTTCCTGTAACTTCCCTGTCCGATGGGATAGTACATGACGCATGAGACTCAAAGATGGAAAATTCTCCTTTCCTAGCCACGCCCTTACTGGGTGAGCGATACAATACTGATCACACATCTGACACATTTCCTCAACGTTTTCAAATTGCCTTTCTTTAAGGAAAGTGGCCAGATCTTTGCTCACGCTCTGGAAAAGTTGTTCTCTAAGAAGGAGATCTCGCAGTGATTGAAAAGTTTTGTTCGTCTTTGATAAATCGATCCATCGATCTAAACAATGACTCATACGAATTAGAAACGACGGAAACGATTCTCCTTTGTCAGGGCGCACAGAACGGAAACGTTCGTGAAAACGATCAGCAGAACATTGAAATTTCTTGAGGAGTTCTTCTTTCAACTGATCCCAAGTTAAATTTTGTTTCGCCGCGAGTGTGTGGTACAGTGTCAAAGCGCTACCTTAAACAACGACGCAATATACAATGTCCACTTCTCCTTTGGCCAACCACAAGACGTTGCGTGACTTTCAAAACGGAAAAGAAAACTATCAATGTCATCCGTTTTTTCCTCGAAAGGCGGTAACTTTGGAATATATGCCGCTTTTGGTTGAGGCGTGGCTGCGGAAACCGACTGGTGGAACTGGTGGAGGTTCTCTTGATGCCTGTATTCTTTTAATTTCAGCATCAGTCTCTAGTTCTAACTGCCTCAACTTAAATTGACGTTTCTTCAGCTTCAGCTTCCCTCTGTAATCTTTTTTCTTCAGCTTCAGCTTCCCTCTGTAATCTTTTTTCTTCAGCTTCCCTCTGTAGTTTTTTTTCTTCAACTTCAGCTTCCCTCTGTAGTTTTTTTTCTTCAGATTTAGCTTCCCTCTGTAGTCTTTTTTCTTCAACTTCAGCTTCCCTCTGTAATCTTCTTTCTTCACTTTCTAGTTTCCTTTCTTCACTTTCTAGTTTCCTTTGATTTTCTTCTCTCTCTCTTAGCCTGTCTGCCCTATCTATGCATTGTTGCACATAGTTGGTAAGTTTTTCTCCATCAAAACCCAAGCGCTCCGCTTGTTGAACATATTTATCAAATCATCCATAATGAACTGTCAACAGATATAAACACAACACAATTTCTAAATATGAATAAAAATAAGGCGATATACGATGATGTTTTATGTTTCACAAAAACGTAATTATAGTATATACAAATAAAGAATTCAATTTCCGGACTAAACAGAAAACGGCTTACTAAAACAAGGTAGATATGAAACACAAGGAATGTATTTTTCCAGAAATATTTTGTTCTCGAAAACAGGTATCAATTTGGAATTTAAAAAAAAATTAAGTTCAATGCTAATCTGTTTTTCCTAGGAAAGGAAAAAAAACACAATAAAGTTTTCTGAAAATAAATTCTTTATAAAGTCTAAGTTCTTAAATGTTCTTGTTGTCAGTCTTTCTTTCTTACTTAATTTCAAATGAATTTACAAAACAAATGTATCGCCTTATTACGATAAATGAATATAAATTTACAAAACAAATGGAAGCACAAACAATTAAAAAGAGGGAAGAAACACAAACTAGCGGAAATCCTACCTAAAAGATGAAAATGTTGAAAAGAAAACTAGATAGGAGCTTATTGGGAGAGGTTTAAGAGGTTTTGAAAAAGGGGGTGAAAAGGAAATGAAAGGATACACAGGACCAGAACAGTGAGACGAAATCAAGAACAGCAAAAGAAGCCCTCAGACAGCACCCTAGTGGTCACTGTCTCCCGTGAAACTGGAGACGGGAAAAACAAATCACTCACAATATACACAACACTACAGTAATAATGCAAAATGCTAAACAATCAATAAAAAAAATGCACATTCACCCAAACTCAAAGAAAATCTCGCACCACACACAGAAAAAAAAAATAATCAAAAGATAAAGATGTTTATTGGGTTGAGCGGTAATCAACTCCACCACCTACACTATTTGCGTGACGGAGGTGAAGTCAATCCCACACTCTGAGGGGCAAGGGGAAAAATCAAAATGAAACAATAGGAAAGGGAAAGAAATAGATACTTACGAGAAGGGAAGGACTACCGACTCCCCAACGCCATGCCCCCCTGCTAAACGCAGGAAGAGGTTGGGGCTATCAGTCCTGGGGAAGGGGACAAAACAAAATCTAATACTCTAGGGGAAGGACGGCGACTCCTCAACGCCCTGCCCCCTTGCTGCCAGGCACGAGCAAGAGGAGGTTGAGGCTATCGTCCTGAGGTGGGGAAGGGTCAAAAGAAATCCTACCAAAAAAAAAAACCCTTAACGGAGTAGAGCAACCAAAAGAAATGTCAACCACCCGAAACACATAGAAATAGAAGAAAACACAAATGCAAATATTATATACAATAAATAATCAACTAATTTCTTTTCTTTTTTTTTTTTCCTTTCCCTCAACCCCTTGAGGGTACAAATCAAAATCTTTTTCTTTTTTTTTTCCTTCCCTCAAACCCTTGAGGGTACAAATCAAAATCTTTTTTTTCCTTCCCTCAAACCGTTGAGGGTACAAATCAAAATCTTTTTCTTTTTAATGTAAATATATCTTTTTTTTCCAGGGGAAACAAAACGGCAGCTACGTCGGGGTCACCACTGTCACACTCACTTTTGCCCGCACGCATTCATGACAGCATTTACTCCATACGCATACGCAATCTTTCCAATCAACCAAAAGGCGCACTACCGAATGTTTTTCTTCTCCCCCTCTCCTTCAGGGAAAACACTTTACTAAATCACATCAAACAATTTATAAACGGATTTTATACATGTAGCTCTCTTTCCACTGAGAGGCAACTAACTCACGCAAGACTTCATAAAGTCACGGCCTTCACACAACATTGGCCCACAAAATCCAGACCAGGAAAAAAATAATTCCAGTACTCACTGATGCCACGCCTGCATCAAACACAAGACTTCATATGGTCGTGCTTTCCTGTCTCTCACAGACATCGTATCACCCCTTTAAATTCTCCGTCACTGGAGATAGGATTTTCCAACTTCTCTTCCTCGCCTTCTCCTGTCCCTGGAGAAGTGACGAGTTTCCGACTCCTCTCCCCTCGACTTCTCCTGACCCTGGAGAGATTACGAGTTCCGGCTCCTCTCCTGGAGTCCTTAATTCCTGGGGCTGCCTACCGGTGTGTTCCCCACACCATGGCCATCTTCAACCCCTCACGGGTTGAAAGGTGAAGGGTGAAGAGTAAAAGGTGAAGGGCTAAGGGTGAAGGGCTGAAACACGAATAAGGTTCGTGTAAGTAACCTGCTTCTTAATTCAACATATGAATTCTTTCTTTCTCTTTTCTTTAAGTTTCCCCCCTGTAGCTTTCCCAACTATCTATGGCTCACCTGGTAATGACTGGTCAGCAGAGAGGACCAACGTCCTGACAGGTTCGAGTCTCTAGGCCATCTGCTGGGTTAAAACTGATTACTTTCCTCCTTCCTCCTAGTGAGTGCATACTCAGTGTTCAAAACACATGACCAGCACCTTACCAGCCCTTGTTTAAACTATCACTCAGTGGTCACTTTCACCCAATGACCACCCTTCTTTCTTTACTGAGTCATACTCACAATTATTTGGGGACGCCCGCTACACTAGTCAAGCCACATGAATATCCTTCCTTTTTAGTAGTGGCATGGGGAAATGATTCATATTACTAACTACATGTGATGGAGCGTCACATGCCTTGATGTGAGGCT
>CM031595.1:146954639-146959639 GCA_018398815.1 Conus ventricosus
ACACACACACACACACACACACACACACACACACACACACACACACACACAGGCATACATACATACATACATACATACATACATACATACATACATACATACATACATACATACATACATACATACATAAACACAAGCGCGCGACAAGCAAGATTTTATCTTTTTTTAAGAATACAAATGATGTACATAAAAATTATTATAAAAAGCATTTCCATCACATCACATGACAGCAAAAGCTGATCAACACTGTGCAGCAGCAGTTCACCAAAGCAATGCGTGCGCTACTAATACAGCAGGCTATTGAAGAGGAGGCATCTATGCTTCATGGAGTTCCGTCAGGGTTGCCATCTATCTCCCACACTTTTTAAAACATCCCTAGAATGCATCATGACTGACGCAACTGAACATCATGTCAGCACAGTCAACATAAGAGACAGATCCATCACACACCTTTGCCTTGCACATGTCTAACGGCCTGGCAAGAAGTGAACAAGAACTCGTCATGCTTGTGACAAGAGTGGACGAAACATTAACAAGACATGGCATGGAAAGCATGGAGAAGACCAAGCTGATGGCCATACAGCCACAACACTGCCATCAATACTGATGTCACTGTCCTTTTACAGAAGCTAGGAACTGTTCAACAGTTAAGTAACTGGGATGCATCAATAGCGATGAAATATCTAAACCTGAAATTCTTTCAAGGTCAAAGTCAACATAGCACTGTCCAGATTATAATCTGGAGCCCCCCTTCAGAAGTACAATAACATCTCTATGAACACCAGATAAAGCTCCTGGTGCATTGGTATAGTCCATCTTCCCGTATGCACATGAGACATGGACCCTCAAAGGGGGTCTGGAAAGAAGAATTCAAGCTATGGAAACGAGGCATTACCGCAAGATACTAAACATCAGATTATCACCAATATACAAGTGCGTCAAACATGAAGCAGGTCATAGGACCATGTGAAGATCTACTGACATCAGTTAAGAAAAGAAAACTAGGTTAGTGTGGCTACGTAACAAGATCCAACGGCCGCGCTGAAACAGGTCTCCAGGGAACCGTTGAGAGAGCGAGATTGAGGGGAAAACAGAAAAACAAAACAAACAAAACAAAAAACGGTGGCCTGACAACATGGACAGGGACAACGACTTCAGAGACCCAGGCCTTGGCACACAGCCAATAGTACTGGAGGAACCTGGTGAACTGTTCTGAAGTCTGGCGCCCCAAGGACTCCCCGGGGAGTTATGAGAGACGAAGAAGAAGGCTCTTCCTCCGAACAGAGTTTATCCTGATACCAGTGTACGTAAAGGCGATATCTGAAACAGCTGCGTTATAACTGTGTTCAAACACTTCCAAAACACCGAAATCTTGTAACTCAAAAAGCGGATTTCTTTTTAAAGCTTCACCATTGCAACCGAAACTATAGAACGGAGCTGCTTCTGTACTGTGAACTGTTTAGTCTGGCAGATATTTAATCCACATGCACGAAGTTATAAGAGGCTACCAAACTTAACATACATGCGCTCAGCAGTCCACCATTGCGGAGGCTATGCTGATTTCCTATACGTTTTCAACCGTTCATACTTTTGAAACTTACTGGATATAATATACGCACTTGGCACATCCCTATTTGGTTTGATCTGAAAAAGGGCTCTGGAGAGAAAGAACTGGGAACCGGTAACGGACTGTGCACTGAGCAGCTGTTAATTGTGTTTTGCCAGTGCTTAGTCTCTTCCCTGAATAGTACAAGACAAATTCCACATGGCGTCAGAAGTGGGATTCGAACCCACGCCCACATTCGTGGACCAGAAGTGGCAGAATTGTGAAGAAGTCAGCAAGACCGGACTTACGAAGAACCTGTTGATGAAATCTGACCTAAATTACTACGTTGTAAGACACTTCCACCTAGAGACAATATTCTGTCATATGGATACAGACTTTGAAAGTTGTTTAATGTTCTGTTTTGTTAAAGAAAGGGGGGTGTAATACACGCACTTGGCACATCCCTATTTGGTTTGATCCGAAAAAGGGGGCTAGAGCGAGAGGACTGGGAACTGGTAACGGGCTGTGCACTGGGCAGCTGTTAATTGTGTTTTGCTAGTGCTTAATCTTCCCTGAATAGTACAGGACAAATTCCTCATTGCAGTAAATGAGAAAGGAAAGGTTCCGATTTTTGTTTTAATTCCCGAGTACTCTTGCAGGTATTCACGCTGGATCAACTCAGTGATAATGATCAAAAACACATAAGCGTTGGTCGGCCAGTCAGTCTTGCAAATGTTTGGAGAGCTTCAGCAATATACGACAGAATTTGTCATTTTACCTGCTTATAAAAAATCTATTTGTAGACTTACAACTTTTATAAGTCCTGGCGACCATTGACCTCAGGTATAGTAAGGATTCTGTATCAGCTGAGCCAATGCACATGAATTAACATTTAAAAACACGTAAGTGAAAAAAGAAGGTCGAACTTCCTTCTTTTTAGCGACAGACTGACTACTAATAATCATACTAGTCATCGTATATTCTGTGGTTTTTCAGTCACTTGATTTGTAAATGAGTGTCCTATGGTGCCCTTCTGCTGATGTAATTTAGCGACTGGGGAAATCTTTGCATCCACCAAAACTAGAACGAATTTGTGCCCCAAGGAGAGAACAATTTGCGTGATATGTGGATTTTAATTTGCTTGAGAAAAATAGTCTTAGCAAATGCAAAACATATTACTCTTACTGAGTATACTGCGTACATTACCACTTGGCGCACGCGAAAAATCATGCTCCTCGCCTCATCTTTCGCTCATCTACATCTGACCATACTTTTGCATTAGTGTGTTCTCTCCACTGGCTCCCTGTTCAGCAAAGGATCTTCAACAAAATTGCTTTTTCTCTTCTTCAAATCTGTTGAATCCTCCTGTCTTCAATAGTGACTGACCTGTTGCACTTGCACACACCATCCCGTGAACTCCGTTCTTCATCTCATATTCGTCTCTTCTGCATTCCCTTTGTTCGTACTAAAACTTTTGGTCAGCGTTCCTTTGCTATCAGGCCCCCTTTCATTTGGAACAATCTTCCACATCAACTCAGACACTCTGACTTTCTACCCTCTTTTAAACGAAACGAACACTTTTCTTTTCCCGTCTGATTGATATATACAACTGTGTGACGGTGCTGTTTTGAGGCGTTTTCTCTGTGTTTGGATGCCTGTGTTTATTCATCTGGTAGTAATTTTTTTCACTGATACTTGGGTGACGGGTGGAGAGCGAGTGTGAGAGGGTGAAGCTGGATGGTAGTAAATGTGGATGTGGAGTGAGCTTGTGACTGCGGGGCGCGTTTTTATGTATTGCCTGTTGTTCTAGTTCATCTGGCATGCAATTGATGTGTGTTCTGTTTATTGTAAACGCCTAGAGCATTCCATGGATTAGGGGGTATAAAACTTAATGATGATGATGATAGTAATAATTATGATAACTACAATAATAATAATAACAATGATAAAATGATGATGATGATGATGATGATGATGATGATGATGATGATGATGATGATAATAACGGTAATAATAATAATGATAATGATAGTAATAATAACAATGATAAAAAGTATACATAAATTTGTTGAGCTGGAGAGTATATTTAACGTGTAAATCCACCTGGTGATTTTCATTCCTTCCTCCTTTCGACCGAGTTAATTCATTTTACACTTTCATTCTTTTCAATTAATAAACCCCAGTAGAAATACCGGCAGCACTTTCAGAGTAAATCGATCTCCATCTCTTGAAAACTTTATGCAAGTAGTTTCCTCTTTCCTGTCTCTCTCTTAGAACGCTGCGTTTTATCATTCTTTGAACTTCTGTCCATTATTTTCCTGTCTTTGTGGCCACTCTCCTCTCTTTGATCTACAGGGTTCTGACATTCTTTTTATCCAATCTCTACGAGAACTTCAAAAGCCATGTCATTCAAAATCACAAATATACTGACAGAACCATTCAAAATGGACACTGGCGTCAGACAGAGACTTATCCTGTTGCCTATGCTTTTCTCCTAGGCCATCGATTGGCTGATGCACAGTGTCGCCCATAAAAACAGCAGGGCATCTTGTGGACCCTGACCTCAGTCACAGAGGACCTGGACTACTCCGACGACCCAGTTCTACTGTCAAACAAGCACCAAGACATCGAAGAGACAAAGGGAGCCTAAACGAGACTACCAGCACCATCGAACTACACGTGAATAATCAGAAAATACGTCCTGCGGAAGTATGCCAAAATCAACAATCCTGTCACTATGAACAGCAGACCACTGACAAACATGCAAGGGTTTGTCTACTTGGGTAAGAAAGTGACAAGAGACAATGGCTGCGGCCAAGCGACGAACAACAGGATCAGCAAATGTAAAAGAACCGTTCGCCTTTCTCAAGCCCGTTTGAAGATCCACTGGCCTTCGCGTCCACACGAAGATCAGGATCATCAAGAGCAATGTCATCAGTGTTCTGTATAGCTCGGAGTGCTGGAACTCTATCAAATGTATCGAGCAGTGGAGGTACTCCTCAGGATCTTCTGGCCCAAAACTAACTCCACTGTTGATCTTCGAAACAGGAGAGGAAAGGTGACCACACAAGAGACCACACAAGAGATTATCCAGGAGCGCCAGTGGTTAACGCACATTTGTCGCATGCCGCCCAACTAAATGCCCAGTTTAACAAGAAAAAAAGAAGATACCTAGAGCGACCCAAAGAAACCTGGCGCAGAACAGTCGAGCGAGAGAGCTCAAAGGCAAAGGACTGACTTTCGAGACGGTCCCAGAGCAACAGCAGACTGAGATTGGCGGAGATCCCTGTCTCTCGCCCCAAGCGACAGACGCGACAGCGAGAACAGACCTTTGATTAGCTCGATATAACATGTTTTAAACATTTATTTTGTGCTCATTGGACAATGCTACAGCGAAAACAGACCTTTGATTAGCTTCATATGACATGTTTTTAAACATTTATTTTTTATGTTC
>CM031595.1:146969639-146972139 GCA_018398815.1 Conus ventricosus
CGTGCGTGCGTGTTCAGCCCTGACAAAGGCCTTCGTGGTCGGCTGTGCCGTATCGCATTGAGATCCAAGTCTCTTCTACTGATATGCATTGGACTGGTTTGGAATGTATATATTTTACACTGATCTAGATTTCATGCAACATCTAGCCAGCAGCACTCTTACCTTGATCTGTCTGTCTAACTTTCTGGTGAGAATCTCCGTATGAGTTAGTCTGGCATGACGTTCACTTTGAAGACCAAGGGGTGCGTTCCTTGGACCGTTCCTTGCGGGCATCGTGTGATGGTGACAGATATCCAGGCACACACTGACAGTGTCGTTTGCACCCAGCAGATGTCCTCCCCACGAACAGACAACACAGTCGCTGTTTGCTGCTTTCTATGTGTACTTGCCACAAGAGTTTGTGCAGTTCTCCTTGGCGAAAATGGACACAATCTAATTTCGTAGCCTTTTCAACTTTCTCCCAATTATCTCCGAGTAAGCGATTTAAGAACACAATCTAATTTCGAAGCCTCTTCAAGTTCCTCCCAATTGTCTCTGAGTAAGCAATTTAAGAACACAATCTAATTTCGAAGCCTCTTCAAGTTCCTTCCAATTGTCTCTGAGTAAGCGATTTAAGAACACAATCTAATTTCGAAGCCTCTTCAAGTTCCCCGATTGTCTCTGAGTAAGCGATTTAAGAACACAATCTAATTTCGAAGCCTCTTCAAGTTCCTCCCGATTGTCTCTGAGTAAGCGATTTAAGAACACAATCTAATTTCGAAGCCTCTTCAAGTTCCTTCCGATTGTTTCCGAGTAACCAACCGATCTAAGTCTTGTTGGGCGTTTACTATCCAGGTTGTACACTGCCACGCAGCAAGCTTTACGGTCCCCGTATTCTGCAAAGTTCGAACCAGGAAAAACAACAACTACAACAAGAACAACAACGATAACAGGGCAGTAGGAAAGCTACATCAAAAGTCGGCGAACCAAGCCCGCCCTTTGTGTCTTCCCTCCACAGAGAAACAATGCCGTCATCGCCTTTGAGCCACACCCCACAGGTGAGAACACTGACATGTGTGTGCATCGAGCCAAGCAATATCGATCAGCAACGGCAAGTCAACAAACACATTCTACCACTTTTTGATGAGGTCAGCAAATCAATGAGCCCCAGACCACTTTCCTTCGTCTTCCTCCCAATGGAGATCGATAGCGGTTGATCAACAAAGCCAGTAACTGCGGGTCTAGTTCATGAATCACAGTCTGATGAATTGTAACGTTTGGAAAGATCAATAGACGTCGGAAATGACAAACCGCGATCGGAAGATCGAGGCATCGATACAAACAAGCCGGCTGGCGTTGATGAAGTTTGACTGACGAACTGATTAGCGTTTTTAAAGCCCTGACCGGTATGCTAAGAGTGGGAAATCTGAAAGAGCTCTACGTACAGACCCGTGTGTGTGTGTGTGTGTGTGTGTGTGGAGGCGACTTTTCCTTTCACTCCTTGGTGGGAACTGACTGCACTTCAGTACAGGCTGGTTGTAATCAGCCACCACCACGCCACGACAACAACCATTTTGATCAACAATGGCCACTCTTCTCTCCTTTCCTTTCCTCTTTTTTTTCCCCTAGCCGCTCCCCTTTACCAACAATCAATACTTTCGCTGATGGAGAGGGAAGTCTGTTTATAACGGGACAGATTCCCAACAGACTTGTTGACCCGTCCGTCCCAGCCTACCACCATTTCCTTCTCTCCTTTAAGGCCCTGATAGATTACACATCTGTCACAGCGGCTCCTCTCTCTCTCTCTCTCTCTCTGCCTTCGAGGAAATGGCTGATATGACTCATGTTCGCTTTTAAAGAACTTGATGATCCTGGCCGTGGCGTTTGTGATGGATAGTTTAAAGGAAGAGGGGTTAATGAAGATCAAAGCTGTACATGCATAAAAATGTCTGACATTGAAAAGATGATCATTTGACAGCAGTGAAAGCGTCGGTGACAAAATCCGACCAGACTTGAGGCGAACTGGAAATGGTTCTTGATTAAAGTAACAATAAGCAGGAGGCTATCACTTTTGTTGTTGTTGTTGTTGTTGTTGTTGAAAAATCACTTTAGCCATATCATTCGACTAGTATTCATGAAATAGATAAATCAACAATGTAATTAATGTCTCAAAAGAATGTTGTGCTCACTTTATTCTGAAGCATGGATGTGCTTTTTTCTGAAGAATGAAGGCGAGTACGCGCACTTTGCCCTCTTTCATTGCATGCTTGTATACGCGTGCGCGCGCGCGCGCGTGTGTGTGTGCGTGTGTGTGTGTGTGGGGGGGGGGGGGGGGGGGGGGGGGGGAAGGGGATGAGGTGAGATGGGGAACGAGGTACAGGCGTGAGCGTGCTTGTTGTACGAACGTGCATTCATTGTTGGTGTTGACCATCTACAATAACGTGCTTTACAGAATGGCAACGGAAGGATATTGTGCGACGAGCATGCGAGCCCTCCCCAATCTCACTTTTATTTTTTCCAT
>CM031595.1:146979639-147024639 GCA_018398815.1 Conus ventricosus
TAGCGGTTTCCCCGTTAAAGGTAGCAGGTTTCACACCACTGTCTGTTCTCTGACAAAACCACTCATTAGTGGAGGTAACACAATGTTTCGTTCTTTGTTCTTACCGCCAGTCCACAAACCGTTGAATTGACGGATCTGCTGACTGATACTAACAGAATGGAATCCAGCCCTTAAAACAGAACACATTCACAGATACACATGGTGGATGGACGCAAGTTCACGCAAAATCCGTCTTTTGAAGGCTTGCTTGATGACAACAAACAATAACATTAATGTAGTCTGAACCACTAGGAGACACAACTCCGGAAATACTTTCCAGTGACAACCCCGCTGGAAATCTCACCACGCAAGAGGGCAGAATTTCAGACGCTACTTTCTTCTGGTGAAGGTCACATGTAATATTTACATACATATACGTCTATATATGACGTGACACGCGCGGCGCTGGGTAGTTAAAGGAGTTCATCTAATTGACCCATCAGCCTTATTTCCGGCCTCCAGGTTGACCCGACAGCTGGAACGGTGAATCCGTGAGGGAGTCAGTGATTTACCCAAGAATGTGTAACGGAGAATTCCAGGCGTAACTAAAGCAGAGAGAGAGAGAGAGAGAGAGAGAGAGAGAGAGAGGAGAGAGAGAGAATATGAGCTCATTTCTTATCACTATCTACGTATCCGTCTCTTTGGCATGGTATGAGAGAGAGAGAGAGAGAGAGAGAGGAGAGGAGAGAGAGAGAGAGAGAGAGAGAGAGAGAGAGAGAGAATATGAGCCTATTTCTTATCACTATCTACGTATCCGTCTCTTTGGCATGGTATGAGAGAGAGAGAGAGAGAGAGAGAGAGAGAGAGAGAGAGAGAATAAAATTATGAGCCCATTTCTTATCGCTATCTACGTATCCGTCTCTTTGGCAAGGTATGAGAGAGAGAGAGAGAGAGAGAGAGAGAGAGAGAGAGAGTTCAGCTCCATCCCAGTTCTCCATATACGCACAACCGATATTAACCTGACAGGAAGAGCCAGTGACATGGAACGAGAACAACCTGACGAACAGTGAACGAAGTATTGCGATACTTGCTCTGCAGTATACCTCGATCGTCTTCTTGTTATGAATGGCGATAGCTTGTCCACTCCTTACCTGCAGGGTTCATCTCGCCTTGTAAGCTTCCATGTGTCACCCACCGCCCTCTGTCTCTTTGTCTGTCTCTCTCTTTAGTAAGGGACTAAAGGAAAACTGGAGCGAAGGATTAAGCTTTCGCTCATTAATGGGAGATAATAAATAACAAGCATTGGGACGATCGGGAGATCATGGGAGACAATTTTTTTGGGGAGGGGGGGGGGGGGGGGGGGGGAAGCCAAAGGTCTTGGTTACCATTACCTTTTTGCTGTTCGTCCACATAACTTTGATTTCAGACCAACCGACACGCAAAATTTATTCAGGGCTGGAAAAGATATCCTGTTTATACAAACTTGAAAGGAATAACAAAAAAAAATGCATTGATACCCAAGGCTGATAACAGTCAGCTGTGCCCGAGGGCGTCTGTCATTCATCATCTGCAGATGAAACAAAAACAGTGAACAAATTAATGATCTACAGATCACATCCACAAAATACATAGAAAACTCCATATGAGCGAAAGGAAATCCTCCCTGAAAATTCCATTTAATATATGCACTGACCGTGATTGAAGAGTGCTAACAACCATGTGCAGTTTAATACACGTTGAAGAATGGACAGCTAATAACTGCGTAAGACTGTACAGTTTTACAATAATATTGTCAGATTAAACACACACACACACAACCTGGTATGCTATAAATTCTACCAGACTGAAGGATGTAAAGATTTTCTAGAACAAAGAAATGTGAATTGGCGGTAAATAGAGAGAGTGTGGATGAGATAAGATAAGATAATGTTGCTTATAGCCCAGCCGACCGCAAAGGGCCACATCAGGGCTGGAGTGTGGATGAGAGTAAGAAAGAATTAAGAGAGCGGAGAGAGAGAGAGAGAGAGGGGCACCGAAAAGAGGAAATGGCATTGATAAGATTTTTGGGGTTCAATTTATTCCGAAGAACCCAAGGCGTCGCCGGGAGAGGGGGGGCGGTTCTAAAGGTATTGGTCCAGTTGTTACGTATATCAGTACAGAAATAGTCCAAAGTGAGATGGTGGAAGAGGTGTATAGCCATGCAGAAAGAGTGGATTTATCTTTTTGTGATAAACTTTTATCTGAAAGTGTTGATTGTGCGTGTGTGTGTGTGTGTGTGTGTGTGTGTGTGCGTGTGCGTGCGCGTGCGTGCGTGAGGATGCAGCATTTCATTTGCAGACAATAGTTTCAGTTTAAGTTTCGAGGGGCTTCCACCGTGTGCGGACCTGTCCACATTCGCTACACGGTAAACACCACATCTGCCAATGCTTTGAGACCATACTGGGCACGATTTTCAGCTGATGGCTAAGTGATTTAATGATTAGGATGAGGGCATTTTAGGAGATGTTGTGGCTACAACTTTAACATCTGACTGGTTCGCGCATTAGCCCAACACACTGGTCAGACCTTGGTTGCAGATATCAGCTTCCCTCTCTCTTACAAACATACAGAGAGAGAGAGAGAGAGAGAGAGAGAGAGAGAGAGAGAGAGGGAGAGGGAGCGGAACACACACACACAGACAGACAGACAAAGAAAACATTTGCAATCGAGCACAAAATCATGTTGATAAAATCCATGCACGTACACATTCATGTTTGCAGTGAACCGATTTATTCCAAAACTGACTTAGCTCCACATATAACAACAGCACTCTGAAGCCACCTGTGATCAAGCCTGACAAGAAGAGACAGATGTCGGAAGGTTGGAGAAATGGAGGCAAGTTCACCATGAAGCATGTCACCACACGCGCACACATACTCTACCATTAGCCAACTAAAGGACTTTAACATAAGCTGCTACCAATTCATACATATGGTTACACCTCTCCCCCTCCTCACCCCTTCACTCTTCCACCATAAATGTGTTGGTTTGTAGTTTGTCTTATAAACACAGGAACAAACCCATCCAACCAAACCCAATATATTATGTTCATGTAAAAAGCTATCGGGCCAACACAATAACGATCTTTGTGATAACATCATCAATATTATATCAGCGCCGATTTGCACCAATTCAGAATTTCATTTTTGAGGATGAAATATTGTGAAGTGCATGTGAGAGCACACACACACACAGACAAGAGAGAAAGAGAGGGAGGGAGGGAGCGAGTAGAGAGAGAGAGAGAGAGAGAGAGAGAGAGAGAGAGAGAGAGAGAGAGAGAGAGAGAGAGAAATAGCCAGCTAATCATTTCCTCAATTTTTTTCCTCAAATGGACAATCAATTACAATGATCTTTTCCGGTGATCACGGTCTAAAGATTGTTATTCATGAAAACAAGCTTTGGTTTCTCACTTATGTAGAATATGAGATTACTTTCATTGCTATTTTTATCAACTCCATCTTCTCACTGAATAATCTTACGTTTAATGACTCACTACAGTTTAACAACAAAAAAAGTGCCCATAAACAAAATGTTTTGCCAACTGCATCTGCAAACCACGATGTAACAGTGATTCAATCCGCTGCGTACCAAGCAAATTTGCCAGCCAAACTGGCAATATTCACTTTACAAATTTTGACAATATGGCAGAAACAATCTTCATCACAGCAAAAAGTATCTTTGCTATCATGCATGTGTCTACTTTCTCTTTTTTTCCCATAAACCTGAGCAAAATTATTCATCTACTTCAAAATACGGACTGCAAAATAAAGGAAACTTGAGACACAATACCCCCCCTCTTCTTCTTTTCCTTTTTTTCAAACTTTCCTGAGTAACGGTGGTTCATGATAATATGAATAGCCATGCACTACACCACATTCCACTACACTACACCCTATTCAAACCAAGCTGTCCACTCTTTAAGTGATCCAATCCCTTTTGGACAATCAAATCTGCAAGCTGTGTGTGATTTCCATGCTTCTGATCATCTGAAACATATGATGAACAAACAGAGAAATAAGGTAATGCCTTAAAGATAAATATGAACACCTCTAAGTAAAAGAAAGATCAAATGGTGATCTTTTTCAGAATAAACCAATTTAATCTTTTCAAGCAGCGCAAATCAAGTAAATTCCGAGTGAAAGAGTGAGATTTCAACATAAGGAGCAAACAACATACCGTGCTGAAGAGAATTTAAAGACAAACAGTGACTGTGTACAAGACTGAACACACAATAAAGCAAAATGGAAAGCAGAATATTTGGGAGCACTGAAGATGCAAAAAACAGACAGTGCATTGCTATCAACATAATTCATATTATCATTGTAGACCAACAGAAACAAAGGATAGCACAGGCAAGTACCCATGTTTCTGTTTTCAGAATAAGGCTTTCTTCATTCCATCACTCAATCCTGAACCAATAAGTACACATCTTTCGTACAACCCATACAATCAGATTTATAGCACTGTACAATGTCTGCCTTGCAGCTTAAAAAAAGAAAAAAAAAATGATTCCCATCACAATCAAGAAAAAAAAGCCAGTGCCAACAGCAGTCAAGATCTCTTCCCATTTTCCAAGTAGCGGAAAAAAAGAGCTAGTTGCCATATAAAAGTAGAGAATGAATAATTAAAGACTGATTTAAAGTAGGACAACGAAAAATGAGGGGTGGGTGGGGGGTGGGGGGGGGGGGGGGGTGTTGGAGGATTGGGCAGAGTAGGGGAGGAGCTGCATGAAAATCACTCAAGCTTTCAGGTATAATCTTCAAATATGCAGAAAACACGGGGAGATGTGAGAAACTGACAGACCTGTGGTGACCAACTGACATTTCAGGTGAACAGTGTGGCCTGGCACAGCTGCCCATTCTACATGTCTGAAAAAACTGACAGCAAGACAGACTGCCACTGTAAGTTGTAAACATGTCTTCTGCCAAATAAAGACGTCGGCTGCCTATCAGCCAAACTGGGCACCATCTGAGGAATCATCATACCTACACAGCCATTTCTTTCCCATTTTATACAACCAGGCCTGCAGGGTACAGCACAGGTAGCCGTCAATGAAAGCAGCACACATTAGAGGCCAAATCACATCATGATGATAGCTGAAATATTTTCTGTCCTTTCTTTCTGTCTCACGTTCTGTGATCTCTCACTGCACGACTCCTAAGGCTTGGCCATAACAGCCCTTGCACTATGGAAATGGTACGAAGTCATCACGACGCATCCCCTCAGAAGCACCACTGCGCTATTGTCGACTCACTGTCAGTAGTGCCAGCTCCTTACCAACACAGGCACAACACAACTGACTGATCCTTTGTGAGTGGAGATCCCTCTCTGAAGGACCCCATCACGCCCAGCCAACAACAGTTTCTACCAGCTTGCCCATTCTGATGTCTTAAACATGAATTCATCACCATCATGGATGTGGGAATGGTAACTGAAGCCTGGATCGCCTTGAAACCAAGACATAATGGGCCACAGAACTGCAAACAGCTGAAACAAAGCCTAAGACAGCACAAACCTGATCATCCCCCCCCCCCCCCCCCCCCCCCCCCCCCCCACCCTCTCAAAACAATGTCTTCCTGGCAACTAATGTTTCTATAGCAGCAGCGCAGACAATGTGAGAAATGTAACAAATCAATTCTACAAAGAACTAAGGGGGAAGGTTGAGGCATAAGTGTAAGCACACAGGGTCCATTATGCCTGCTGGTAACTGATGATCATTGATCCAAGCATGAACAATGGAGGGAGGGATATCAGCTGAAAGGAAGCTGATGGGAATAGCCACCACTGACTCCAAAACCTTTTCAACGTGATGTTATATCCAATGCGGGTGCTTCCACACTCACAAAAATATGTACAGCTCCAAGACCAGATCTCCAGGGACCCAAAATGAAGAACAAGCATAAAAGCAAGACATTCTACTCTTGTGTGTAAATATATCTTTACAACAAAAATCACTACAAATAATGTTTAGTACAAAACAAAACTGAGAGGGAAAATGCACATCTTCCAATTCTCTCACCTTCAAAACAACTATTTACAGTAACAACGAAAGGGGCAGAAACCCTCTGAGCATTCACAAATTATGAATCGTCTTTCCTCTACTTCATGTAAAAAAAAAAAAGAACCGTGGCACAAACAAACCCAATCTCTTCTCACAACAAAACAAAAAGAAGAGTCCAGTTCTATTCATAATCTTCACATATTTGCACAAATGTCGAATAATTCAATGTTCAACTCTAATGCCTCACAACCAATATCTTAACTGTCTACTACAGCCGAGCGTACGTATCTTTCGCAACAGTGTCAAAATGAATGGATAATGTAAGTATTAATTCATCATGAAGTGATGAATAGGCTTTCTCAACATTACTGCCCATGGTTTGTTAAAACTTCTGTGATTCTAAAGACACTTCTAGCCAATGAACAACCAGAGATTTCAATATAACATCTACCAAGATCGCTTCCTCCTGTGAAGGTAGGCTGATTGATAAATGCCTAAGCAAGACTCTGCTTAATCCACTGGACCTATTCTAACCACACATTGTCAAAAGACGGAAGGTGAACCACATACAAACCCATTAAATTTTGGGTCAGATCTGCAAGAAACAAACTGCAGAACCAGAATCATTATTAGCTCTGAGTCATACCAAAGACTTGAAAATTACAATCGTACTGAACCCACCACATTCACAATATGATGTCATACAGAAACAAAGTACAAATGACAACAGACTTGATGATGACACATCCAAGCTGACATCACATGCACAAAAGCTGAGCCACAAAACTTGCAATTTTGTCTAAAATCATGACAAATGGAATACACATCTTTAGCTTTCCCAGCTCCATTTGACTTTGACAGACACCCGAGTTCTGAGAGCCCTTTTCGTTTTTCTGGTATCTGCTTCCACTGAATCCAAACTACTGAACATTTCTCAACATTTTATCAATACTTATGTCTGCGAATGACAGTCACTGAGCGAACTTTTCATACACTGACAGTTGCTTTGTGAAGGAAGCAATTCAAAACATCCATTTTCAGCTGGCGTTCTTTGGAAAGATTTTTCCAATGTTAAACAGGACAGTGATATGCATCACCTTCCCCATGGATACCGAAGAAGACCTCAAATCATGCTCCCATCCAGTAACAAAATAGGTTTTGTCCTATCAGGCAATCAAAACCCAAAGCTTTTAATCTTCAGTCGCTTGCCCACATTATTGTGCCACTTCCACACGAAAGGCAATGGATTTGTCTTCATGTCAGGTACTCAGCAAGATCCAATCATCGGTTTCTTTCCTCAACTTGGGAAGACTGATCAGATTTTTAATACCTGCCTTGTATACGCTTCATACTGTTGAAGAGGGCTAAGAGGGCTATTCCCTCGTCATACTTTACAATGCCTGCTTTAATCTGTTAAACTATCTTCACTTCTAGAAATCAATGCATTAACTATACAGACCTCTAACTCGCCTAAGAACAACAACAACGGAACAGGATTTATATCGATACTCAAATCCTCAAGTGCCAAGTGTATGATTAAGGAGTTTCATGCCCCGGCCAGAATGAATGAGGCTGAAATTGGTAATACTCCCCACAGTTCTCCCTTCGCAATGCACCTTCTCTTCCCTCTTTTCTCCCCAAACTGGACCGATCAGTAAAGCCATAAAATGGTTTTGTTCACCAATATCCCTCCCCCCGCCATTCCACCTATCTATACATATACATACATACACACAGAGAGAGATCAAGCGAAAGAGAGAGAGAGAGAGAGGAGAGAGAGAGAGAGAGAGAGAGAGAGAGAGAGAGAGAGAGAGCGAGAGATGGGAGAGAGAGAGAGAGAGAGAGAGAGAGAGAGAGAGAGAGAGAGAGAGACTTGCACCCACACACTGTGGCACTGGAAGATATTTTGCTCTGGGGAGTAGTATGGGGGAGAGAGAAGCAGGAGGGGCGGGTAATCATTATAATTACTAGGGTTTAATCAACCACTTGTAAACTGAATTTCTGCTAAAATGGTTAATAAATGAATACAAATTCTGTTTTCCACTCTCCTCTTCCCCCAAAGATGAATGCTCTGACGATGTGATGAGGATCTGTTTTAAATGATAGAATTGTTAGCTGACAGAAAGATTTGGCATTCAAACCAGGTAAACCGACATTTTTTTGTGTAAAAAGTTTGGTAAACTATACTGAATACTGACTGTCTATTGCTAACAAAAAATGACATAGCATAACAGAAAAAAATCATTTGTTTTCTCAAAATGACCATGATGCCACATGCTATCTTCAAAGCAGAATACCTAGATCAGTTTTTGGACTATATCTATAATACTTGCATTATTGTGAATGCACTTGAACCAATTTAAAAGAAAGTCCTCCCAAGTTAACACCATTACTGCAGAAAAAGAAGGAAAAAAAGAAGGAAAGAAAGAAAAAAAAAGAATAAAAGGAAAAAGAAACAAAAGTAGACAGAAAAACAATCAAAGAAAAAGATCAACTTCCACACTGACCAACAAAACTATCAGACGACTGCCATCATGAGGTCCAGCAGAAACATGTACAACAGCAACATTACATGGAGAGCATTATTTAAAAAAAAAAAAATAATGGATGGCACAACAACACTAACCAAAGCAAAAATGTATTTTCATTTAGAAGGGTCCATCACTCCAATAATTATTATTGCTTTATAGAGAATTATTCTCAATTAAGGACAACAGACGTATTGCAGAGGGATGTGCAAAGATGAAATAAAATGCCAACCTAAAAACGCATCCTACAAGGCAAAGTTTGAAAATGGAGGACTCAGATGTTACTGTTATCACTAAGCCTTTCTGCCTCAGTTACTATTTTGAATTCTGCCCCTCACTGAATCTACAGCAGCAACCTTTTATGTTAGTTTATGTCTAGTTTACTGCTATTGAGATCCATGTTAGGTAACTTAATTCATACTGAAAACTGTTCTGTAAAAACAAATTTTGACAGGAAAGCTAACTGCAACATTAATAATTAAAAAAAAAAAAAAATGCTACCTGAACTGAAGCACAAAGCAATTTTCACAAGATCGTTCATTATTGTTTTCTTAAAAAGTTCTCAATCATCTCAACATTTCTAGACATGTTGATTTAAAAAAAGCAACAACACAAACAAACAAAACAAAACAAAGACCCACACATGATTTACATCTCCTATCACTTCTTCATCCCCTCCCTTGTTTACCTGCAAGAACATATTCGGATGATCTGTTCTTAAAAATCGCAACAGTGTTTGACACACACTTCTACCACACTGTTTCTTGTTAAAACTAAAGACAGAATTATCTGTACTGAATTAGGAAAATCATTCATCTTTGCGATTTACTAAAAACTCGATAAAGCCTGCAAAACGCACAGTTCAGGGCTTAAAACGGGAGGAGGAAAAAACCACTGAAACTACGGGGGTCCGGGGGCATGCTCCCCGGGAAAATATTTTAAAAACCGAGTGTAAATCAATGCCATTTCGCGCTTTCTGGACATAATTTCAAGAGTTATTTAGTGCATAAAAATTGCTGTAAACACATAATTATTACAGGAAGATATATTTGGGACAAGGGGAGAAGGGGTTAAACACATAATAAAATGAACACTCGCCCTTTAACTTGAATGTTTTACAGGTGTTCACCAACTATAGTCTTTGGATGAAATCTAACTTCTGGGGTTGCTCAATAAGTTTCACTTTTCAGGTTTAAATGATCACACAATATCAAGTTTGAAGTTGGTGCACACAAAGTCAGTAACTGCATCAAACACTTTAAAGTTCAGTCTCATATAACAGAGATCAACTTGTGGAATCAGCACATTTTGAAAGTCACAATATCCGAATTTTGATAAATGAGATAAACTTGTGGAATCAGCACATACTGAAAGTCAAATTTTGAAGTTCCTAAATTATAATAAACACTGAAATACAGGATTTCTTCTTTCAAGTCCTCCCTCAAAAAACTCTCTTCAAAACATAATTTTTCTGCTCCTTCGCTGGTGTGTGGGTGTGTGCGTGTGTGTGTGTGTGTTTGTGTGTGTGTGTGTGTGTGTGTGTGTGTGTGTCTGTGTGTGTGTGTGTGTGTGTGTGTGTTAGGGCTTATTGCTGTAAGCGCTTAGGGCTTTTGTTTAAGATTAAGCGCACTAAATGTTCCTTATTATTATTATTATTATTTCACAAGGACACACACACACACACACAGAGCTTTGTCATTTGGGTGTTTGGGTGGTGGAGGCATTAAAGAAACATAGCAATGAACTCTGTTTCTTCTTGCTGCTTGCATTGTCTGCACTGTCTTTGCCATCCACCTTCTTGCTTACTTGAATTTCAACCCTATCTTTGTCTGCTGTTTCCTTGCTTTCTCCTGTCTGGCTTTCACACTCTACAATTTCTATTTCATTCTCATCCTCCTTCTTGCTGACAACTTGACTTTGATTAGTTTGAACCCTTTTTCCTTGCTGCCTCCCGCCTGGCTTGCACTCTCCACATTTTCTATATCACCCTCTTTTCTCCCCACAGGATTGCAATGTTCTATCCTGGCACGTTTTACTGCTGCTAAAGTGTCTTCAGTGACCTTTCTTGTAGTTCCACTCAGCGCCTTGACGTTTGACACGTGCTTCGCTGAACGAATGTGATCAAGAGCTTTCTTCCCGCGACCACCGTAACACTTCCCTTAAGCACAGTTTGCACCAAGCTAAACCTGGTGCAATAACTTTGCGAAGAAAGTCTCCAATGACTTCTTCGTCAACTTTCTGAAGCGTCCACTCCCAATTCCACTTGTTTTTAATTGAAGAGTCCTCAAAAGATTGACCCGCATGAACAATGTCTGCACGCTCCGCCATTGTGTTTTTTGCGGAAGTCCGACCGGAACCTTCTTCCAAGAATAATCAGGGGCCATAACTTGCGCGCAGTTGCTATGAACGCTTGCAAGCCGATCACGGACACCTTGCTCCTGTTGGTTTTTTTTTTCTTTTTTTTTCTTCTGACAAACCGAAATCGCAGAATTCCGCCCAGACGCGGAACGTTTTAAGCCCTGACAGTTACAAGCAAAAGCTCCCTCATTCCACAAAAAGAATTTCAACACAATATTTCAGTGTTTTAAGAAGCAAGCATCATTCTGATAAACGTCTATGTTATATATTCCTTTTTATGCTTCGCACTTCCTTGAGCACAAAGTCACCAACATAATACAGGCTTTCAATAGGCCATGCTTTCAAACACTTTCTTGCACTGCAGTTTCCTGTTTTACCGCCACCAGGTACTGACAGACAGTGACCACAACACTTCTGAATGATAGAACAATGAGGTCAAGCTATGGATGTATTGGGCAAAACTTGAATTTCAAGCCAATGTTCCTTGGGCAAAACTTGAATTTCAAGCCAATGTTCATGCAAATGACCGGTTTTAATCCCATCTTTTCAGGATCCAAACTGGCAAATGTTTAGTCCTGCAGTAATAATATATATATATATATATATATATATATATACATACATACATATAGCATACCAGGACAGTGTATGAAAGACTTTACAAAAAAGGTAACAAAAACAAAACTTAAGCAACAACAAAAGTGGTATAACAACATCAAAGAGCTGTCTTCTTCTGATACACACCGACATGAAAAGACTCAGTAGTGAATGTCTTCTTAACAAAAGTTACAACAACAAAAAAGTGGTGTATCAACATTAGAGCTGTCTTCTTTTCATACACACTGACATGAAAAGAACCAATAGTGAATGTCTTCTTGTCTTGTTAAAATCAGTGTTGTGTCTTCCAAGCAAAACACTGCAATGAAGCAAGCTCTCATCACTTCCATTGCCTGATCCTAGAATGTAAAAAACGTAAGACCTACACAGTGACATGGAGTAACTCATAAATGATGAATTACTTGCACACAAATCCCTCATAGTTTAAAAGGGGTACAGAAATTAATTCATCTTTTGCTCATTAGTAGTATCAGGAATGGTAGAGAGGAGGGTGGGGGGCAGGGTGAGCCAGTCAGTTCAGGGTTCCAGTACACCTTGTTGACACTTGGAGGAAGGGGGCAGTGAAAACAACTGGCACTGCATGTCTAAAAGCCACAAGTGTTCATACATATTTGATGAAAAATACTTCCTCACAGTAACTATGCTCTCCATTCTTTTCAATTCTTTAGATACTACTCATGGCCTAAACATTTTTGGTCTTTAAAGATTTTTCCACCGAGAATATTACAAATGTACTCAATCCATTCTTTTTTTAAAAAGAAGAAAAGCGGTGGCGAGGATGGGGGTGGGGAGATTTATTTTTCTATCGAGTCTTAAACACCTGTGTGATCATTCTGCCAATCTTCTGTAGTCACATTCTGGAGCCTGGTACTAAGAACGTTAGGTTGGAAAAGAGGGCTCAACTGGGCTTTTAACTGAAACAAAGCATGATGAATGTGGGGTTTAAAAGGAAATGCATTTTACACTTAAATATAATTGCAGACGCTCACATGATATCATCTGGGCATTATTCTGCAACACTTCAGTAGTCCTATTCAAAAACTGTCCTCCAAAATCCACATTCTTATACAAAATTGTGAGATTCTGCAGCCTTTCACTCGATCTGAGATTTCTGGAATACTTTCAAGATTAGGAGAATTTCAATGAAGCCCTGGAAGGATGGAAGCTGTGTTATTTTTGGTTGGGGGAATGGATAATAGATTACACCTTACACATCTGTAAAATATACCACATATCTCATCCAATGAAGTCATTTTTTTAAAAAAGACCAAATCACGCTTTCTCGGCTTAGTACATCTGTGTATTAAGCTATGCCAAATCATTTCACAAACTGGTTCTACTTTTTCACTAGACTGCTGTTCACTGTGGAAAAAG
Organism: Conus ventricosus; assembly: GCA_018398815.1. Lineage (NCBI taxonomy): Eukaryota > Metazoa > Mollusca > Gastropoda > Neogastropoda > Conidae > Conus > Conus ventricosus. The sequence continues at coordinate 146,992,537 of CM031595.1, forward strand.
CGCGCGCACACACACACACACACTCGCACACATATGAGGAAGATGATGAATGATAAGAGTGTTGTAATACCTTATGTCACACTAAAAGCCCATTATTTTTCCAAAATTAACAAAAAAATTAAGGAATTGAAGGAAAATCCCAAGTAGGAAAGAAAAAGGTTTTGTTCCAAATAGTTGTCAGTCCACCGTCTCATCACACACTGTGAGAAAAAAGTTTTAACAACTCCATGCTTCACCATAAACAGGATTCTCCAATATGTATGTATATATATATATATATATATATATATATATATATATATATATGATAGTGTATTCGTCTGTCATTCCAAAGTTCCATACCACATCACAAATTTAAATAATAAAGCCAACTGGGAGAGAGAGAGACTGGTCTGAACACATACAACTGGTGCACACATGCACATGGAAACCAATCGGATAAAGGGTCAAATTAACCACTTCAGGTGAATCAGTTAGTAAGGTATACATGCATGTGTGCATACAATACCAAACAAGCACTGACATCCATTTCCACTGCTTCTGAAGTCCTCACCATAGCACACATCTGTCAAAAAACCTCACAATCAAATGAACCAGTGTGAAAGACATGTTAGACCTTCTAAACCACATACTTCTTCAGCAGCAAGCTTTAAAATGTGATTTTGAATAAAACAGAACTGACAGACAAGAATCTTACATAGCTGTTCCTGATCCGACCTAAACTGAACACCTCTGCCTTTTCATGGTATGCCTTTTGTTTGGAAAATCATGGCCATTTTCATTTTTGTAACAACAAAAAAATGAATGAAAACCTTTGGCAATGATAGTGGGTAAAACATAAAACATTATCATGCAATGAATGAATCCAGCAAAAGATAAAAAGTCCCTACAGACTTCATTTCTTTTGTGGTCAAGATTTTAATGGCATGCATAATAAACACTTTTCTGTCTCTTTAGCACAAAAATAAGGGGGGAAAACGGGTGACAAGCATTTGCTTAACTGTGAACTAGCCTGTTCTTCAGTCCAGTACCGTGCAGGAGAATAACAACATTTTAGTACCTCCGAGACCAACTACTGGCACCATCACAAAATGATTATCTCCCTTGTACCACCAGATTTCCATTTCTATTCTGTTGCAGTGTTTGATAAAATGTGCAGAGGCAAAAGGAACAGACACTTAAGTTCACTATAATAGTAGTTAAGCATCAATCCTCCTCCCCATATCCCTCTCCTCTTTAAAAAAAAAAATTAAATAAAAAAATAAATAAAAAAGGCAACTTGGGATGCTGGTCACACGTATCCTCAAGCACCACAATTTTCCATATGCATGCCACACATGCTTACTTATAACAATCTACACAGAAAGGTAGAACATCTTGGTCAAGTTTTCTGTTGTGAAAAAAAAAGAGAAGACCAATGACAGAAAAAAAAGGAGATATCTTATGCTTTTAAAACTTTTTTATAAGGGAAAAAAATGCAGCAGTCTTCAATATTCAAACTGAATCAATTTCCCCCACATAATCAGATTCAAACTACATCACAGAGACTACCTATCTCATGTGTGCCCAAGTCCTATTTAGTTATGTACAATTTTTACAACTATTTTGAAACAGTACTAAATGCAGGCGCATGGAAACCTATATAGTCTAGTAATTATTTTTTCTCTTCAAATAAAGAAGGATGAGTTCTGTGTGTGGTGTTCACCTTTACTGAAATGCATCATTCACAGGTCTTCGGTAAAGTGCAGAAGCAACAAACAAGCACAATACAAATAAAGCACAGTTTGTATCACCAGTTCCAACAATAAACTTAATGCTGAACAAAAGCACTGACCAATATACAACAGAATACAAAGTATAACAAACAGAATCAACACTGTATAGAATCCAATACCCACGATGTTCTTGGCTCTTGCATGTCCAAACGCGGCTAAAAATTAGTCACCACTTTTCCCCACATTCCAAACAACATACAGAACCTCAAAAGTATTCACAAACAAAACACACACTCATACACGCACACACACACTCAGTCACATAGTCATATACGCATACTCTCAGATACACAGAAGACAAAAACCCTTCACATGTGAAAAACGCTCTCAAGATCCCATTCCATTGTCTTGGGAGCTGTTTTTGTCAACTGCTTCCACACATGAGACCACCACCCATTACAGAGAGTTCATCACAGCTCATCACAAAACCATGAACCTGGGCCACGTCGTTCAGCATCTCTCTCCAACTGCTGAAATACCTATAGGTCAAACCAGCCCATGACTGACTGTTTGTTTTGGGTATGGGTGTGTGTGTATGTGTCCATGCACAAGATCACGTTCTGCTGTCTCTTGAAAAAGGTGCACTGTCAGTGCTGCTCTTGGTTCTGTGCCATTTCCACGTATGTTGCGGGGAAGACACCCTCTCGTCCGCGCAATTCCCCTTTCCACCAGTTGTCATTGGACTGCTCTATCACCCGGATTCTGTCTTTTCGCCGGAATCCGAGCTCATCGGAATCTTGAGGTTCAAAGTCAAACTTGGCTACCACATACTGAAACACATTGTTCACACATCTGTCAATAATAAGCAGGGATAAAGAATGGTTCTGTCTGGCACACATAATTTGATATGCCATAGCTTGATGCCTTATAAAACAGCGAGAGAGAGAGAGCGAACGACAGATAGGAGGCAGGAGGGTGGGGAGAGAACGAGATGCAGTGAGGGGAAATGGGGGGAGGAACAGAAGCAGGAAGAGAGTGGGAGAGAAAGCATATATTTTTATTTAATTTACATTTCAGTCTAATATCTGTACAAAAACAGATAGGAAGAGGTCATCAAAGAATAATGCATAACAAGTTTTAGCAACTCAAATTCTATGAACACTTTTTCCCAAATGCAAGTAAAACAACACTCCCAATAACTGAATATTTCAATGCATAAGTTGCTTGCATTTTACTGGAGACCTTCTTCCTCTTCAGTTCATATTGTTAGTCAAGCTAACCACTGAGGTCATTCCTTTTCAATTATGACTTCGTCAGTACCACAAATGGTCACATTATGGTCATTAATAAAATAACCGTACTTGAACTTGACACAATTTGCATGAGCTATCTTTGAAAGAATCAACTAAAAATAAGCACAGCAGTCTAACATCTGAACTGTATCAAAACTGTAAAAGCCAACTGCTAGATGTCCATATGGTAAAACTGCCATTCTGGAACAGTTATGTCCACACTATAAATCAAAGTTCATTCCGCAAAAAAAAAAAAATCTGAAAGGTTTATTGCTTACTTTTCAGGACCATGGGGATACCATATGAAAGAAAGAGGCTAAACAAAAGCGAGAGAGACAGTGAAAGAGAGAGAGAGAGAGAGAGAGAGAGAGAGGGGAGAGAGAGAGAGAATCTTATTCATTTCAAGTTAAATTCTGAAATGTCAATGGCTATGAATGCTCATCGCATTGTCAGAATTGCAACTTCTCTAAATTAACAAACAAACAAAATAATGCACTGCTAAATGCTGACTCACCGTCTCTTGAACAGGCATGTCTCTGAAGAGGATCGTGTGTGTGTGCGGGACACTGATGATGTGCGATGGTAATCCACCAGCTCATTGAGCGAGTTGAACTTAGCTACCCATAAAAAGTACTTTCCTGCTCCGTCCCTCAGCACCTTAAAGTGTTGCACTCCATCTCCATACCTGCAAATTTATCTTCACGTCAGCATCTACTTAAAACTACAGCCTGTGTAACCTGCCATTTTCTATGTGGCTGAACACCTCATCTTCTTAATGATGATGATCTTAAACAGAAAGGGTCTTATTCTGGAAACACACAGGAGAAAGTTACATAGTAAGCACACGAAATTTGAAAAAAAATGAAAAATATCCAATCTTCTTCTTCAGCGTTCCAGTATCTGGTAGCGTGTGAACTCGTTTTAACCCTGTTGGGATACTCACACTATACGAGAGCAGAGGTTCCGTTAGACCGGCATATGCCGGTTTTTTACCGGTAAATATTTGCCTTGTACCGAAAAAAATAAAAGCCGCCGGTACCGTGTACCGGCAGAACATCTGAGCGCTTTGACTCTCCTCTATCCCTGCACTGTCTGTCTCTCCGCCTGTCAGCGGGTGAGCGGGGATGGCAGGCAGGAAATAAGCCATGCCATGCCGACAACAATACATCTGACATCACTCCTCTTCCCCCTTCCTTTCAGTCCCAGGACCTTTGCCCCCCCCCCCTTTTTTTTCAATGGACAGCGCTGATTAGGGCCTACTACAGCACTCGCGTCAAAATGGACGGTTCCATTTTTCTTTGAGAACCCCAGGTTCCCTAGCATGTAGCCAAAGTTTCGTGCCTTTTACACGTCATCGGACGATGCTTACTTAGTCACGTAGACCAAAGTTTCATTGTCTGCTCTCTGCAAAAATGTCGCACCAGCGTTCATTACACTCGTTTTTTTCAACGAACCGTCCATCAAGCGACAGTCGTTCGACTCCTTCTGAATCTGTGACGTCTTCAACGTCAGAAGCCGAAACGCTGGTACCCACGAAACGACAGAGGACGAAAGAATACAACAATGCATGGGTGTCTGAGTTTCCATGGCACCGCAGAGAAGAAAACGAAGAAACCGGGAAAGTTGCCCTTTTCTGCACAGTGTGTGAAGAAGCAAAGAAGGTGAATGGCTTCACAAAAGGATTGTGCAACTTACAACGATCGGCATTGGTTGATCACCAGAACAGTGCCAGCCACGTTAGCGCCGTTGAAACGATTCAACAGAAAAAACGTATGGCTGCTGTAGTTAGCCATGTTCACGAAAAGACGTCATCAGCGCTGCAAGAGCAACTTAAAGTTGTCTTATGGATGGCAAAAGAAGACATCGCACCAACCAAGTTTGACAGCGTCCTTTCCCTTATGAAAGCAGCCCGATGTCCAGCGCTGGAAAAGGCCAATACTTACTCACATCAAGATGCAGTGGAGGAAATGGAGAAAGCCTTGGTGCAAACCACCACTGAATACACGGACAGTGCCATCTCCCGAAGTGACTACATCGGCATTATCATTGACGAAACTGTCAATGTGACAATTGATAAAAAACTGATAATCTACTTGAGGATCATCAGAGATCAAAAACCAAAGACTGCGTTTCTCGGCAACTTCACTGTTCGTGACGGCACTGCAGAAACGATCGCTACCACGGTGAGAGAGGCACTTGAAGCGAGACACATAGACTTTGATAAAGTTATTGGACTGGCATCCGACGGTGCCAGTGTCATGACAAAATGACACAACGGCGTTGGTGTGAAGCTACGGAGAGAAAACAACCCATTTCTTATTCACATCCACTGTGCGTGTCACCGAGTTGCACTTGCATCACAAGATGCTTCAAGGGCAGTGAGGAAGGTGACTGACTACAAAAACACTGCAAACAGCGTTTACAAGTTCTATCAGTATTCTGCCACAAGGAACGAGCGCCTGAAAGAACTTAATGCTGTGCTCACTGATGATGATTTCACAAGCCTGAAACAGCCATGCTCAGTCCGTTGGCTTTCCCTTCAGAGGGCAGTGGATTCGCTTCGTCAAAACTGGCCAGCAGTCGTCATGGAGTTGGGCGAGGAGGCAACACGACAGAACAACGCTGTGGCGGACGGCCTGTTACGTACGGTCCAAACGTTTTCCTTCATCGCCATGACACGCATGCTTTCGGACATTCTCTCCATAATCAACAGGTTGAATCTAATATTCCAGAAGGACAGTGTCACCATCTCTACCATTAGGCCCATGGTCCAGTCTACTATCAGTACTCTGGAAGATAGTTATCTGGCTACACCGCATTCACGGCTGCAAAATGATGATTTCATGAATGAAATCACACCCGACGGTCAGTGGCACGGCGTGAAAATGAGCCACTACTCTGCTGACGCTGTGCGAGCACACGAACGCCTCAGAGAAGAATTTGTGCAGCACACAATCAACTCACTCAAGGCTCGTTTTCCACAAGAGGACCTTGATATCATCCACAACATTGACATTTTGTTGAATTCATCCAAGTACCCTGACCAGGCCGACGCTCTTCGCAACCATGGTAACGACGCACTGGGCGTAGTGTTTGATTACCTTTGCAACCAACGCGCGACATCCGACGGACGCCAGAAAGGGCCAGTGCTCAACAGACACAATGCTTGCCAAGAATTCACTCAGCTCAAAGCAACCTTGAAAGGTCACGGCAAAATGGACTTTCAAACCACTTGTGGTCTGATCCTGCGGGACTATAAGGACATTTTTCCAGAGTTTGCTAAGTTGGCCAGCATCGGACTTGTGATACCTGTCACAAGTGTGCCAGCAGAACGAGGGTTCAGTCTCCAGAATAGAATAAAAACTGCCAAAAGAAGCAGTCTGTCAGAAAACCGGGTGAACAGACTGATGCTGCTGTCATCAGAAGCACTTTCGCTTGATCAGTTTCCTTTTGCCCGGGCTGCTGAAATTTTCAACGGCATGCGGGAACGCCGCAAATAGATCCGTTTCCTTCGAGCACGACTACCGATTTGTGTGTGTGTGTGTGTGTGTGACAGTGTGTATTCGCGTGTTTGCTGTTTTTTTTCCCCCCTTCTTTTTATCTTGTGACCTTCGTACAGTCGTCCTTCATTGTGCATATCACAAGTTTGTGTCGCTTATTCTTGACTTCTGACAATACAAAACTGTAACTGTTCACTGGTCATCAATATCTTGAGTGCACGGACTCTGTAAGTCTGTTGATCAGTAGAGACATATGGATTGTGTGTGTGTCATGCTGACAGTCTGACCCTGGATTGAACTTGCGGTAATCCCCGACCCAGTTTTCAATTGACTGTCGCTGTTTTCAACATCACTTTGAGTAACTGCATGGTTCGATGACGAACACTGACGGAATTCTTTCGCACGTGTGGATAGGTAAGTGAGAAGTTTGTTAAGTTTGTTTTGTTTGTTTGTTTTTCTTTCAAGTTACGTTTTGGTTGGTTGGTTTGGTTTTGTTTTGTTTTGTTTTGCTTTTTGTTTTCATTTATGATTTTTTTGCATGTTACTCTCTCCGTCGACTTTTCTGTTGAGTTCAGTTGACTGAAGGCTGTCACTGACAAGCCTGTTACGTGCTATCCGTGCCGGTAGGCCGCTCGCTATCGCCCGTTCGCGTGACCCAGAATCGCGGTTGAGTGTGTAGTGCATGGCAGGCAGCCAAGCGCGGTACCGGCTGATTTAAGACTTGTACCGGAAATTTTTGTTGTTGTCGGTACCAAGTACCGGCAAAGTCCATAGTCTAGCGGAACCTCTGCGAGAGTATAGTCAGTTCACTCCGACTTCGTTGAGTGCAGAAATTTGTGGGAAGAGGTTGTGGAAAAAGACAGATAAAAGATATGGCAGACAGAAAGGACAGTAGACGACAGTACAGCAAAGGAGGAGACAGAGTTACTGAGAGCGAAAGGAAAAGGGGACGTTACTAGCACAGAATGTCCAGAAGGTGGGGGAACTATTTAAACAAAAGAGCCCCCGGTATCCCCACAGGGGAAAATATTCAATAACATCTCCTATCGTTTTTGATTACCTTCCATGCAGAGCAAGTATCAAGCAGGAAAGCCTGTATTTTGCATCCACTTATTTCTTTATTCCATGAAAGGAAAAAGCTGACACCATGCAGCCTTCTGGGGGGCTGACTTTTCATCCATAAAAAAGAAGATAAAACCGTAGAAGCAAGAGATGTCAAGGAAAACACATACACAAAAAAGAAACAACCAAGATGTAAATGAAATACAGAGGAAGAACTGAGCCCGATGATGAACACTGACAATCACAATTATCACCACTTGGTGCCAATAAACCTAACTAGCAACTTATTTATACGTATCTGAAAATCCATTATAATCATCTTAGCTTATCTCCACCTCACAGCCATCCTTTAAATGCACTTGGGTGGCTTTAAATGCACTTAAGCAGAAGTGAACATTTTCTGCTGCACTGAGAAACTTAAGTTCATGTAATGCCCTGTGACTAAATATGCCACCTTGCATGCATTTCATCCACACTTTGCTTTTTTACCTACTAAAGGTTGAATTAAAGAAAGAAAAAAAAAATCCCAATAACAAACAGCAGCTGCCGACATGCGATTCAAGGTAGGAGCTGTGCATACTGAACAACGATCAGACTCCCAGGATTCTTTCGTTCCTTCTGGGGTTTTTTTTTGTTTTTTTTTTAAAACACTGGTGCAACACTAAATTCAATATCTAAACTGAAACTCAAAACTGTCATCAAATGTTATGACACATGGCTTGGAACTGTGTCAGAAATAGTCGGAACAACTTTAGTTCTCATCTTAAATCCACAATGTAGTCTACTTTTCAGTACTGATTGTGTCAAAGGGTTCCAACACCTGCAATTTCGTGATATGTTCCAATACAGAAACTTTGTTTCAATATTTTATCGACAATAACTAGGTGGTCTCAGAACTAAACATAATCAGCAGAATGCATATGTGGCAAAACAAACAAATGAAGACATCATATTTTGTTTGAATGCGTGCCTCTTAGGATACACCTACCATGTTTATCAGGCATGTCAGTATGTCAGGCATGTCAGTAACTGATATTTTTTCCTGACACTAATCTTGCTTTTAAAGTTACCGTTTACTTGATACATACATATGTATAAACATAGTCTGGTTGGGTATCTAATATGATATTGGCGGTCTCTCTTTGATTATATGTACACACCCATGCCTACAAACACATACACAAACGCATGTAGCACACACAGTCTCTCTCAGCTAATATCACATAATTTTGTGAAAATAACTACTTTTCAAATCAGTATGAATTATTTCACAGCATTCTTCTCCTTTACATTCACTGACTTCATGATATGTCCATACAGTTATGCTCATTCATTACAGACTCCAATCAAGAACTTTTTAAAAACAAAATCATCAAAATACAGCCTGTATCTGTTTATCAAAAGAAGAAAAAACTTTCTTACTTGACTGTGATAGAAAACTCTCCTGGAGCGCTCTCACTTCGTCTGACCATGAAAGTACCATCTGGGTAGTTGCCCTGCATCAGCATCTGTTCTGCACGGCCCCGCGTGATATTGCCCACGTACCACCTGAAAAGTCATACTTCATTTTTTGTAACAGATCACTGAACACAGTTCCCACTGTAGTAATAGCAGCAATACATTGTTCCAATCTGAAAAAGAAAGCTTTGGATCCGAGCAAAATGAATAAATCATACTGATGATCAGGGTTTCAGATTGCCACCACGCCCACAAGATCCTCACGTGAAGGTTTCAAATGGCATGTTACGCATCAAGCTCAAGCGCCAGGCTGTTGCATGTTTGTTGCAACAGTGCTGAGGTAGGAGTTAGTCCTTTTTACTAACACTTGATCTTCCACAAATCATGCCTAACCACATTACTGCAATTCATTCCCAGATTTGAATAATTATTTTTTGATCAATTGGAATGGAACTAAATGACAGGAATCATATCAAGGACTCAAAGAAGAACAGAATTGCAACCCTTTGCATAACTGCAAATGTCTGTTCCATATATACTGTGTTTACTGTACTGTGTAACAGACAAAGAAAAACATCACCAAAGCGAAGCAGAGCCTGGCAGTGTCACACAGTCAACAGAGCCTGACGGACTGCATTGAATGCAGATGTAATCGCTTGTGTGTGTTGGTCCCTCTCTTGAGAAGACGCCCATTCTCACTGCAGCTGAAGTGAGCTGACGCAACAACTCGGAGAACTGCTGGCAAAGTCCTAGTTTAGCAGCTCCTCTTTGGCTCTTTATCAAAAACATCAACAACCAGTTCTCTCACACAGAGAATTGGACTTTCTCAATTTCCATACTATAGGGATTTCACTTATGCCAAGTAAGGACCTTAAGGACCTATAAGACATCTTCAATAGTAAGATACTACATTAACATTACAGCATAGATATTACAAAACGTACTTGTTATTCCTTCTGGAAATGCACCAAACACAGCGTACACCCAATAAACTTGGCTGCTGTATGCAGAATCAAATAACAGAAACTGTTTGTCCTTTCAGTCTCAGTAAGAACAATGTCTTGAGATCTTTGTCTTCCACTTCAATCCACTGTTTGTTATACTTGTCAGTCTTCAGTAAGAACAATGTCTTGAGTCTCTTGTCTTCCACTTCACAATCCACTGTTTGTTATCTTTCAGTCTTCAGTAAGAACAATGTCTTGGTCTCTTGTCTTCCACTCAAATCCAACTGTTTGTTCCCTTGTTCAGTCTTCAGTAAGAACAATGTCTTGAGTCTCTTGTCTTCCACTTCAATCCACTGTTTGTTATCTTGTTCAGTCTTCAGTAAGAACAATGTCTTCAGTCTCTTGTCTTCCACTTCAATCCACTGTTTGTTCCCTTGTTCAGTCTTCAGTAAGAACAATGTCTTCAGTCTCTTGTCTTGAACTTCAATCCACTCTTTTCACACCTAAAACTAAAACCAGCTGATACTTTAACCTGGCAGTCATAGCTGATACTTAAACTTGAATGTCAATCTTTCACAACAGAAGACATAAGTAAAAAAAAAAATGACATTGAGAATGAGAAACAAAAACAAAACTGTTATTAGTGGTCATAGGCACTTTCAGATCCTGAATATATGTCGGAGAGAAAAAAAGCACACACACACTGGCCATTTTTTCCATCTTTTTCGACTCTTGTGATGTCCTGTTGAACTCTCTGCGCTTCATTTTTTCTGTCCTTAGCTAACAAATGCAGAGTGTTGGATCGTTCAACCAGACTGAAACTTCTCTGCTCCAAGAAGATGACGTGCTTCATCACTGGTGCATTTATGTTTCTTCCTCAGGTCGACCAGTTCTTCTCCTAACCTCACGACGTTGATTGATCGACCGATCAGGGTGTCTCCGCACAAAACTTTGAACTCTTCCAGGGGAGTAATCCGGTGCAGAGATCTGAGAGGAGTGTCGGAGGCAGAAATCAAGTCTGAACTGGCATCGCAAGGAGTGACCCACGTTCATCGTGTGCTTGTACGCAAAGGCAATGACAGAGTCCCAACTGACACCCTCTTCTTGACCTTTTGCTCTACCTCTCTACCGGAGTCGATCACGGTGGGCTACCTGAGAGTCTCAGTGTCGCTCTACATCCCGTCCCCTCTACGCTGCTTCAAGTGCCAGAGGTTCGGCCATGTGAGAGACAGATGCACGGAAGAAGAGGTGTGTGGTACCTGCTGCCAGCCAGTCCACCAGGGTGTGTGTGACAGTCCACCACTCTGTGCCAACTGTGGAGGCAAGCACCCATCGTCATCAAAGACCTGCCCAAACTGGTTGAAGGAAAAGGAAATTCAGAGAATAAAGACTGAACAGAGAATCCCGTTTTTTGAGGCGAAAAAGATTGTAATGAAAAGTCAACCGACTGCTGGGCTCTCGTTTGCAGCCGCAGTACGGAAGCCAACGACAGTCAGCATCGGCGTGCAGACGGTCGAATCCTCGTTTGCTGAGAGAGAGCCAGGAACCCAGTCTGTAGCCTCGGGCAGAAATACTGCACGCGACGAGCTCCAGCAGTCATCGCCTTCAGATACGACTCGGTCTTCAAAACCTACTCCTGCCCCCAAACCATTAGGGGGCAAAAGATCAACAGGCCCTTCAGGGCGGCAGAAAGTAGAAGTTATTGAAATACAAGACAAGACCACCCCCTCAAAATCCTCCAAAGGGCACCCTGCAGCTGTCAACAAGGAGCTGGTGGTGTTGGAGTTTAAGACAAAATCGCCGCCTAAAAAGAAAGCACCTAATATTTTAACAGATCGAGAGAAAAAAGCGGAGAGAAACACCAACAAAATTTGCAGCTCTCTCAGATCTAGGAGATGTTGACATGGAATGAAAGAACTTGCTGGTGAATAGTTACAAGATTTTATTCGTCCTCTGCACCATGGATAGTAAAATAATCCATTGAATATCCGTGCCTAAATTCAAATTTTGAGGAGCTGCAGCTTCTGTGTCAAACTAGGAAACCTTCCGTCGTGCTCTTCAGGAAACACAAATTCAAAGCCAGAAGACCTTCACTTTTTCTGGCTTTAATGTTCTAATCCAAACCTGCTCAACCATCCACATTGGGACTGTCTGGTGGTGTTGCCCTTCTTTTACATAAAACTTTGCTGTTTGAGTCCTGTCGCTCTGACTACCTCCCTTCAGGCTGTAGCTGCGAGAGTCACTCTCCACAAGACTGTCACAATCTGCTCACTGTATCTGCCACCTTCTGTCCCGGTTTGTCGTCAGGACCTTGTCAGTCTGATCGGAGAACTTCCTCGACCTTTTTTGCTGTTGGGTGACTTAACGGTCACAATCCTCTTTGGGTAGTGTCAGTTCATCATCCAGAGGTCTGCTTCTTGAGGATGTCCTTTCTGATTTGATTTGTGTTGTCTGAACGATGGAGCTCCAACTTACCTCCACTCTTCCACAGGTTCACTTTCGTGTTTAGATTTGTTGATTTGTGACCCCTCGCTGGTCCTGGACTATGAGTGGTCTGTCCATGACAATCTGCACGGAAGTGACCATTTCCCTGTCCTTCTACAACCCGTAATAACTGAACACGTATCTGTTCTCTCAACATCTCAATTATAAGAAAGCAAACTGGGATCTATTTTCAACCACTATTTCAAAAGAATTCCAAGACACTGATTTTCTTCAGAGTCCAGACCCAGCAGAATCTCTGACTAACACTGTGATCAACTGTGCTAAAACCTGTATTCCAGTGTCTTCCGACAAACTCCAAATGCCAAAAACACCCTGGTTCAATTCAGACTGCCAACAAATTTCAAAAGTTCGCAAACGGGCTCAGCGTCGGGTATACCAACGACCTTCGGGTCCCCAACCTAGAGCCCATCAGAAACTCCGTGCGAAATCGAGACACACTTTCAAAATCAGTAAACGTCGGTCCTGGACAAACTTCTGCTCCAGGCTGACATCTAAAACTTCCAAAAAAAAGTTTGGAACATCATTAGAAAAATCAAAGGGAAGAACACCAACCCCTCCATTCATCACTTGAAACTTGCTGATGCTCTGATCACTGACAAACAAGCTGTTGCCAATCTGTTTGGCCTCCACCATCCAACAGAACTCCTCATCTTCAAATAAATCTGCAGTCTTTTTAGAAACAAAGAGATTAGAGAGAAATCTTCATACAATTTCACATCAGACAACTCTGAAACCTATAATCTTCCTTTTTCAATCGTTGAACTCAAATCAGCTTTACAAACCTGCACTGATTCTGCCCCTGGTCTGGATGACATTCATTATCAGTTGTGAAACATTTTCCAGAAAGCTGTCTCCAGACTCTTCTCCAAGTCTATAACCATATCTGGACTACAGGGTCCTTTCCGCCCTCCTGGCGGAAAGCCCTGATCATTCCCATTCCAAAGCCTGGAAAGGACCTACCAACCCTTCCAACTACCGCCCAATCGCTCTGACCAGCTGCCTCTGTAAGCTGATGGAAAAGATGGTCAACTCCCGTCTGATGTGAAGCTGGAAACCGATGGTCCTTTTGGCCAGTGAACAGTGCGGTTTCCGGAAGCACCACTCGACGGTTGACCATTTAAATCCGCTGGAAACCACCATTCCGCAATGCCTTTCTTAACAAGCAACATGTGGTCGCTATCTTTTTCGACCTCGAAAAGGCGTACGACACTACGTGAAAACAGGAGTCCTCATGGACCTGCACAGACTTGGTTTTTCGGGGTCACCTGCCTCTGTTCATCAAAACTTTTTAGCCGATCGACAGTTCCAGTGCGTGTTGGCACCACACTCTCTGACATCCATGGGCAGGAGTTGGTGTTCCTCAGGGGACATCCTTTCTCCCGCCCTTTTCAGCATTAATATAAATGACATTGTCCAATCGGTAAACTGGGCACTGAGTCTTCTCTCTTTGTTGATGACTTTGCGCTGTATGCAGTTGGAGCTTCTTACTACAGTGTACAGCGTCGACTCCAACTTTGCGTCAACAGAATCCAACAGTGGGCCGAGGAAAACGGGTTTACCTTCTCCCGCACCAAGACTCAGTCAATTCATTTCCACAATTTTCGTCGATTCTTTGATGATCCTGAAATTCGTCTAGACAAGTCCACCATTCCAGTTGTAAAAGAAGCCAAATTCCTGGGAGTTATTTTTGACCAAAAACTCAACTTTCTCAGCCACATCAAAAACCATCAAAACTTCTTGCCAGAAAGCTCTGAATATTCTGCGGTCGTAGCACACACCGACTGGGGCGCTGATAAGAAAACTTTGCTGCACCTCTACAGAGCCTTGGTCCGTTCCAAAATTGGATTATGGTTGTGCTGTGTACGGCTCTGCAAGACCCTCTTACCTCAAACTTTTGGACCCTATCCACCATCAAGGGCTTCGTCTCTGTCTTGGAGCATTCCGCACCACCCCTGTACAGCCTGTACGCAGAGGCAGGTGAACCCTCACTGTCCAAAACCCCAGGCTGAAAATGTCTCTAAATTATTATATCAACTGTTCTCAAACCGCAGAATCCTGCTATGACTGTGTCTTGACCCTCAGTTTCAAAACAAATTCGAAACCAACCCTAACTGTATTCCGCCGTTTGGTCTTCGTATGCAGCCTCACGTGCGGAATGCAGGTCTAGACCTAGGTGTAGTATCTGATTTTTCCAAGTTTCCGGACAACCACCGTGGACCTTCTTCACGGCCAGAGATTCGTTTTGAATCTTGCAGCTTTTCGCAAAGAGTCTACCAGCTCTCTGGCGTACAAGGCTTTGTATGCTGAGCTCTGTTCCAAATTCCCATCCTATCAAAAAGTTTTCACTGACGGTTCCAAGTCTGAAGATGGAGTGGCCTGTGCAGCCTACTGCCCTGGGGCTCCTTCTCAGATACTGTTGGAACATATCCATTCCGATGCTTCTGTCTATTCTGCTGAACTTACTGCTCTGGTTTTGGCTTTGAAGATAATCTCTACGTTCTTCAAAGAGGGACTTTCTGGTTCTGTCGGATTCGCTGTCAGCTTTGGAGGCCATAGCTGGCCGCAACCTTCAGCATCCAGAACTTTTACTTTTTTTTTAACTTTTTAGCAAGTTGAAGGCGGACGGTTACAACATTACTCTTGCTTGGGTTCCTGGTCATGTTGGCATTGGCGGGAACGAAATGGTTGATCGTTTAGCCAAGAACGCCACAAGAGAGAAACTGTCCAACACTTATATCCCCTGCTCAGATGTGAAACCCAAAATTAACGATTATGTGAGAGACCTCTGGCAGGAGGATTGGAACACACAGACGAGTAACAAACTTTTTCAGATCCGTCCAAACCTTAAGGAATTCCTCCCATCCACGTCGGGAGGTCGTAAAGAGGAAACGGTTCTGTGCCGGCTGCACACCGGCCATTCGTATTTTACCCATGCTTACCTTTTAAAGATGAAGAAGCTCCGTGGTGCATTCCATGTCATGCGCCACTCACAATGAAACATGTTCTTTTAGAGTGTTGGGACTTGCACGATGTGAGACACAAACATTTTACAGCGGATCCATGAAGATCCTGTTCAGGATGTCCCGCCTGATGTGATCCTTGAGTTTCTGAGAGAGATTAACATTTTTCATCTGATTTAAGATTTTATGGAAGAAAGATTTTAACAAAGTTTCTGGTGCGTTTCTAGACGATGTCATTTTAACGAGATGTATGAAAGGTGTTTTTTTTTTTTTTCATGATGGGTGAGTTGATTTAACGTGGTGACAGCCCTGATATGGCCCTTTGCGTCGGCTGGCTATAAGCAACATTATCTTATCTTATCTCCTAACCTCTTCTCTTCTCTTTTTCCACAGCTGCCTCCATCTCTTGCCTCTGTTCAGCAAGGTATCCGTCATATCTTCCCAGACTCCTGATGCTGAGACAAGGGTTTTTTTTTTTGTCAATGACAACTTCCTCCACACCTCCCATATTATGAATATGGTCTAGCACAACGTACGTACCATCGACGCTAAATGCAGCGATCTTCACACACAGAACATCGAGCATAATGTTTGTTTTGGTGATCCTTCAGCAACCAGTCCTTGTACTGCTTTTTTTTACCCAACGATCCTGAAATGCACTTTCCTGGCATTTCGATTGCCTGAGCAAAGACTGGAAAATGACGGATGCGAGTATCGCGTCTTCACGCGAAACCAGACTGCAAAACTAGGACGAGTCCTTGAGAAAAATCAAAACTTCCAAGCTGAAAGTAGTCTGCTAGGCTAGGGCCGTTTGTCAGAACCCATTGGCGAGCAGATTTCAGAGTAAGGACCGCTTGCTTCCAAGATTTTCCTACCAGCATTTCGCCATCAATGATTTTTTTGGGCTGTCGTCAGGACTTGTAAGGACCTTGATGCTAATATAAGCACTTGTAAGGCCTTACTTGAGGTGTTTCAAAATGTAAGGACCTGTAAGGACTGGTAAGGACCCTAAGAACCCTGTAATCAATGAAACTGAGACACAAAGGGATGGGGTGGGGAGGTGGGGAATGGTAACTAGGATGCAACCTCTCGGCAAGAAACGGCTGTTAGTGAAAAAGACTGAAAGGTCAGTTGTACACACTAACCCACTGGCGTGTTGTACTGCAAGGTGTCGCTTCAAAAAAACTGTAAGTCGGGTCTATACATGACTTACCATAAAAAATAAAGATCAGAACCCTGTAAGCAGTGTCACTAAACAATAACAAAGAGATCTGGAAAGGACCCTGCTTGCCTTGGTTAAAACATTAGTGTTACCCATGCAATCAGTGTATGCTATTATTTAATAATTCTGGTCAACTTTGATGATCATCACAACAGGGAACTTCGAGATACTGACTTCAAGTTTGTCAAAGCTGCCAGATGACATGTCTCCCAAGGAGACTGAAAAGAATCTGAAGCTCTGCTGATGATGAAAAGGGGTATATTTTGTTTTCCAATCAGCCCCTATATCAGATCCAGAAGTCATCTACACATCCTTGGTAAGAACACTTTCTGTCAGTATGTTAGTTACCGAATCAATCAACAATGTGCAATCTACAAATGGCAGTCAGTTGTTTTCATTTATGGAACTAAAAATGAAACTGAATTACAGGAATATGTTCGCTTGTTCATAATATCAAAACAAAATGTAGAATATTATTCAACTTCTCGTTGGATGTGTACACAATGTATACATTTTTAACACACACCAATTTAGTAACTATAAATGATTGGAGGGTAATCTTTAGAACTGTCACACAGATAAACTCCTGAAAAAAGAATGTCACTGAAACAGACAACTCAGTCATCACAAAGGTTGAAGACCTTCAACTGAATGGACTTGGAAACTGTATAATATTTGTGTCTTTTGGTCTGTCAAACGAAATTGGAAGAGCAGATATAATTTCATGAAATGAACCAGTGTGTGTGTGTGTGTGTGTGTGGTGTGTGTGTGTGTGTGTGTGGGGGGGGTGGGGGGGGGGGGGGGGGGGGGGGGGGGTTGTCCCAAATTAAACGGAGTTACTCATAGAGATCAATTAACATTCTCTGAAGCACTAACTCTGAAATACAAATAGAACAACAAAGAAATGTAGTCAATGATCCAATCTGTCCGGAATACTTAAAGTATGTTTGTACAAAGAATACTTACGGATGACTTTTCATGGTAATGTAATTGTGAGGCACATAGCCCTCTCTCCCATCCTGTTCTGCTCTGTACCAGTTCTTGTCGTCTTCTTTACTGAGAATCTGATCAGAAACATGTCAAACACATGCTCACACAAGGGGATATTTTTGAGCGGGGGCAATATACATCATATCGACAAAGAGAGAGACAGACAGACAGGCAGAGAGAGAGAGAGAGAAAGTGAGGTACTAAGGCTGTTAGACCAGAACCAACCAGACAATGATTTGTTCGTGGAGTCCATTCATTTCAACGGCATGAAAACCGAAACTTCAGAAAAGTGTTAAGTATACTACAGGGTACAAATGTCAAAGAGATACCTGCATGGGAAATCCTTTGTCGGCATAAATGACGA
This sequence comes from Conus ventricosus, assembly GCA_018398815.1. Classification (NCBI taxonomy): domain Eukaryota; kingdom Metazoa; phylum Mollusca; class Gastropoda; order Neogastropoda; family Conidae; genus Conus; species Conus ventricosus. Next base: position 147,010,549 of record CM031595.1, read on the forward strand.
TTCATATGACTGAAAAGAGGGTGTTAATTCTAGCACAATGTAATACGCAGGAATAAACTTTAAACTGAAATACCCCCGGCATTCCCACAGCGGCCTCCTACAGCTTGAACTCACCCTCCACAATCTGCAGGCTACACATACTCATGTATCTTTACCCTCCAGGTACACAAACTCAAGAACATATTTCTGTCAAGAAAATGACAACAATGGTTCTAAGGATCCTTCGAAGTTCAACATTTAACATAACTTACATCTTGTGATATTTTACAATTTTTTTTTTTTTTTTTTTTTTTTGCTGTCCCAACCTCTGCGCTACCTCAGAGGCAGTGCACCCACGCCGCTCATTCCGACACCCCGTCCACAGCCATAGACCGGCCGGCCCCGCCGCAGCCCCGGCACCAGCAATCCACAGGGAGCAGTCAATGTCAAGTTGTCATGAGGCAACCCACCGGAGGAGACACTGCACTGCTGCCGAGTCACTTCGGTGGTGTTCAGTGGCGCCTGTTCTGATCTAACATACGCAGGACACCACCTACTAAGCCCCCTACTGACGACAATAATTGCTTAGTCGCGGAGCCGGCGTGAGTAAGCTCTCCCTCCGGAGGGCGCCACCACGTCCGTCCAACGACAGCCCCCATGGACTCGCCGATACCGGTGACCCCGACGGAACCAAACCAAAGTCCCAGACGTGGAAAGGACACCGAAATTGAGGTCACCATGAGAGCAGGGCATGAAGGGCCACAGAATTTGAGACTTTTTTTATTTTAATGCTGATTGATGAGAATGAGGATGATTAAGATGATGCTACAGATTTCCATTTCGGTCTGAGACTACATGACAGGGCTGTACTCTACGCTTCCTTTCATAATATATCCCGGCGTCAACCAGGCCCAAGAGATACAGGCACCTGCAGTGTTGGTCATGAAATTTGAGCAACACTCTCAGAAACGCATCCATTAAGTGGATGAAACTCGACTGTGTGGTCCCAGTCTTCCCAACTGAGTCCGCAGCAAACTCAACTCTGGGTAGGAGCCGGTCGGGGCAGAAAAACCCACATGACTCTGATGGGATTCGAACCCACGACCTCCCAGCTGGGAGTCCGCGACGCTAACCACTTCACCACGGCGGCTGGTATATTTGACAATCTTTATAAACAAACAAGAAATGGTAAGGGAACAGAGAAGGGTTTTCTCAAGAGGGGGTGTGGGCACAAATACAGAGCAAACCAATCATGAAAGTAAGAAGGTAAAAGTAGAAAGTGAAGTCCTGGGATGAGATTGAATCAAGGGAAACGTGAGGGGTGGGGGAAAGCATGGTGGTATCTTATATTCCTAGAACTCTAACGCCTCACTGCACCTTTTAATCCACCCCTGCTGTCGCTAAACTTAGAAAATAAACAGCCCACATACCCCGACAATAAGACCAGGAAGACTTCCTCCCCTCCCCACACATATCTGTCGATTACTATGACAGTTTGACACAGACACTCATGTTTATGTGCAAGCCTTCTCTGTAAAGTATTGTGTTGTTCTCAATCGTTGTGCAGAAAGGAGATAGGAATGAATGACTGTATTCTTTGTTATGCATTATTGGTTACCAACTATGTTTTATATTTACGAGCATTTTAAACTGTTGAGATACAACTTTCATGGATTACCTTTATTGTTCTCAATCGTTGTGCAGAAATGAATGAATGACTGTATTCTTTAATATGCATGATAGATTACCAACTATGTTTGCCCTGCACTTACATATTTACAAAAGCAACGAAACAAAAACAAACCCAAAAATCTGCTTGAATGCACGTGAAAATATCATATTTGCAACAAAAATTTCACATTCATTTTCACACTGAAGAAAAAAAACCTTAGTTATTAAACTGGCAAAAAATGGTACATTACATTGTAAAGATTGCTTTTTAATCAAAAGACTGGCAAAAAATGGCACATTACACTGTAAAGATTGCTTTTTAATCAAAAGAAAACTTTAAATGTGTGGTGTGTAAAAGCGCACAGTATTAGCACTTCAAATTGTTTGACAAGCTACAGCAGGTGTTAGGCTCTTGATGATTAGCTGGTTTCCAGCGCCGTTATAGTCTGCCAGACAGATAGGGTTCTTCCTGGGCCATCACCACAGAGAGAACACAAAATTGCAAAAGACATGAACCACAGCATAATCATAATGTAGATCAATAAATGACATTCTTTCTTCCTCTGTTCGTTTGTTAGTGAAATATTATGCACATGTGACCTAACCCCACTAAATAATGTAATAGTGGCTTCCTTTTGTCTTCCGAGATGATGTCTCGACACAACAGTAGCACAAAAGACAAGTGAATGGGCAATAAAGATTTCCTTTTTTCAAATGTGGATGAAAGCACAGAAAGAAAAAGCACATTTCAAAGTCACAGTTAAAAAAAAAATTGTTGACAGAAAAGAAGTGAATTTTGAGCATCTAGAGTCTCCAGAAGATGGGCATACAATTCTCAGTACTCCCGCAAACCTGTAGAGGTTGAAGAAAGGGGAGGAAGGGCAGGGTGGTGGTGGTGTTCAACCCCTTAATGGGTCCTTCCTGATAATGAGGAAACTGACATTTTCCCACTGGTCAAGGCAAAAGCTGAGCCAAACACCGGCTGTCATTGAAACCAGTTTCAGTAGCGCAATCCTCAGCTGTGAAAACACGTGCTAATGTAAGAAAGCTAAAAAATGACCACTCACCAACACCAGCTGAGATTGATCTGTTTTCTTTTAAATGCAGAGTTCTAACCCCTTAACTTACTTAGGACGGACAGTTCTGTCCCTTGTTTTTCCTGGTTAGTAAAAAAATCATCAAAAATACAAAACAAGAGATAACTCAACGAAATTTTCAGGCAGTGTTATTCATAAACTGTGTTAGTAGAATATAAAAGAATAAACTTCCCACTTTCATACGATTTCTTATGCTTGAGGGTGAAAAAATGTCCAGTTTTTTTCAGGTACATCACAACACTCTTGCAAAGTCAGTGGTTCCATGGCTTCACATTCAGCAAAAAAAGCCAGTAAATACACTACATGAGTTGAAAAAAAGGTAGATACACTCCAGGAAACTAAATAAGATAAATTATGTGCCTGCTATGCACAAGCTAACTTGGAATAATGCAAAAATGGGGACGTGCCACTCAGCTGACACACGAAGGCCAGAAGTACAGAAAAAGGAGGCACTGTCGGAAAAAAACTCGAATCTTCGCGCCAGTCGCGTAAAGGAAAGCCAATGAACTTCTTGCTCACTCAAATCCCAGTCTTTCACGGCACGCAAATGCCTCGCTCACGTGGCGAAGTGGCCCACCCTCACCTTCATCATCACTGAGCTCCACAGAGTCAGTGTCAATTTCCTCTTCTCCTCGAAATTCTTCACTGGAATCACTTTCATCAGCTTCGTCATGCACTTCTTCAATGTCTGAACCTTCCGTTTGTAGCATTTCAATAACTTCAGGAATGCTAAAACGTTGCCGACGGGCTCGACTTTGCTCCGACAATTCGCAGAAAAACTTGTTTGAGATGCCATGTTTCTATGCAGATTAGTAAGTCAGGTGGGTTGGTCTGGTCAGCCACTGAGGCAAAATGGGTGATGGTGTGCCACGAAACCACTGTGCAGGCGAACGAAGGAATGCTGACGATACTATTAATGTCTTGTTGCCGTGTACTGATCACACTGCCAACACATGCAAAATCTGTGAAGGCTGAAACCTTGATAGCGTTCGTTCGTACTGAAGCGTTACGTCATCGAAAACGCTATAGCGTCTGTTCGTGACAAGAGAGTTAAGGTACCAGGTGTGACCAAATTGTTTCATCTCAGCATACAACACAGTATTGTCAATTAACGACCATCCATCTAAGCCTATATAACAGTAACACGACACTGACAACAGGAAGAAACAACCCAAGCTGATGTGGGGTTCTGCTTTCTATTGGAGTAGGGGCCTTTTTTTCCTTATTCTTTTTGTTTTTGCTAATACCAGTTGTCTTCTTCTCAGCAATCCTTGACATTTCTGACTAAATATACTGCACAATCACAGACACACAGAAACAGTGTCTTGGAGGTCCTTGGCACAATGACTGTTCAGTTGTGGAATCAGATCTGAACAACTTCCACTTGAGGGAGACTGTATCAGATCCCCCTGATAGTGCCCAAAACTATGCAGACACCAAAAGTTTTATACAGATCACTCTTTGGGAACCATGTACAGGTGACCATCAAGAGCGGGGGAGGAGGGGCGGAGGGTGGGGGGGGGGGGGGGGGGGTCACTCTCTCAGAGCGCTGCCTTGCAGATCGGGAGTAGATTGCCCGGAGGTGCTTTCAGTGATGAACTCCTTCTTGGGAGGTCTGGTATCTGCCCTTAAGGACCCAGACTCTGGGTCCCTCGCTCTCTGCCAGTCCTCTGACCCATCCACCATCGTGTCCTTTATCCAGTCAATGATGGAAGGGCTCAAATATTCAGCGGGTGCTTTTGCCAAGCTGCACCTAAACTCAGTTCTGACAAGGCAGGATGCCGTGCTCCTGGCATCTTCGGTCGCACGCTCTTCCTCCTCCCAAGCCTCTCTTAGAGCCTTGCCCATTAAGACTGGTTTCTCTTTGGGAACCATGTACAGGCGACCATCAAGAGCCAGGTCAAAATTACGAGGGACCTCGCCCTTCACTCAGGTCCCTCTCACCCAAAGGGAAGCGCCCCGCTCCGGCTACCTCTTCCCAGGGCACTTCACCGGCCAAGGCCTGCAGATCCTTTGGCACAAAGGGTCTAGCGCTAGACAACTCGTCAAAGGCCAATCTGGTTCCTGACAGAGCCAAAAGCTGCCTCTTCACAGCCTGAGCCATGACTAACCCCCAACCTGGGGCCATCATCTCCAAACAGGTGACCCCGTAGGCAGTCCGTCCTGGTGACTCAGTGCCTGGAACGGCTTCCTGCAAGCCAGTGGGACCTGCAGTGATCAGGTTGGGTTCACAAAAGACCCCCCCCCCCCCCCCCCCACCCCACCATCACCCCCGGGCCCAAAACCCCCAAAACACCAATTTAACAGATCCCTTGGCCTTCAGGAACCCCCGGCGGGGGGGGGGGGGTCCTCCTCCGCCCTTGCACGGGTTTCCCCACCCGGAAACCCTCCCGCCCTTTCCCACCGGCCCCCCCCTCCCCCCCTCCCGCCCCCTCCACCCCCCCCATCAATCCAGCCCGCCAAAACCCTCCAGCTCCTTTCCCACCCCAAACCCCCCAGCCCCCCTCCACCTCCCCCCCCAACCCCAACCCCCTAAGGCACCAACAACACGCCCACAAACCCCCCAAAAAAAACCCCCCTCACCACCCTCCACCCAAAAAACCCCCCCCCCCACCCCCACACCACCCCAAACCCCCACCCACAAAGGGGCCACCCCAAAACCCAAAAACCAATTTCCACAACCAAAACCCCTCACACCACCAACAAAACCCCCAACCCCCACCCCAACGGCCCCCCCCCCCCCTCCTCCTGGCCCCCCCCCAGGGCCCAAGCCCCCTTTCCCCCCCCCCCCCCCCCCCCCCCCCCCCCCCCCCCCCCCCCCCCCCCCCCCCCCCCCCAGCCCCCCCCCTTTCTCCTTTTCCCTTTGGGCCCCCACCTCCGGCTTCCTTTCGGTCCTTCTCTTTTGACCAGGGGTGGAGGAGGTCCTTTCCTTTTTTCCCCCGGAGATTTTTGAATTCTTTTGGTCCCCAAAGTTCTGGGGGGTTGAAGATCTGTTTCTGGACCTCTCGCCCAAAAATTTGGGAAACCCTCCACTTTCGGGAAACCCCTTTAAACGGAAACCAGGCGAGGGGGATCCGTCGACTAAAGATAAAAATTTCCCACACCCCCGGGGCCGGGCCCTTTCAAGGCCCTTCCCTTTGGTCTGGCCCCCCCTTGGGTTTAGAAAGGCCCGGGATATGGTTACTTTTAAACTCCCCTTAAGGCTCCTGCACAGCATAGCCTTGCCTGTCCATAGACCCAAGCCCTGCACTCCACAGAAAATGTTCAGAAGACAACCTATCAGATAAGACACTGACTGATGCCGAGTCACTTCTATGATATTCAGCATGCCTGTCCAGATCCAGCATGCAGGAGGCACCACCCATCAAGCCTCCTTCTGATGACAATAGCTGCTTAATCAGGGAACCAGGGTATGAACATCCGCCTCGTATGTAACCGCCACATTCATCCGATGACAGAACCCTTTGATTGTATGAAACTGCTCCGACATCTATGACAAATATGAATCAGGACAAAGGTGGGTGTGGAGAGGTGACTGAATACTAAGTCGTCATAAATGATGCACAAAAATGCCTAAGTGATTGCACACAATTTTTTCCTGCATGTCCACCATGGCTTTTCACAGCCAAGAAACCATCAATACTGCAGAAAATGTTCTCACATGCCCTACTACCTGAACAAGTTCTGTACAAAAATTCCCTGGAAACTGCAACTATTTTTATACTGACACCTGCCCATTCAAAATCAGCGAAATGCTAAAATCTATCACTGTCAGTGGGTTTTTTTTGTTTTTTTTTCCCCCCCAAAGTAATAATCTTGAAGTATTAAAGATCAGACATTGAATGTTTTTTTTATAAAGATGGCCAAGTTAGAAAAACAATAATGCGACATAAGGAATCTTTCTTGCTCTCTCTCTCTCTCTCGTGTGTGTGTGTGTGTGTGTGTGTGTGTGTGTGTGTGTGTGTGTGTGTGTGTGTTTCCTTCTTCCCCTAATCAGTGTGTGTCTGTTTGTACTGACCCTTAAAATCATATTTGGAAAAAAAAAAGTGCTGGAATATATCAAATATCACAGAGCCTTGCTACTGAGTGATTTTCACTGACGAAAAAGTTTGATCACTGTGCCTTAAAATGGTGGTGGTGAAAGGCGAGGGAGGGGGGGAGGGGAGGGACCAATAGAATGCGTTACTTCAATTAATCTGAAGAAAATGCCTGTAATGTAACCGTAAGCAGCTGTTCTCTGTAGTCCTAAGACTTACTAGAGTCACTCGCTTGGTCGAATTGAATAGATATCTCCAAGAGACTGAATGTGCAAAAGAGTACAAATCAATGCTAAGACAAAGGGAAGGAGAGGAGGGAAGAGGGATGAGCATGACTAAGCGAATGCAAGCGAGAGAAGGGGATGGAGTAATCCGAGACGAGAGAAAACTCAAAAGGCATGTGGAGCTAATTTCCTGATCCAGAGTAAATTTGTTACCATGGTTTGAATCAATGCCATTTGTTCTGTATTTCAGTGCACCTTCCAAAGGCAAACCATAATTTTGTTCAAAGTTTATAATCTGTTTTCATCATACTTTCAGACACATTGTCAGTACAACTAAAGCCAAAGGTATTATTCAGGAGAAGGAGTGGGGTAGCCGTGGGGTGGGTGGGGTTTAGGAACTTATTTTGAGATATCAGACGAGTCTCTGTGTGGTTGCACGCATGCGCATATGTGTACAATGTGCATGTGTGCGCGCACATGTATGCATGTGTGTGTGTGTGTGTGCGCACGCATTTTCATTATGAATCTAGCAGTATGAAGATAATGTCCCAGTTTATTTAAATTGTCTCTTATTTACCCAATTCAGGTCCATGCTGCCATGACACTCTTAACACATTTTTATTGATTTTTACTCAACAATCAGGCTGGGAACAGCTGACTTAAAAAAAAATCTGAAAAAGCCTGGGGTCCAGGGCCTCCTTGGCTCTAGTGCAGTCCAGCGCATTACCCTGATGCGGGATCTGGGGGGAGGGGGGGGGGGGTAGGTGTAAAGCCCCTGGCTGAAATGGGAGTCTAAGCAGGCAGCGAAGCCCTGAACATAAAATCATGGAAACTTGGACTGGAAAAACTGGATAAAACTACAAGACCTCTGGCTTTCTCTTTCGTTCTTAAATGGACTGTTAATTTAAAATTTTTCTTGGATGTTTGCTTTTCCTCCCTCTGAAAATCAGGTTTTCTTGGGCATCTTTGGATCTGTGAAGAACTCTCCAGCCTGAACAATAAAATGTTTGACAAGAAATACTTGGCACTCCCTATCCCCCTTTCATTCAGCCACTGACCCTGATTTCTAATTCATCTAGCACATGATGTTATAGTCTATAGTCCATAGAGAAATCGGAGATATTTCTGATGTGATCAATGAGGATGAGGAAAAATAAATATGATGCAATGGGAAATTCCATTCTAGCCAACAACTGGAAGACAGGTTGTACTCTCAAGCTCTATGCTTCTTTTCGTAACACTTTTCTTAACACAACAGGATCAACCAAGTTCAAGAGGTACAAGCAGCAGCACTGGTCAGAAATCTGAGGAACACTCTCGGAGAAACCTGACTTCTTAGTTCCAGTCTCCCCACGTGAGCTCACTCTGCGCTCAATTCTGAGAAAGACCATGAGCCAGCTGACCACACCATGAAGTCTCCATAATGCTCATCACTGCACTCAAGCAACTGAATTTTTTTTTTTTTAATTCTAAATCTAATCATCATTTATGATGAGGATAGTGATGCTTACAAATTGAATGTTTTTGTGAGACTACAACACTGGTGACGTAACATTTAAAAGGCACTGTTAATAATTGTAAACTTCCTTACAAAATATATCCTGGCAGTGGCATGAACACACTGATTCACATCTGTAGTGTTGCTAAAGAAGTCTAAGTGACACACACTTCAATGCGCTAGTAACGATATGACTATTCTGAATTACTAGCAAGAGGTACCTGTGACAGCTGATATTAGTGATAATGTTGTTGAAGTCTTTCTACTGAAACCATACCATATTCATCAACTCAAGCTACGGAGATAAACTGATCTACATCTTTTACAACTGACTGGGGCTTAACAATGAACATAAAACATATTAGCCACACAAAACAGTTGAAAAGACGTAACACTAAAATTAGCAAACTGGCTACCTTCATAGTAGACAGTATTTGCCCCAGATGCATATATACACAGACAAATAACAATGATAGCATTTTAAATGCTTTCTTTCTGAATAAATCAAGTGTAATATGAACATATTACTACTGAGTACATGGGGACTACAACTAATGAAAAAAATTACATTCTAACTGCCATGGCTAGCAGCTCTAAATCTGTGAACTTGAACAACTGGTGTGAAGAGATCACTATGCCACAGCAAATCGAAAAGGTCAAGACTGTTTAATATCCCCTGTTGGTGGTAGTGTTTTAATTAATCAGTTTTGAATCAGAAGTATAATGAGCAATCAGACAAATTGTACAGTCAGGATGAGTTGTTAAAAAAATGTAGCTTTGCTCTTAAATAAATTTGCTCTTGTGCTAGTCTCATTTTCATGGACTCTCCCCTCCAACAGTTTGTTTTTTTTTCTGTTGCGTCCCCCCCCCCCCCCCCCCCCCCCCCCCCCCCCCGAAATTATGCATCTTCTTTCAGTTTGAATCTGTGAAATGTTAAAGTCAATTTAATGTAATGTATCACATATCCTGAACAGGTTAAGGTTTGTTTACTGATCACTTGTCAAACCTGGTCAGATCATCACTAATGACTCAGTATTATGGATCACTGTCAATCTTGAGCGAACGGGTCTCGATCCTAAAGATCAAGTCATCAACTGAACCGAAGTAGACAGGAAATAAAGAAGCAACTAAACGTGTAAAGGCCAGCAATCTGAATACTACCAATAAATTGGAACTAGATCTACAGAGAAGAAAAATCATAACTACTTTGAAAACAATCAATGGCTAAGACTAAATAGGGCGACACCGTCTGACTCTCCAGTCTCATCGACTCGGGCACCTTTGGCTCCGTTTCAAGCAGACATTCAGAGCTTTTTCATTTTGTACGCAAAGAATTTAGATTCATCAGCAAGAAATACCTTCTGAGAAGTTCGTACAAAAGTCTGGTTACAAACGGATACCTTTAGCATACTCCCTTTCTTGAAGGTAAGCTCGTCTTCTGCTGTTGCGTTAAAATCGTGCTTGGCTAGCGCCTCCATCTTGAAAGTTTCTTCGACTTGCTAGAAATGCATATATTACTCCGCTTCAGCACTCTTTTAGGACAAATGCTTTTCAAATCTTGTGTATTTTAGTTGTCGCGTGGTCTTAGATCAAACACAATACTTGAGTTACATATTGTAATAATAATCGTTCAAGTCAAAAGGTAAACAGCGCAAACATTGGAAACTATATTTCCTGGCGGAAAACACTGTCTCGTGAGTGGTGAACGCACACGAAGTCAGAGAAGTGCATTCATAACATTGTAGAGCAGTCACGAATTTATTTTGAGCATGCTCCGTGAAACAGTGGCAGAAAGTCTCAGAGTGGAAATGTTTGTTTTTCCTCGGCATTTATATATAGACTGTCGGAAGCGAGGTTTCGGGCGTCACGATTTCAAACAGCGTTAGTGTTCATCAGTGAGGCCTTGAACTCGATGAACTCTCGTGACACCAACTCTCTCTCTCTCTCTCTCTCTCTCTCTCACACACACAGGACACACACACACAGGGACACACACACACACACACACACACACACAGGGACACAGACACACACACACACACTGGCGCGCGCGTTCAGCAGTCGGGTCACTGTAGGTTACTGGCCGCAGTTAAGGTCATCATAGTTATTGAGGTCACTTCGTGATTACAAGATCTAGTGTGCATTTTCAAAAGATTTTTTTTTCTGGCTCTATTTTTCTTTCGAAGAGGATCAAAACATTTGGTGAGCAGTCACTCAACAAGTAGTAAAGTTTATAGCTAAAATGACCACGTAGAGGCCACACAAGGGATGGTCAGTCTTTTTGACAACAGCCATACCATAAGTTGCAGAATGTAAGAGCAGTCATGATGGTGGTGGTGGTAGTAGAAGTCGTACCTAGTAGTAAGTAACCTAAGTAGGCCATATCAGCTTTAATAACATCAATAATCGAACAACAACTAACACTGACAACAACAGCGTTGATGATAATGACAAAATGACACAATAATAGGGGGCCTATATAATGATAATAATAATAATGATAATCATCATCATCATCGTAATCATAATTATGATAACGACAACAACAACAATAACAACTACAAAACAATACATGCAACAACAACAATAATAATGATAAGGATGATAATGATAATAATAACAATACTGTTAATAGGCCTAATAATAATAGCAATGTTATCATCCGCAATAAGCACATTTACTACGATTGGTTCGATCACCTAAGCATACAATCAAGCTAATGGGTTTTATTCTCTCTGTCTCTCTCTCTCTCTCTCTCTCCTTCTCTCTCTCTCTCTCTCTCTCTCTCTCTCTCCTCTCTCTCTCTCTCTCTCTCTCTCTCTGTTGTTCTTCTTAATTTCGTGATGAAAATTTGGCGGCGGTACAGTAGTACATTAGAAATGGTTACATTGCTAACTTTCAACACTAATTGACTTGTTTATAACTACAATGATGCGGACCCTTTGTTTTTCGTGTACTATGTGTCTTTGGTTTACGCTTCTTGGTGTGTGTGTTGGGGGCTTCTTTATTCGCGAAATGCTGCCAGCTACCACCCAACATTGGAATCCAGTAAGACTGCTATTCTGGTTGTCAGTGAACAAATCGGGTAGGCAGGTTTATACAGCCTACACGGAAGCTTATTGCGTGTGGTGTGTGGTGTCAAGAGACGGCCGTGTAGTTGAGAACACTGGTGCCGCGCAAAATCATAACAACGAAAGAACAGTCAATCGTAGCTTGTGTCTGTTAAGTTGTTCTGGACAGGACAAACTAGTCCAGCATAGTCCAGCAGACTGGAGTTTCATTCTGACCTCCGTCGAGCCAGTACAGACACTAATTTTCTCGATGGTGTTGAAGATATTCTGGCTAATGTTTGCAAATCTCTTTGATCTTTGTCAGCAGAAGGAAGCCGAGTTCTGTCAGGGGAAAGTAAAGAGCAAACGATAAACTGCAGTTCGCTGCTTTTTTTCTCCACCGGAGAGACAAACATCTGCATGTCTGTCTGTCACTCCACCACTTGGCATAGCTGCTGGCTCAGACTTGGTATGTATACACTTAGAATATATGCCAGACAAGGGCCGGCCGTACAGACAGAACTGACTGAGACAACCCGAAGGATTGATTTCCCTGTCACAGGAAAGTCTTCGCTTTCCCAGACTATTTATATCCCCAGCCAATACTGACTTAGCCATGTACACAGCATCGACAGCATCGACAGCATCATTGCTTGAACTTGCTTCTCTGTCTGTCTGTCTGTCTGTCTGTCTGTCTGTCTGTCTGTCTCTCTCTCTCTCTCTCTCTCTCTCTCTCTCTCTCTCTCTCTCTCTCTCTCTCTCTCTCTCTCTCTCTTCTTCTTCTTCTTCTTCTTCTTCTTCTTCTTCTTCTTCTTCTTCTTCTTCTTCTTCTTCTTCTTTCTGGTTCATTCTTCATTGTCATCATCACATCATCATCATCATCATCATCAGCAGCAGCAGCAGCAGCAGCAGCAGCAGCAGCAGCAGCACAGCACTGAAGCTCGTTCATGAGCAGGCACAAAAACAAAGTCATTCTTGATGAGGCTCGTAGGCTTACTGCACAAGGACTGAACAATCGTCCGGTAGAAGCGCACACTGCTGTGACAGGTGTCAACGATGACAGCCTATGACGGGCCTGTAACACGACACCGTCACCGCCGTGCTGCTCAACGGTCCTCAACACTGAGGCAGCACTGAGCATGACTAGAACGCCCCCGAGTTCCTGGCCTTGGGACAGGTCTGTGGGGACTTCTCGGAGCTGTCATGCTAGCTAGCCGCGTGGGTCCCTTCATTCAAATCACTCAGAAATACGGGCTGTTTTCGCCATTACTGGATGGTGAGATGCAGGTCCTTTCTAGATCTCAAGTCAATATGGCTGTATAAATACATACATGCATGTATACATATATATATATATATATATATATATATATATATATATATATATATATATATATATATATATATATATATATATTATATATATTATTATATTATATTATATATAAAGAGAGAGAGGGGGTGGGGATGGGGGGGGTGGGGGGGGGGGTGGGGGGGCACGTCACACGTTTTTACAGTTTGGGTCAGGAAGTGAGTGATGAATCCGTTAACTCACCACCTCTGTCCCGCCGTCTGGCTGTACCAGTTGTGACGCATTACGAATGTTCGACAAGTGATGGCAGCGATGCAGTCGCTATGATTGTCACATCAATGAGAGGTTTATGTGCACATCTTGCTGCTGCGTAAGTCCATTAATCAGTCGCAACGGCATCAGGTTGTGACCGTCGTGCAGACGCCATTTTATTTCTAGCATTACAAATCAGCGCCGACAACGTCGTTTTTTGGAGGTGTAATAGTGGGGGATCAAGCCCTGATTCGCAGACAGATTTGTCATCAGGCGGACATAACGCTGCGATGGAAGAAAGATTTAGGAGCATTTGAAAAGAATTCCTACAATGGCGATCAGAAGTGGTGGATGCGACCTGGATGTGTTTCCTTCTTAAATAAATAACTAAAATAAATAAACAAAACGTGATGATCGACTCATACAAATTGTCCTGAATCGCACTCGACCCATCATCACTGAAATAAAACCGTTCGCCACGGTGACCAGCGTCTCACATGATTGTCTATGAACAATGAAGGGTGATTGTTTGGGAGTGAGGAGGATAATGAACCATAATCGTTCGCCACGGTGACCAGCGTCTCACATGATTGTCTATGAACAATGAAGGGTGATTGTTTGGGAGTGAGGAGGATAATGAACCATAATCGTTCGCCACGGTGACCAGCGTCTCACATGATTGTCTATGAACAATGAAGGGTGATTGTTTGGGAGTGAGGAGGATAATGATCCATGATCGTTCGCCATGGTGACCAGCGTCTCACATGATTGTCAATGAACAATGAAGGGTGATTGTTTGGGAGTGAGGAGGATAATGAACCATGATCGTTCGCCATGGTGACCAGCGTCTCACATGATTGTCAATGAACAATGAAGGGTGATTGTTTGGGAGTGAGGAGGATAATGAACCATGATCTTTCGCCATGGTGACCAGCGTCTCACATGATTGTCAATGAACAATGAAGGGTGAT
>CM031595.1:147029639-147032139 GCA_018398815.1 Conus ventricosus
GTAAGGCTTAAAATTCTCAACCTAGAACAGGATCAGTTAGCTATGTGGGTAAGTTAACCGTAAAAATCACTTTAAGATGCCTATCCTTCAAGGAGTTGTAAATTCGAATTCTGCCAGCGCCAAAAATATCTCTTACAGCAGAATGGCATTTAGGAGTCATGACCTGGATGCGACCAGGCCCGTGAGAGTGTAAAGATATCAGGGTCGAAACTCTTGTCTAAGAGGGGAGGAGGGAGGGGGGGGGGGGGGGGGGGACGGCTGTTTTTCTTTGAAGACCGTTGTTGTTAGCCCTTCCTAGAGCTTAGTTCCTACTGGGTGTGCTCTAAATGTGACAGCTGGACACTGTCAGAGGCGAAGAATGATGAACAGACGGCCAACCTGTGAGCATGAGGCGAACCCGCAGCCAGCCAGACCAACAGGAAGAGATGAATGCCTTCAGTGTGGACGATGGAGCTCCAACTAGAGGAAGGCGGAGATAGGCGACTGATCCTGTCCTCTGTGTATCTTTAACCGGACTAGGTACCGGTTAGTGTTTGCTCACTCTGCCTCACTCACCCTCGCCATGCCCTTTCGGTGAAACAGCTCAGATTGTTCACAAAATCAAAGATATGCATCACCGTTCTCGCTGAATAAACAGGAAACTGACTCAGTCTGCTGGCTAAATGTCGGCTAGATCATTTTCTGACTCAAAATAATCATCTGACTTTGCCAATCAGTTAGTTCATTACGTTCATCTGAACAGTCTGTTGTATGTGTAGGCCTATAGTTATGGTTAATGACAGCTTTATACTTTTTTTTCTTTTATGTACAACTGTTGTTTCCTTTCGTGATTAATTAACGAACCCAAGAACACTGTTTGTATGCAACTCGTCTGCGACTTTCAAACATTTTCATCAAGTTATGATTTCATGTTGCTGTTGTTGTTCTTTTTAGTGAAAAGACTGATTTTTCACCACAAGCATAATTTTGGGTGATAATGATGATTCATTTTGATTCTCTTGCCGCTCATATGCCCTATTTCATCTTAAAGATAAACAAGAAATGAACGAATAATTCTTTACATGCTCACGACGAAGTAGTGGGATGTTGAAGGTCCGCACTGGCCATGGAAGGGAAATCATTCACTTTTTAAGCATTTTCACTTCCCTGTGAACATTTCTCTGCAGGAACTTATATACTTACCAATCATTGTATATAGGCCTGCACGGTTGGTCCACTGAAGAAAGCTGTGTTCTTTTGTATTAAGAGTCCTATTTCAAGCCTAGGCTTGAGGCACCCAGGTGTGTGTGTGTGTGTGTGTGTGTGTGTGTGTGTGTGTGTGTGTGTGTGTGTGTGTGTGTGTGTGATTTATTTTTCGATCGCCGGACTCAGCATCTCGACTTTGGCACCCAGGTTTGAGGAAGTCCCCCCCCCCCCCCCCCCATCTTCGGAGTCAACAATATAGCACACACACACACACACACACACACCACACACACACACACACACACACACACACACACACACACACACACACACACACACAGAGAATGGATTCGTACGTTTCAAGCGGACAAGGGAAAACAGGTACTAATAACAGGGGATTTTAACACGCATTCACCATTTTGGTAGAAGAACTGTGAAAACATTACTAGCAACCGTTTCATTGAGAATATTGTTGATTCATCATTGTATCTTCTGAATGACGGTAGAATAACGCGAATCCCTGATAATCCTTATCATTACAGCAACAGCTATTGATCTAACTCTTGTTTCTCCAGATCTGGCACCAATTTGTAAATGGGATTCTTTAGATGATAGCCTTAATAGTGACCATATTCCTGTTATTACTAGCTTTGAACTCTCTAGCACAAAAAACAAGGATCAACAGAAGATAAAATCCCGAAGTATAATTACAAACATGCTAACTGGGACAAGTTTTCAGAACTCTTATCAACATTTCATGTTGAAGACGTCAATGATAAATATATCAATGAATTGTATTCTATATTTACTAATGCAGTCCAAAGTGCTGCTAATCAATCAATTCCTATGTCTAAAACAAAGAAATCATATAAACATTCTGGTAATGTTTGGTGGAACGATGATTGTGAAAAGGCCAAATCTGAAAAAATGGATAAAATTTGAAAATTACTTAAAGGATAATTCGATTCCTAATCACCTAGAATCCAAAAAAAGCAAAAAACAAAGCAAATAGAGTTAATGCACAAGCAAAAAGACAGTATTGGTCATCATTTTGTGCTAATGAAGTATATAACTATAAAGATATGCAAAAGGTATGGGAAAAAATGAAAACGATGAGAATGGGATAAACTTACCTCAATGCCCAATCAAACTGGAGAATTCAGATATACCCTCTAATCAAGAAAAAGCGGAAGCATTTGCTGATTTGTATGCAAATTGCAGTAGAATTACTGGACTATCAACTGAAAGTAGACAATACAGAAAAAATGAGGAGGAAAGTAATATCATATCAGATCATAGTTTTAATAAACCTCAG
>CM031595.1:147037139-147039639 GCA_018398815.1 Conus ventricosus
AGGCCTTACACTTTGGCAAGCGGTGGCAGATAACATACCATCTGAGAGACCACCCACTGAAGTCCTCCAGCGATGCCAAGTACCTCAGTGTCACCATCTCTACCGATTTCAGCTGGAAGAAACATATAAACAACGTCGCCACGAAAGCCAGCAAGACCTTTGGCTTCCTGCGACGAAACTTAAAGGTCGGCTCCATCTCCATCAAAGACCAAGCCTACAAGACCATGGTGCGCCCCCAGCTGGAATACGCATGCGAAGTTTGGGATCCGCACACTGACAACAACATACAGTCCCTCGAGAAGATCCAGAGGAGGGCTGCCCGCTGGGTAGTAAACCGCTACCACCAAACTTCGAGCGTCGGAGAAATGCTTGACCAGCTGAGCTGGACATCACTGGAAGATTGGCGAAGAAAAACCCGCCTGACAACAATGTACAAGTACCACCATGGTGACATCACGATCGAGACAAACCAAGCGCCAAGACCCCTGAAAACTGGATACGCCACTCGGCATTTCCACGAACACCAGTATGTCATGGAGTCCAGCTGCAGAAATTACAGAAAATACTCCTTCTTCCCCCGCACCACAAAGGAGTTCAATAAGCTCCCACCTGAGGCAATTCAATCAGCCTCGGTGGCGGACTTTCAGTCCTACCTCTGATCCACCATCCCCACCCCCCACCCCCACCCCCCTCTCCCCCATCCATCCCTCCCACCCATGCTTAGAGTACAATACCCTCCCCACCCACTCCAAAGTAGGGCCTGCCAAAGTATGGCTAGAGGTCTGAAATAGTGAGTGTGGTGGCCCCCACTTTCCCCTGCCCACTGTCCATGCAGTTAGGTAGTGAGCACTGACTGCAAAAATTGACCCACAACTCCCACAGCAAACTGGAACCCCCTTTTGTAGATGCCAGAATCTTCAGCTTGTTGAAGGCGCGCAGATACCTAAGAAGAAGAAGAAGACGTGTGCTTTTGTGTTTGTTTATTTATTTGTCATTCCGATCCATCAGCCTGTAAATCTCTCTTTCTCTCTCTCTCTCTCTGAAGTTTTCGCAATCCAAGGGAAGCAAGTCGTCAATTTAAGTGTAGCAAACTAATCTCCCTTTCCTTTATCATTGGGGCGGTCGTGTGAGGTTAGTTCCTGGGTGTGTTATTGTGGACAGGTTAAAAAAAAAAGTTTGTTTCTTGTCTTGAACTTTCCCTTTCTTTGTGTGTGTGTGTGTGTGTGTGTGTGTGTGTGTGTGGGGGGGGGGTTCTCATTTTGTTGTGGAGCATCGATCCTCACCTTCAAAGAATGTGGAACGAACATTTCGCTTTCCTTGCTTCTCATGGACACAAAACCTCCTCCATCGGTCATTCTTAAATAAGGACGTCAAGAATATCCACCCGTTGTAGACTGTCACCATAAACTTCGTTCTTCGGTGGGTGTCTTTTTTTCTGTCTTTCGGTGCTACAGTCTTTGTTCGCTTCCTTCTCTTAGTGCTAGTTCTCACATCGACGCCAGTCTGATTTCGTCCCACCTTTGCAGGGCCTCACTGATTTGGATCAAGGCGACTCGCACGACGGAACCTATACAGGTAGCCACTAGGATGTGTCACGACTAAAGATAGTGTCTAAGGCCTTGGCTTGTGACCGGTTTTCCCCAGAGGATATGTGTGCATGCTTGTGCATGTGTGTCTCACGCGTCCTTTGTAACCGAGTTCTGTTTCCTTCCCCCCGCGGCTTTGTGTCTGGCCCGTTGTGTTGACGGCACTTTAGGCTTTGGTATTGGATTGCTTTGGTATTGGATCGTATTGCTTCTAAAGCCCGTCACACCAGGGCAAAGAGGGTTAGGAGCAGATTATGACCGAACTCTCAAAATCTAACGGTCGCAACAGGTTCTCTGGTCAAAAGAAAATAGTTCTCATGGCTACTATTCGTAACGAGTCTTCGATACATCCAAAATCGGTCGTAGGCTATTTATTACACAGGTACAGTAATTAGCTTACGACCTTGCTGAGTGAAAATAGTGGACAAAAAGTCGGGACACTCGTGAACCACTTGTGATGGTATTGGAAATGAAATGAGCAGGGAACAGTAAACAATAAACAGTAAACAAGTGGGGTAACTTTTGCTCCCATAAGAAAACCTAACACAAAGTAACTTTTATTCAAGACTGGCACAGCCTTTTAAACTTGAATAAAGTCAGACAAATTCATACATAGACGAACAATCTAATAGTGGAGGGAAAAAAACCAAGCGCAGGCCAACAACTCAGCTGTCTTCATAGTAATAATGACGTGGCAAAGAAAGGAGGGGGGTGGGGGTGGGGGGTGGGGGTGGGGGGGGGGAGTTTGAAGATGGAGAAACTGGGAACATGAAATTAAGAAAATATATTTACAGATATGAAAACTCCTCACTAGCTGCATAAGGGAACCATCGTAATCCCTTTTGAAGGCAGATATATTTGTATTGCCTGCTCCGAGGCCTTTCGTCCGCTGGATCGGAACTCATCAGGGAGAC
>CM031595.1:147044639-147057139 GCA_018398815.1 Conus ventricosus
TAGAACAGGTACTGGTCCGGGGAGCAGATGTAGCACATGAGGTAGTTGGTGTAGCGCTGGCAGTCTGGGGAGGCGCCCCTAAGGGGCTTCACGCGCCCGAAGGTGGCGTCGATCTCCTCCTGGCGGCAGCAGGAGCTCTCCTTGAACCAGGTGCAGTTCTTCAGGTTGCGCTGCACTTCCGGCGCCCGGTTGTTGAAGAAGGAGCAGTACTTGGGTTCCCTGTCCACCTCCGTCTTCTCCACGGCGCCGTTCACCACGGCCTCCGCCTGCAGGGAACTCGTGACACAGCACAACAGCAACAATAACAACAGCACTGTCATCACCAGCAGGGGCTTCAGCGACCACAACGCCGCCATCTTGACAGTCCGGGGGAAACTGTGTCGGCGGTGGGGACGATCGATGAGAGAAGCTCACAACGAAGACTGCTAGGGTCAGAGAAGGGCCGGTCTCTATTCCACTGAAGTCTGCATCATACACTGTGGCTTGCCTGTTCAGGTCGACGGAGGGTGTGCCTGGTCCCCATGCAGGCCTTTTAATCCACACACACACAAAAAATTCAGAATAGCGTGCACGGCCTCAGTGTTGGAAGGAAGTAGTTACAAAAATTGGAATATATGTTGCAAAATTGTTCATTTAATGCTACAAACACCAAATCTGGCTGAGAAGTACAATTTCATGCCCTGAACATAACCAGATACAGGTCTGTTTTAACAAAATGGAAAATTTGTGTATATTTGAGCAATTTCCAAGATGGCCACCAGCAAAAAGGGGAGTCGTATGCTGTACATTCATTCATTTTCACCCGTAACACCAAATTAAGTTAAAAAAAAATTAAATGAATAAAAATCATAATAATAAATAAATGAATGAATCAATAAATGAAATAAGATAAAAGAAGTAAATAAAGAATATAAAAGATATAAATGAATAAATAAATAATGTATAAGACTCCAACAAGTAAAACGCGGTAACGCCGTTGTACAAAGCAAATTTTCGGTTTATTACAAACCTTCTTCAGGCTAAAAGGTTGGCCAACTGAACACGCACACACACACAGACATCCAAGTCCCTGTCACATAAAACAGAAGCTGAATTAAGTTCAAAAAGAATTAAAATCACTTGCACGAAGATATCGTTGGAGAGGCAGTGGAAAACATGTCAGTGTGCTCACCCACCCCCCCCCCACACACACACACACACTAAACTCACCACACGAGCAGAACACTCACCCACCCACACACACACACACACACACACACACTGCATCAACCCTGGCGATTTTCCCATATACCCAGCATCAAACACATTCATTGCCACACACACACACACACACACACACACACACACACACACACACACACACACACACACCACACAAAACACACACACCCCGCACATATACACTGCATCAACCTTGGAGATCTTTCACACATACCCAACATCAAACACATTCATCGCCACACACACACACACACACACACACACACAACACACACACACACACACACACACACACTCGCACAGACATGTATGCGCTTAAGCGCATCCAGATAAGCACACTCATATACATATGTAAGCATAGTTCGCATGGGGGTGAAAGAGAGAGAGAGAAAGAGAGAGAGAAAGGGAGAGAGAAAGAGGGTGAGATAGAAAGAAAGAGAGATGGAGAGTGAGAGAGAAGTGGAGAAGAGAGAGACAGTGAGAAAGAAAGGGAGAGAGGGAGCAAGAGAGAGGGAGAGAGAGAGAAAAAAAAGGGCTATGGGAACGGGGTAAGGGATGGAGGAATGAAGGAGGGTACTAGGGGACAGGAATAGTTGGACGGGTGGCTGAGAGGGAAGGGGAGAGGTGGCGGTGGGAGGGAAAGGTGGTGGTGGAGGGGGTAAGGGAGAGAGAGGAGAGAGAGAGAGAGAGAGGGGGGGGGGCAAAGAGAAGAACAAAGGGGTGCACTGAGGAAGTTGATGAGAAATATACTTTATAAAGGGGGGGGGGGGGGGGGGGAAGAAAAAAGGGGGTGAGGGCAAGAAGTCTATTTGAGGGGGAAAAAGAGGTTGGGGGGGGGGGGGATTCTAGGGGTTTAGGGGTTAGGAAGGTAAAGGTAATGAGCAAAAAGTAATGGAGATAGTAAGTAGTAGAGATGGAGGGGGGAGGATTAGGTGGAATAAGAGCAGGGGAAGTTAAAGCATGTGGTAGGAAAGGATGTGGGCGTGGATGGTTGTAGACTGGGGTGGGGCAGAGAAGAAAGTGGAAGGGGGATGTGGGGGCGGGGGTTAAAAAAAGAACAATTTTAATAGGAGGTGATGGTGATGATAGTAGTTACGTGGGGGGTAGTATGTGGGGGTGTGGGTAATGATAGTAATGATTGGAAGAGAATGGAAATGATCAATGGGTGGTAAGATATTGTTGGGGAGGGGGGGGGGGGAAACAGAATATGGAGGGGGCATGGAAGAGGGTAACGGGGGAGGGGGAGAGAGAGAGAAAGAGTTCATATCTCTCCTCCCACACAAATGTATGCATGGGGTGTGTGTGTGTGGGGGGGGGGGGGGGGGGAGGGGAGAAATTCATGCAAATAGTGTTGTTGGGGGAAAAGAAAGGGGGTGGGGGGTAGGGTGGGGAGGGGGAAAGAGAGAGGGGAGGGTATTATGGGTGAATTATGGTCATAATGAGACTAACTGTGGGGAGTTTTCACACACATACACACCCATTCTCACACACACACACACACTATATACATATATATATACATTTTTTTTAATGATGATGATGATCATTGTCATAAGTGGGATAAACAATGCTTTAGGATGTTGATCATTGTCATAAGTGAAATAACATGATAGCATTGGTATGATAATGCCAATTGAGCAGAAAATTGGAAATGATCAATGACTGATGAATAGTGACCGTTGTCATAGGTAAAATCAACACTATCACACACACGCATATAAGCACACACACACAATACATACACACACATAATATGTGTGTATACATTGTGCATATATTATGTACAAACACTCATCCACATCCACATCCACACACACACCACACACACACACACACACACACAAAAGGGGGGGTTGAATAAATATATATATAATGATAATAAATCTTATTAGGTGATGACCATTTGATAACAACAGTGCTACAGGATGATAATCATTCTTGGGGGAGGGGGGGGGGGGGGGTCAATGACTGATGGGTGATAATCATTAGAGATCAACAGTACAGTAGGATGGTCTTCTTCCTTGTTCACTTAGGGAGGAACCCTGGAGGTATTGGCGAAGGCTGCTGTATGGTGAAGGCCCTCCAGTGGTCAATAGGGCTTTCCTTCATTGGTGTGTTGGCAGGTGTGTTGGGCTGTACTGCATGGATGATTTGAAGACCTGCCATTGTGGAATATAGTGGACATGTGATGCCTCAGTCTAGAGTGCCCTGGCCTCAGTCTCACAAAGGTCTTATCTGGGCATCTGGTAGTGTCCATCCCTCTTGTTGTAGTAGGGTGCTGCTCAAGCCATCTGCCTTTTTGGTTTTTGGTTCTCCTTGACAATACTTTTGATTTTTTTCACAGGAGATTTCCTGTTCTAGTTGGGGCTGCTGTTCTCCTTCCTTTGCCAAATGGTCAGCTTCCTCATTGCCATATATATATTGCAGTATGAAGGTGATCATGGGATGACAGTATTTCCAGTGACTGATGGATGGTGAACATTTGGGATCAATAGTACAGTACTATAGGGTGACGGTCATTGTCATGTAGGTGGAATAGTGTAGCATTGGTACAATAGTGCCAGTTGGGGAAATAAAGGAAGATATCAATGACTGGTGGGTGATGATCATTGTCATAAGTGAGATACTGTACGATGATGGTCATTGTGATAAGGGAAATAATGTGGTGGCATTAGTATAATACTGCCGGTTCAGGAATAAGGTGGATGGGGGTGGGGATGGGGGTCAATGACTGATGGGTGATGATCATGTATCATTCGAGATCAACAGTACTGTAGGATGATGATCATTGTTAAATATAAGTTGGATAATGTTGTGGCACATGGTGTAATAATGCCGGTTGGGGAAATGAAGGAGGTTTACAAACAATGACTGATGGATGATGATTATTGTCATGGTGTGAGTGTGATTCACAGTACTGTCAGTAGTGTGGGATGATGGTCATTTACAAAAGTGGAATAATGTGCTGGCCTTAGTATGTTAATGCCAGTTGGGGGAAAGAGGAACTGATCTATGACTGATGGATGATGATCACTATAAATGAGATCTACAGTACTACAGGATGATAATCATTGTCGTAAGTGAGATAATGTGGTTGGATTGGTGTGATAATGCCGGTAAATATATAAATATAAAAATGTCCTTTGAAAATCTAAAAAAAGCTCGACCGTCTAGGGAGCAACATCTGTTTAAAATGTTGTTAAAAGGAAATATTAAAATCAACAAGCTTGTTTCGAGCCTCTTGCTCTTATCCTGATGAGAGCAAGAGGCAAGAGGCTCGAAACAAGCTTGTTGATTTTAATATTTCATTTTAAAAACATTTTTAAACAATATTATATATATATATATATATTATATATATATATATATATATATATTATATATATATATATATATATATACTCCCCAACACCATCTCCACCATCCAGGTATCCATCCTCATAGACACATACACATGTGAACAATGTATATGTATCTATCTATCTATCTATATTTTTCCCCCTCATACACACCTCAACTGCCCCCTTCCAAGAATAGACTCCTCATCTACCACTCTTTCACTTTCATTTACACACTCTAAAGCGCCCCCTTTTAAACATAAGACTCAGCTGCAACTCTCTCTTTTTCTCTATCTCTGCTTCTCCTCATCTTTTCCCTCTGTCTGCCTCTCCTTTTCCTCGAGGTGAAATGGGATTGGACACTGAATTGTCCTTTTTCCATTACACACACACACACACACACACCACACACACACACACACACACACACACACACACACACACGTCTGTGCGCTGGCACGCACACGTACACACGCACTCGCTGTCAATATTTGTTCGTCTTCCTGTTTTTTTTTTAATCTCTGAGAATCCTCAAAGACATTTATTATTAACATTATATATATATTATATATATATTATATATATATATATATATATATATATATATATATATATATATATTCACGCTGGTGACCTACTCGTTTTTGAGTGAACCAGTCTTTTAGGAAGAAGAATATTGTATATTATGGGGCGGATAGCTCAGTTGGTAGAGCGCCGGACTCGTGATCCTGGGGTTGCGGGTTCGAATTTCGGTATAGGGGGATTTTTCCCTCGGAGTTAACATTGGTTCTGACTCCATTCCCCATATAGTCGTTCGGATGGGACTATAAACCGAGGTCTAGTCTGTGTCACATGCACTAAGATCATACACGGACTCTAAAGATCCCGATGCTCATGTCCTAAGACGGGTGAGTACCGGCTACACGAAAATACACAATGCATGCAACCTGTGTGCCAGAATAGTCTAAGTGAAGACTGTGGGCACGGGGCAGGTTAAACATCCCCATCTGGAAGAAGAAGAAGGAGAATATTGTATGAACTTCTCCAAACACACACACTTATTTAAAGAGTAAGGTAAAGGATGGTATTAGTACGCTTCAGAAAACAAATAAAATGATAGAATGACATTTCAAGACTATCTGAAGAGCTGTAAATCCATAATTCACCTAGAAAGACGAAATTTTCACTGGCAAATTACGAACACGCGATCGAAAGCGGCCATTTTGATTTTCCCGCTGCGGGTTTACAAAGTCATAGAAAATTATGGAAACAAAATAAGGCCGGCAAATTTTTGGATAAACATATGTATTTTCATACACGATATATCATTAACCGGTAAACATGTACTTTAGAGTACGAAATTCATGGGGCTGTTTGTACGCACTTTTTCGGGTGTTTTCGGTTCTTCTCGATGCAAAGAGACGTAAGACACCCTCACCTGCCCACTTTGACCTGTCCTGCCCCACTTGTGGGTGCAAATAATTTATTTCACTTCACAAGTAGGGATATGCATGCACATCCAATGCGCCATTTTGGTTGCTGATCACATGGGCACAACGTCATACGTTGTGCCCATGTGATCAGCAACCAAAATGGCGCATTGGATGTGCATGCATATCCCTACTTGTGAAGTGAAATAAATTGTTTGATGACGTTGTGCCCATGTGATCAGCAACCAAAATGGCGCACTGGATGTGCATGCATATCCCTACTTGTGAAGTGAAATAAATTATTTGCACCCACAAGTGGGGCAGGACAGGTCAAAGTGGGCAGGTGAGGGTGTCTTACGTCTCTTTGCATCGAGAAGAACCGAAAACACCCGAAAAAGTGCGTACAAACAGCCCCATGAATTTCGTACTCTAAAGTACATGTTTACCTCATTAACCAACATGTTATCATTAGAAAATAATTTTAGCTTGCATTCATTTTGCTTGATAATATTCACTGCGGGCACCTCGCGCTAGAAAATCGTCTGCAATTTGGCTCATCTTTTTTATTTATTTCTCAAAATAAAAAAAAAGATTTTGAAGTGGCTTCAAATCTGAAATCAATTATAACATTGTAAAGAACAATATACCAAAGTATTGTGCTTGTTGCACGAAGTGCACAATTCTGGTTAATTCTGCGACATAGAACCCCCACTAAATCGTACGATACTCGTGTACAAATCGCATCTCCATCACGAGTGACAGTAAACAAGTGGGGTAACTTTTGCTCTCATAAGAAAATCTAACACAGAGTAACTTTTATTCAAGACTGGCACAGTCTTTTAAACTTGAATAAAGTCAGACAAATTCATACATAGACGAACAATCTAATAGTTTAGGGAAAAAAACAAGCGCAGGCCAATAACTCAACAGTCTTCATAGTAATGACTTGGCAAAGATTTGTACTTAAGGAGGGGGGTGGGGGTAGGGTGGGGGGAGTTTGAGGATGGAGAAACTGGGAACATGAAATTAAGAAAATATATTTACAGATATGAAAACTCCTCACTAGCTGCATAAGGGAACCATCGTAATCCCTTTTGAAGGCAGATATATTTGTATTGCCTGCTTCGAGGCCTTTCGTCCGCTGGATCGGAACTCATCAGGGAGACACGGCTGGTTGTGTCTGCGCTCCTGGCGTCAAGTAGAGACACACCACAGTCCATAATACTGTGGTGTTCTCACCAACAAGGGTGCAAAAAAGAATCCAATAGCACCCCCAAAGACTCGTTACGAATAGTAGCCATGAGGACTATTTTCTTTTTGACCAGAGAACCTGTTGCAACCGTTAGATTTTGAGAGTTCGGTCATAATCTGGTGAACCACTCGTGATGGAGATGCGATCTGTACACGAGTATCGTACTGTAAGCAGTCAAGGGCAGAGGGGGGAGTCATCCATCCATCACCCAAGACCGTGTTGGTGTTTGACTTTTTTGTTTATTTCCGTTCCTCAGTCAATCAAAACCAAACCAACCAACCAACCAACCAACCTGGAAAATTACCAGGAACAATTAAACATATTTAGAAAATTGGCAACAAAAGGAGAAATCTCCAAAAACATGAATGAAAGGGGAGAGAGAGAGAGAGAGGAGAGAGAGAGAGAGAGAGAGAGAAGAGAGAGAGAGAGAGAGAGAGAGAGAGAGAGAGAGAGAGAGACAGAGGGGGAGAGAGAGAGAGAGAGCTGTCCAAGATCTCTTCAAAGAAAAATACAACCAGTTCTCCTCCTAAGTGAAAACTCTTAGTCTTGTAAACATCTCCATTAAGTGGCTTTTAACATTTTCTTTAAAACACTTAAACAAGTCAACAACAACAAAAATATTTATCTATAACAACCAGATTCCCAATGAACTTGTTCCCAGTAAACTTATTTTGACATACCTCAAAAGATAATCACCTTTGCCTTGGTGCTGTGGCTAACAAGCATGAAACCGGTCTTCCTTTCCCAAACGAACAGGCAAAACCTCTGCTAGCTGTGACAAGCAGTGGGGAAGAAATTGCATTTTGGCGGGATGCTGGTATTATTGCCTCCAGTTTACACCAACAGCTAATACGCAGCAGAATATAGGCCCTGAGCTTCAGTAAATAACAGTATTAATTAATGCTTTGTCATTACCATGAATAAATATCCATTAATGTCTGGTAATTTGTGCACATTCCTAAACAGAGATTATGCCAAGTAGACTGATTATACCACAAACCAACTGTTGTATTCCTACTCGTCCACTGGCATTCTAAAGATAATTGTGGAACCAAGCTAATTTGGCACCAAGGCGGATAACTCATCTGACAAAAGGTCAGAATTCACTGAAATCCCTATGCACTTGCACTACCCTTATCAACTCTACTACAAAAGGCTCAGAATTCACTGAAATCCCTATGCACTTACACTACCCTTATCAGCTCAACTACATACAAAAGAATAAAAATAGCCACAATAAAACGAAACATGCTCTTCAAGAGCATGAATATTAAACATTTGCAGAAGTAAACTTCTGTCCAGCCACAAATCTCCCCTGCTGACAGTTATGGTCTCCATAACTATGCCTATAGTATAGCATGGTGTTTGCACACAAAAATACATCCAAAAAAATCCTTGGCGACAATATAACCCTCAACAGGTAAATTGTCAAGCAAAAATTACAACCAACAGTGTGACAGCACTTAAACCGACAAGGTAGATTCTGTTAGAATTCAAACAAAAAAACGTATCAGCACACATAGCAAAATCAAACATGCCAAATGGTTCATCAAAGATCAATATAGTACAACAACAAAAACAAATCGCAGTCATACAGACTAAGAGAACGGAGGGACAGCAGTTTACAAAACCAATCGGGCCTGGGCTTACAACACCAAAACACCTCCCTGGGACTTGAAAGTGCCAATCTCGCGCTTTTCTGTCGCCTCCTAAACTGAGCATCGCATTCATTAGGACATCGATTTCACCTTTTCCCAACAAGAGTCCATGTTTCACTTGTAGCCCTCAAGTCTGTCATTTTTCAGATCTTCCTTTTTAAAGTAAATCTTGAAAATGCATCTCTCCCAACAAAGCATTCAGGGGCAGTATGGCCATTTATTGCCTATACTGTCTTGACTCGGCATCTGTCAATCTTCATTCGTACATACCGGGATGCAAGACAATTTTTTTTTATTTTTAAAAGGTAGTGCTTCATACCCATTAAATGTCCACATTGAATACACAGATGCAACCAACATTTCTTCACAAAACCTTCAAAAACAAAATTCAATGTTCAACAAACATCTGCAGCAATACACGCAAATGAACTGCCTTCAGCCAAGTTGAGAGCATTATCAAACAACCCCCAAAAAAACTTTCCCAACAAAAAAAGTGTCCACCTGGCTGAATATATTCACAAGCCCATGACAAAAAGAACAAAAAAAGAAACAAAAGATTCCAAAAGATGGAGGAGGTGCATGCCTGTCCTAACATGCTACATTCTTACTTCCACTTCCAGCGTGGGGGAACCCCCTTGTTGGAGTGGGCAGATCTGCGTACAGTCATTCCGCTCCTGTCTGTCAGTGGCTGCTGATCAGGGGACTGTGGGGCAGCAGGTGGGATAGGAGGGGTTTCAGGGGAGGTTCCCTGACTCCCTTTGTCAGTGGGCCATGGGGCAATGTGCCACTCTAGATGTGTGGTCACTGCTGGAGGTGGCTCAGAGCAACTCTCGGGATCCATCCTTCCAAGAGGCTCCACAACAGAGGGGAGAAACTGACAAATTTCATGCCTGTTCACCTTCACCATAGTGCCAATACCATCCAGTGGGGCAATGGTGAATGGCCCACCTCCGCGTCCAGGCACCTGAACCACAAAGAAGACCCGCTCCCCCCAGATATCCTGGATCTTATTCCGCCCTGGCCTATGCTTTCTGATCAGGACAAGATCTCTGGGAGGTCTGGGGTAGGATTTGCCCTGGTCTTGCCTGGCCTTCCTCTTGGAAGCATGGATGTGGAGTTGCTCCCCTGCTTTTCTGTGAGCCACTCTCAGACACTCCACATGTCCCTCCAACCACTGGGTTGGCATGACTGCCTTCCACTCCTCTCGTGGGGGAGGTTGAGTGCGCGCTTCGCCAGCCAACAGCAACACTACTCTGACTGAGACAAGTCCACACAGTCATACTGTGTCAGCACGTTGTGCATGATCTCTGAATGCCCAATTCTAGACAAAAAACCATCTGACTTTTGAGTCACTTAAAATCAACGACCACATAGTCTGGCAAACTACGTTACACACAACAAAGTTCATGCCATTGTTGGCAATAAGGACGCATTAGAATACAAAAAAAAGAGAAAAAAAAATGTACATGATTGAAAAAAATACATTTGTTATTCAAGTGACGGTCACCAAATTACTCTCACACATGCAGACTTCAATCAGCTGGGGAAAAAAATTACACCTGTCTGCCTAACCAGGTGAAGTGAAGAGAAACAGTGTTTCACAAAAATACCTTTTAGACAGCACACATTTTGAATACTGTTTAAATGTAAGTAGCATGAGGCACGGGGCATCATGGCCACGCCCTAACAGGATCACTACCGATTTACTTTCGTTTCATTGGCAGACTAACTAGGAGCGATCAGTCCCGGACTCTTACGTTTCTGTTAGAAACGTTCTCACACCTTTGGTCTCCCTTGCAGACCTAAGGAGAGGCTTCTCTGGGGCATGGGGAAAGTGATAAAAAAAAGAAATGTCCTCACTAACATACTTATGCGCATACTCTAACATCAGTCTTTCAACTTCTAAATTATGCACAACATCCAGTCCATGTCAGTCCACATTAAAGCTCAGCTGATCAACAGGGGTCATATCAGGGTGGTCCTTCCATCAAAAAGAAACAAACATATCAATTCACAATAATCAGATACATCATTCAATCACTGTGCCACGACAGTTTCCCATCATGCTGAAATCAGCTACAGGGTCAGCTCCTTCGCAAAACAATGATCTGGCCTGCCATCTCCACCATAGGCATAAATTCAAAATTTTAATGAAAAAATGAAAACCTTCCTTGCTGTGACTTCACATCCAAGGGCCTGATCCCGCGTCCTGAGGTTGGCACTTGTTCATCCTGCTCGCAGCGCCATTTTGTAAGCAGTCAAGGGCAGAGGGGGGAGTCATCCATCCATCCATCACCCAAGACCGTGTTGGTGTTTGACTTTTTTGTTTATTTCCGTTCCTCAGTCAATCAAAACCAAACCAACCAACCAACCAACCAACCTGGAAAATTACCAGGAACAACATATTTAGAAAATTGGCAACAAAAGGAGAAATCTCCAAAAACATGAATGAAAGGAAACATGCATTTATAACTATGAGTACACAACCATGGGTGAAGCTGCAAAAAAAATCAACTCAGCATAACAATGGAACAAAAGCAAAATAAAATAACAACATTAAGATACTGTGAAGATACCGGCATCTGTTCTGTTACAGTAAAGGTTGTACTGCATGCTAGCAGCACTGACCCTTACACTGACCAGTTTACACCAACAGCTAATACGCAGCAGAATATAGGCCCTGAGCTTCAGTAATAACAGGATTAATTAATGCTTTGTCATTACCATGAATAAATATCCATTAATGTCTGGTAATTTGTGCACATTCCTAAACAGAGATTATGCCAAGTAGACTGATTATATCCACAAACCAACTGTTGTATTCCTACTCGTCCACTGGCATTCTAAAGATAATTGTGGAACCAAGCTAATTTGGCACCAAGGCGGATAACTCTTCTGACAAAAGGTCAGAATTCACTGAAATCCCTATGCACTTGCACTACCCTTATCAACTCTACTACAAAAGGCTCAGAATTCACTGAAATTCCTATGCACTTACACTACCCTTATCAGCTCAACTACATACAAAAGAATAAAAATAGCCACAATAAAACGAAACATGCTCTTCAAGAGCATGAATATTAAACATTTGCAGAAGTAAACTTCTGTCCAGCCACAGTACGATTCTCTTGGAGTCGTCTTGAAGATCGCATGTGTCGGTGGGAATACTTAACAACGGTCGTGAAGAAAGTTTTATAACATACGTTGGCCTCTTCATGTCGGGGAAAGGTCGCGGTCTTATTTCAGTTGGTGACAGAAAATAGGCATATTGATGACTGCTACGCCGTGTTAGTCCTTGTTGTCGTGGACAGCAGGCTGCGAATTTCAGAACCGACAGGTCGGTATGGTCGCTGAAGTCGTGACTGAGGCACTGGTCACAATGTCTGCCTAGAAATCAGTGTATCTCTTGAAAGTGTATGCTGCTTTAGGAACCTCGGCTTTTGTGTGTGTGTGTGTGTGTGTGTGTGTGTGTGTGCGCGTGTGCGTGCGTGTGCGTGTGCGTGTGCGTGTGTGTGCGTGCGTGCCGCGCGCGCGCGCGTGTGTGTGTGTGTATGTGTGTGTGTGTGTGTGTGTGTGTGTGTGTGTGTGTGTGTGTGTGTGT
>CM031595.1:147097139-147104639 GCA_018398815.1 Conus ventricosus
AATCTCGCTATGGTCAGTGGTGTTCATGGAAAACTGAACCTAAACCCGTTACTACTTGACCGGGAGGGGGCCACGTTTGGGGGTCGGGTACCATTGACGGAAAACACGCGCGAATAAGGGCTCGGTCAACAGATAAAAATAATCATCCAGAAAAACATGGGGAGGGGAAGGGGTGAGGGTGGGGGGGGGGGGGGGGGGGGGGGGGAAGTGGTTGGGGGGAAGGAAATTTCAACACAACACTAACCCCCAAACAAAACCTTTAACGGTGGAAAATGTTTTAAATTTCTTCCCCTTTCCTCCCCCCCCCCCCCCCTTTTTTTTTTTCATACGACTGGTTAAAAAGCACAGGTTTTCTGTGAAAAAAAACCGGGTTTTTCTACACTGTCCAACCCAGAAATTTATTAAAACATCTGAAACACCCCAAAGCGTCAAAAACCTTTTGGAATTTGGGTGGTCACGGTAAATTAGCGGAGTGCTTTCGCTGTGCGATTTTAATATTTTTTAAACCCCCAAGAAAAAAACCCCAACAACAAAAACCCCCAAAACAAAAAAAAAAAAAACCCAACCTTTTTGATGCCCTACTTTAAGATTTCGTTCGGGGGTCAGACCCCCTTTTGTTTAAACATTGACGTTGTAAAAAAATCTGCAATTGTGTGTAAGGGGGGAATCTTTATTATTTCATAATATTTATATAGCCCTATCCTCAGCTGGGCCCAGCTCTAAGCGCTTTACAACCCCCCTCTTTTACACAACGGACTGCCCCGGGTAGTCCGACTGAAGAGCTGCCAGCTGGCGTTCATTCAGTTTTTTCCCTGTCACCATCATATCGTTCAATATCATCATCATTTCCTTCCTCCTTCATTCTTTCCATTTCTCACGCAGTGTCACGTCAAAATTAAACAAACCCAAAGTTGGTCCGTCGCCGCCACTTCAACTGGACAAAGTAAAAACGCAGCTTTTGGGCGCCAGGGAAGAGGCCCCCCCATGTTCGGATAAACCCAATTTAAGCTGGGGGAAGGCCCAAGAGAGGGTCTGTGGCAGAGGGGAAAAGCACTTGACCGACGCCCTCGATTTTTCCCCGGGACGCATCCTGCCTGGGGGACTCATCTAGCCAATTTTACACAAATTCCCCACAAACCCACAGGGCGCCATTAAGTAGGAAAGGGGGGAAGGTAGTGCTGGGGGGGGGTAAATTAGCTAATCAATTAAATCCCAAATTGACCCCCACAGAGAGTAGGGTGAGGCTGACTGCTGATTTGAATATCCAATGGAATTAGGGGGAGAAAACTTGGGGTATCGGGGTAAAAATCTGACCATGGTACCCCCCTTTTTTTTGGACAGAGGGAACGGAATAAAGGATTGAGAGTGAGGAACGGCAAAAACGAAGGAAACGAACAAGAACAGGGGAAGGGGGTCGATTTAAATCTCTGGGAGAAAAAAGCAGAGAGTGAGGGGAGGAGAGGGAGAACCAATTTGAGAGATTAGCATGAATAGTCTGCAAAAGGAAGGATTGGGGAAGATTGGAGAGATTTGTAACTATGAAGAGAAAAGAAAAAAGAAAAAAAAAGAAAAAAAAAGAACATGCCAAATTTGATAAGAGAGACTAAAGAGAGAGAGAGAGAGTAAATGCAAAAGCGGGAAAAAAAGAAAGGAAACAAACGATGTTGATATCACTGTTCATCTTCACTGGGGTTCGACCTCATACTTGGCCAGCGCCACTTTCATCGACAAAAAAAAACGCCAGTGAAACACTCACCGACCAGGCGCCAGCAGACCAAACCGTGCCAGCATTGTGTCGTGCTTGTGAAAGTGACATGAAAAGAAAAAAAAAAAAGAAAAAAAAAAAAACAGTGATTCGTGAATATTAGATCACCTCCAGGAAAAATAGAAAACTATTTATACCCGGGTTTTTTAATATGTTTTAGACAAATGTTTGTGAAGTTCGGGAAAGAAATTTTTTAAATTTGTTTGTTCCTTAGCATTAGGGTTCTTCTATGAACATTTTTAGTAAAGTTAAGACTTTCAGGGTTTGGTCAGGCGATTTATAATAGATCGTAAAAAGGGTGAGTG
The DNA here is from genome assembly GCA_018398815.1 of Conus ventricosus. Classification (NCBI taxonomy): domain Eukaryota; kingdom Metazoa; phylum Mollusca; class Gastropoda; order Neogastropoda; family Conidae; genus Conus; species Conus ventricosus. The sequence goes on from CM031595.1 coordinate 147,099,210, forward strand.
TTTGGGCTGGCGTAGTCCTTCCCTCCACGACTCCCCCCAGTTGAAAATTTTTTGGGCGACCTGCAGGATATTCGGGCCCCTTTTTTTAAATAATTTTCAACTTCCAAGAGGAAGCGGGGGGGTTTTCAAGTTTTTAAAACCAAGAAAAGGGGTTGCTTACTGTATGTCCCAAGAATTTAATATGGGGCTGGCTTTGCCCCAAGAAGTTAATACTAGCTTGGCATTCACCCCCGATATCTTTTTCGCACAGATGCCCTATAATTCGCTCTCAAGGGGGGTCAGGCGCTAGGCTTTTTAAAAAAACAAATTACTTGCCCAAGCTAATTTTTCTTCATAGTTTGTGCTATTACGTCACTCGTGGAAACCCACCATTTGGCTGTGTAGAAATTAAAATTTTGTTCAAAAAAAAAAAAAAAAAAAAAAAAAAAAAAAAGAACAAGCAAGAAAGAACACCCCTATTGAAAACTCGTGAGCGTCCTGGTTTTAGGTTTTACTGGGGAATGATTTGCGTGCTTTTCGTTAAAAAACCAACAAAAGAGGGAAAGAGATGAACGGCGGAAAGCCCGCGTCCTTTGGAAATGCAGAGGGGGAAAAGGCTAAAGAAGACAAGAAATAGAAAAATTAAGGATTCGGTAATGAAAATCGGCTGGGAAACGCAGAGACAGAAAAAAAAAAAGGGGTTAAAATTAGAGTTAGAGAAATGAGAATGCAGAGGGGGGCCACCGAGATGGTAGCTCACTTCCATGACTCTGTGCGCTTTACGCCCCCCACCCAAGTTCCCAAAAAATTCTCAAAGGGAACCGTTTTCGATTGAGCAAAATCGTCGTTTCGAAACTTTTGCCCCATGGGGGTTGGCCTTCAGAAGAGTGGGCAGTCTTTTTTGTCACGTTACTGGGGGTAAGGCATTCAGATTTTTTACTGCGTTACCGCAAACAACAGTCTGATTTCGGCGCGAAAAGGAATCTTTGATGAAAATTTGCCTCACGAGGAGGGGTTCGGGAAGAAATTTGTACAAAATTTACAAACAGTGAGAGTACACTCAGTTGGTGCACGTCTAGATCACTATTTTGAAAGTGGTTAAGTGATGGTACAAAAAAGGGGTTCGCTGAATTGAAAGAGCTATTATGAAAAAACAGATTTGTCGGTTGGGGCCCTGAGTTAACCAAAATTTGAAAGAAAAACACCAAGACAGCGGGGGATTTGTAATTTTCGAAAGGGGTTTTAAAGAGGGGCCTTTGGGCACTAAGGTGCGGGAGAAACAGGTGCTAGGCACAGGTAAAAGGTGCAAAGGAACTAGAAGGTTTTCTCAAAGTCTGCAACCCGTGGGGGGCAGAAGAAGGGAAAAAGGGGACATTAGTTTTCATTTGTCAAAAAAAGGGGAATGGGCGAGGTTGTGCTGGTTCCAGAGGACAGCCTTGAAGGGTTTGAAAGGGCGTCAAGGGAAACGACCTCAGTAAAAACCAAAAAAGGGATCATTGAAAGGGGGGGAAATTTGCACCTATGGCCACTGGCAGCAGTCAGTGTCAGGGTGGAGGGGATAGGGTGGTGGGTTTTTACCAGTGGAAAAAGGGGGGATTGCCACAAGGTTAAAGTGTTACAACACTGGTTGTTCATGCGGGGTGTACGAACAAACGTGGCGAAAGGGGATTTGCAGGGCCCAAAACCAACCTTACTCTAATCGTTTGGGACTTGAGGGATTTCCAGTTGCTAAGATAGAAGACGTACCCCTTATTCTCAGGCGAGTTGTTCGTTTTTGATGGAGAAACCCCTTTTGATTTTATCATTGGAAATATTCCAGGGGGAAGGGTCCGGGGGTCTGTTGTTGGCCCAGGGGCAGTTCAAAAAAGGAGCAAGAAGGGGGAAAAAGGGGGATAAAACCCTTTTCGTTCCGCAAGGAAACGGGTAGAGTGTCCCTGATGGTTTGGGGAGCGCAGGAACAAGACCCTTCGCTCGTGAAGTCTTGGATTGGCAAAAGGGGGGAGGAAAAAGGTTAAGGAGTGAGCGAATTTCTTTTGAAAGGGGCTTTGTCCCTGTTCACCAAGGGAAGACGGGAAGGTGACCACTCATTTTTTTTAAGGGACCGCAGGTTTTCGGACACTGTCTTCTTGGGGCCGAGTCGTCAGGGGGGGTCTCCGGCACCCAAAACACTGACCGAACTTTGGACTTTCATCGGCCCAGGACAATGGCAGACATCAAGCGTTTTTTGCATTCTGTGACTTGTCAAAGGTCAGCCCCAAAGGGGGGAAGAGGAAGGCGCCCCTTAAACATCCCCCTTTTAATTTACACACCTTCAAGGGGGGCTGTGTCTGATTGGCCCAATCGCGCCCTGTTCCAAAGGGGGCAAGGTAGTGTTGAGCTGTGGGGCTAAAGCGACCAGATACCCAGAAGCGGTTTCTTTAAGGGTAATACCAACAGTCGCTGAGGGGTGGGAGAACCCTTTTCTCGCGTGGGGGTTCCAGCACAAAATTTTCAGTGACGGGGGCACAGTTTACCTCGGCGGATGAGGGGGCACAGGCTGCTAGGGGTCACACAGCTTTCACTACCCCCCTACCACCCACAAAGCAAAGGCTTGGGGAGAATTCAATGGTGTGCTAAAGGGGATCTTTAAAAAACTCTGTAGGGAAAAAGGCCAGCAAAGGGGACCCCCCACCAGCGGGACTGTTCGCCTAAGGGGGGCCCCCCAGGAAGCACGGCTTTTTCGCCATTGACGCGATGGCGGACAGTTCGGGGCCAGTGTGCTTTTCAAAGACTGTGGTGGAGAACGGGTCCGAAGAGGTCAAAACCCTTATCAGTATGTGGGGACCCAATAGGTCGAGGAGACAAAGGGCGCAAGGGAAGTTTTCAGGGGGTGGGGCGTCCAAAGAAGCATATGACAGGAAGGTGAGGAAACATTTCTCAAGGGGGGAGATCAAGTCTTTTCTGTTCCCAGGTCACAACAAGCGCTGAGCTTGGAAGGGACCATTCACCTCATTAAAAGGTGTCGGACTACCGTCGATGTGAATGGGAAATCAAAACTTTTCCATGCAAATTTGCTCCGCAAATCATCCGCGTGAGACCCCCACTTTGGCGCAGCACAACTTGATGGAGGGAAAAGACCCACGGAAGAAGGGGGGATTTGTTGCTGATTCCAGGAGAAGAGTCATACAGGGATGTGTCAAGAGAAGGGCTAGACAAGGAGACAGGGGGAAATTAGGGGGCTCCTAGAAAATATGGGCCCCGACTGATAAAAACCCGGGAGGACAAAACCCAAACATGTGGGGATTAAATCGCAAAAACCCTACAGGAAAGCCACCCCCATCCATATCCCCAAGCAAGTGATCGAGGAGGATAAAAATGTTGGACCTTGGGGGGATTTAACCCTCCAAATCATCGTATGTGCAACCCGTGTCTTTGTGAGGAAAAAGTCAGGTGAGCATCGAATTTTGTGTCGACTATGAGTCAACAGTGCCCAAGGGCGATGCAGAGGCAAACCAAAAATGGGAAAAACCGTTCGCTCAGACGCCACAAGCAAGAGCAGTATTTCACCGGATAGACCCGGCAAGGTTTTGGAAATAGCCCGGTGAGGACTCAAAGGAATCACAGATTTTCCACCCTATAGGGCATACCAGGCGAGTTCCCCTTTTGGGGTTCAAGCACCGCAGCTTCTCTCGGTGATGGGAAGTTTTTTGACGGGATTTGGGAAAGGGGTTGTGAAATTTTATGGATGACATTCTGATAGCATCCCAACATGGGGGAGTATGAGGGGCTGGAGCAGTTTTAGAGAGTTAGACAAGCCAATCTCCAGCCCAAAAAACAAAGGCCAGTTGTTTTCCAACCTGGGGTTCCCAGGTTTTGTTGTCGGGAAACGACCCAAAGCACCCAAAAGGGGGAAAAGGTGAGAAGTGATAATTCAAAGACCAAAGACCAAAAAAAAATCAGATTCTAGGTTTTTTTGCTTCTACAGGGATTTTTTTCCAATTTTTTCTCAAACGAGTCCTCTCGGATTTTGGGCAAGGCAGGGAAAAGCAGTGCGAGTGGCGACGCGGAGCAAGCACTGCAGACGGTGTTGGAAAAACAGGTTTTCCCTCCCATCTTTAAACTACCAGAATTTTCCCAAACCTTTTTTGTTGCGGCAGGCATCAGGGGGTGGGAAGGTGCGTTTTTTGCAAAGGGGCAGAAGGGGGCATTTCCTGTTGGGATCTTCAGGAATTGACAAAGTGTGAAAAAGGGTACGCAACTGTAGGAAGGGGTTTTTAGCTGTCGTGGGGCCCTGCAAAATTCCCCAAATCTTTTTGGGAAAGAGTTTTGTGATCGAGACGGGTCACAAACCCCCAAATTCCTGCAGGAGGGGCTTAAAAACACAGGTGCTGCGGGGGGGCAATGGATTGCAGCCCACAGGTCCGAGTGCATACTTCCCGGCGACAGAAAGTCGGAGCTGAATTTAAAAACCGTGAGTCAGCAAGCTCAACTCAGAGGAAACGTCATAACCGGGGGGCTTTGTTGATATATGGGGTTTTATGACGTTATGTTTATTTGGGTAGGGTCATTCCCGCTGGTATGGTTTTATTTTCTTTTGAGAAATTTTTTTTTTTTTGTGAACTTGTTCAGGAATGTTTATGCTGGGGTACAGTCGCTTGTGTGTAATGCATTATTTCAATAAGTGGGTGGGGATCCCCATGAATTTTCATGGGTCGTGGCAAAATTTTTTTGTGCTTTTTATAGAAATTGTGAAGAGAAATGGGGCAATCCGCAGGTAGGGAATTGCTAAGTGCGCACAGAGGTTATAAAAAGATTAAATAACGCAAGACGCACGTCAATGACAACTCATTGGAGTGGTATTCCTAATGGTATATTTTAATTTAAAAACCCTTGGGTTTTAAAGTATTTTTTAAACTTTGGCGTGTAGCTGTGTTTTCAGCAAATTCGTTTTTGTCTTTTTGTAAGGGTTTTTTTAACAATGCGGTGCATAGTTTTTGCAAGGGGAAATTGTCACGGTCAAAATTTAACCAACCAAAAGGGGGTCCGTCGCCGGGCCCTTTAACGGCAAAAATCCCAAAAGCAGACACTTGGGGGACGAAGACGGCCCCCGGGTTTGGGTCCCAACCCAAATTCATAGGGGGGAGGCTCCACCGAGACGGTCTGTCCGGTAGCGGACTAAGCAGCTTTTACCCACGCCCCGTGTCGCCCGGGCGCATCTCAGTGCCTGGGCCGGAAAAAACTAACCATTTACACTGACCCTGCCCCACGTTAAGCAAACGGGCCCGTTAAGTTGGGAAAGGGGGGGGGTATGCGTGGTGGGGGGTGAAATCTGCTAACAAATTTAAAAGACCCAATACCCCCACAGAGGTAAGGGGTAGGCGGACTGTCAATTTGAATACCATGACTAAGAGGAATAACTTGGTATCAGGGTAAAAATACTGACCCAAAGGTACTCGCCCCCTTTTTGGAAGA
>CM031595.1:147119639-147124639 GCA_018398815.1 Conus ventricosus
TATATATTATGTTATATATTATATATAATGCTGAACAATTAAGTAGTGGGGAAAACAAGTGCAGGTTAACAATTCTTCCATCATTATATATATATATATATATATATATATATATATATATTATATATATATATATTATATATATATATATTATATATATATTTATTTATTTATTATTTTTCCCCATTCACCCACTCAAGCAATTACTGTTAGGCAGAATCATCTACCACTGCAGATATGAATGCTTATTTCCCCCTATTTCTTCAATCTAAGACATAAGAGCAAGCTTTGTTTATAATTCAACATTTCCTGCAGTCATTGCAACACCAAGCTGCTCTGTAAGTTGCTGGAACGGTGCTCGGTACTTATCCTTGGAATTTATTAGTTTGTTGTATTTTAGTCTCTTGCGGATTCATTCCAAGAACTGGCCCTCAGCACTTGTGTCTTAAGAGGATATCTTTTTATATTTTCTACTTTTCACAAAAAAATGTAGCTTGTTTTTGCTCTTACATGATTTTCTTTTGCTTCTTAGGTGGCACCTTTGGTTGGCTTTTGAAAACTCAACAAACATACTACGGTATTGCACACCAGCCTTTTCTGGGATAGCATTCTTCTTAAAACCGAAAAGGCAGAGGAGTCAAATTACCACTTTCCGCGGTCACTGAGGAGAAACAACAAGGTTTCGAAATATCGGTATATGACCAGGAGTTATATGTTAGTGAGTTTCCCTTCCTATTGGAGGATGTCTCCCCCTTTGAGACTATAAGTTTGCTGAAGGCTCATTTTGAGAAGCATTTATTTTATTTTTCCCCATTCACCCACTTAAGCAATTACTGTTAGTAAGGCAGAATCATCTACTACTGCAGATATGAATGCTTATTTCCCCTATTTCTTCAATCTAAGACATAAGAGCAAGCTTTGTTTATAATTCAACATTTCCTGCAGTCATTGCAACACCAAGCTGCTCTGTAAGTTGCTGGAACGGTGCTCGGTACTTATCCTTGGAATTTATTAGTTTGTTGTATATATATATATAATGCTGAACAATTAAGCAGTGGGAGAAAACAAGTGCAGGCTAACAATTCTCCAGTCATTATAGTAATGACTTGGCAAAGATTTGAATTAAAACAAAAATTGAAGATGAAGAAAAATGGGGGGAATATATTATAAATATGAGAAACCCTTCACTAGCTGCCTGAGGGAACCATCGTACTCCTCTTCGAAGGCAGATCTGTTTGTATTGCCTGCTCCTAGGCCTTTCGTCCGCTGGATCGGACTCATCAGGGAGACACGGCTGAGTGTGTCTGTGGTCTTGGTGTCAAATAGAGACACACCACAAGTCCATAATTCGGAATAAATATATTCTCTCTCTCTCTATTTTTTTTTCATTCCTCAATCTATCTCTCAATGTGTGTGTGTGTACTTAAAGAAACATGAAAGGGAAAGTTCAAACGAGTCCTCTGCTTTAAAGTTCTCTCCGTGCTATAGTTCATCTAATCTTCAATACAATACCATTCAATTACATTTGTTTTCCTTCAAGAGCTGTCACCCAGAGAAGAACTCATCTCTGATTATTTGTCACCGTTATCCCCCCCCCCCCCCCCCCCTCCCACCCACCAGTATTGTCTGTTGACCAGGGGTGATTCTGCGTGCTTCCGATCCCACGCCCATCCCGACCTGCATGAGAGTGTTCATTCACCGGCCACGTTTCATTCAGCGAACAAACGTGAGAGTCATTCACAAAAGACATAGATGTGGTGCAACAGACGCCGGGCCTAACGTGGTGAGGAGTGGGGAGTGTGCAGTGATCAGTGTTGAAATCCCCGGCTCGTCACAGCGCTCGCTTTGCCCTCCAGCAGGAAGGTGTTCTACTCATATCGGACTGAGGAAAGAGAGAGTCACTGCGGCCTGTTCCCGAAGACAGTGTGTGTGTGTGTGTGTGTGTGTGTGTGTGCGTGCGTGCGCGCTCGAGCGCGTGCGTCTGCAAGGGCGTGTTAAAACAGATAGAGAGTGAGACACACACACACACACACACACACACACACACTCATGCATGCGCGCTTGAACACATACACAGAGAGAGAGAGAGAGAGAGAGAGTCACGACAGCCGTTTGACAATGAGTTAAAATAAACAGCACATAAAATGAAAACTGCGGAAGACAGCTGCAGCGAACTGACACCCTACATTACTAAAACTGTGCAGCGCAGAGAGAGGAGTTTTGTAATCCACCACAGTAGAGAAGACCTCTATGACTGAAGTCCTGGTGGATATAATACACTTCCTCCATGATCAGATTTGCATCCTAGCAGGTCATCCCTCAGCCGTTTCTATGCCCGAGCGTGAGCGGGAATAGTTGAGAGCACAGACCTTGGGGCGGTGGAGAGACTACAGGCCATTAATGCGCGCCCGGTTCAAACGCCGGAAGCAGCAGTCTTCTGTTGTGTTCTCATTTCGGAAATTCCCGTTTCCTACAGCGACGCGCATTTAGCTTATCAGTGAAAGCACAGCGAGGAACAACTGGGCCCCAAGTCCGGGTCCTCTGGTGCGAGAGTGTTAATGAGGAGTCAGCTTTTTCATCGTGTTAAACACACACACACACACACACACACACACACACACACACACACACACACACACACACACGCACGCACGCACGCACGCGTGCGCACGCGCACACACACACGCTCGTGCGCAAACACACCACGCAACACACACACACACACACACACACACACACACACACACACACACGCACGCACGCACGCACGCACGCACCACACACACACACACAACATAGCCAAATTCAGAACTGACTTTCAGTCAGTATTTGCACCGATTCCAGCGGTAAATCTGGCAGAAGCACTGGAAAAAAGTTCAAACGACAACCTTTGAGAAAGCAGTCAAAGCATCGTGAGACTGGGTTCAAAAGTGATGAAATGAAGGTTTGGACGGGTATGACTGAAAACGGCTGGCGTGGGGATATGAACAGGCCTTTTTTGGGGGGTCTCATTCTTCGTCTGTGACCCGCAGTGCCACTTTTTTCCTATGCCGCTCTTTCCGGCTCACCTATATATAACTACACCCAAGTTTGTGCCGACGCAGCCCTCAGCACCGCAGTTTACGGGGAGCAATCAGTTCCAAGTCATCATGACTGAGGTTAGCCACCATAAGAGACGCTGCACTGCTGCCTGAAATCGCTGTCAGTGATGGTCAGTGCTGCAGTTTGGATGGCACATGCGCGGGACAGCACCTGCTTAGCCGCTTACAGACCGCAACAGCTGCTTGGGTGCTAGACCAGAGTGAATGAGCGGCATCCTTTGGAGGATACCACCACGTCCATCCTACCACATCCCCATGAAGTGGCTGTTCTGTCGACTCGGTTTGACGAACTCAAACGTGCATGGATGTGGAGAGGAACTGTAACCTGAGTCATCACAAGACCATGGCATGATCAGCATCAGAATGTTGAAAATATTGTCCTGTCAGAATGAGGTGGATGAAGCTCATGCTGGGGGGGGGGGGGGGGGGCCGGGGCGGGGGGGGGGGTTCCAGTCTGGTCAGAGATTACATGACGGGGCTAAACTCTACATTTCCTTCTGTAGTATATCCTGACGTCAACCAGGCTCGAGAGAGACAGACACCTGCAGCATTGGTCAGAAAATGTGATTCACGGTCCTGGAGACGCCCTCATTCAATGGAGGAAACACGACTATGTGGTTCCAGTCTTTGAATCTGAGATCATAGCACACTGGTTGAGATCTGGCTGGGGAAAAAAAACAAAACCCTATCCCACATATAAATGCGTCTGAGAGAATTCGAACCGTCGACCACCCAGCCCGCAACTCTTCGTCGCTTACCACTGCCCCACCGCAGCTGATGTGACATACCGGCTGTCAAGAGAATAACCGTTCACACTCAGTGAACCAGCCACGCACCTGTCAACGGAAGGCCCGGTTGGTGTCTGTTCAGATTTTCTGTCCAGGAAGCGTTGCATCCATCTCCAAACCGACAGTTTACACGTCACTGTGGATCGTCTGTGGCCCCTCTTCCGCAAACAGCTGACCGCAAGCGAACACAGCAACGCACACTCCCTTGCGGATGTTGCCTACTCGTTCTTTCCCACAGCCTCGCGCATGGCACGTGCTGTCCGTCACAGAGCCAGTTACAGCCAGTGCGCGCCTTCAGCAACATTTCCACACACAAGAAGATGGAGTTTACTGTTCTTACCGCTTCAGGGTGTCTCCCACTTCACAGAACGGTGTGCGCGCTCTCTCTCTCTCTCTCGCTCTCTCTCTCTCTCTCTCTCTCTCTTACACACACACACACACACACACACACACACACACACACACACACCACACACACAGACACACACACACACACACACACACATGACCTGGGATAGTGTGGACAGAGGCTCTGAGCCGGTTCTCACTGCACGCGCGTGCAGCTGACGATCTCATGGTATGCGTTCACTCATCTGAAGGGGGAGGGGGGGGGGGGGGGGGGGGGGGAGGGGGGACGCATTATTGTGTTTCATTACAAAAAAAAATCGTTTTTTTCTTTTAAATATACCTTCTTTGCGGTAGATTCCATACTCAGTGTCATAAATTACAATTGTCATTTGTGATTAACCAGCAAAAGTGTCCAAAGTGAAGGCACCATGCCCTGTGTGGGACTGCTGTAAAGATACGGTGCTGATGTCAGCTTAGGGGGCCCACAATCGCATCCTTGTTTCAAAAGCTCTTGCTAGTTCCAGAGCGAATGAGACCGATAGATCCTGCTGTCATTATACTCCATGATAGATCTTGCTGTCATTACACTCCATGATAGATCCTGCTGTCATTATGCTCCATGATAGATCCTGCTGTCATTTTACTCCATGATAGAGCCTGCTGTCATTATGCTCCATGATAGAGCCTGCTGTCTTTATGCTCCATGATAGATCCTGCTGTCATTATGCTCCATGATAGATCCTGCTGTTATTGTGCTCCATGA
>CM031595.1:147129639-147132139 GCA_018398815.1 Conus ventricosus
CATGAACCGAGGAGGTTCGCCGAGGGAGGTGGATCCTGTAGAGGGGTGACGTTCGTAGTGGGCTGGTCTTTCCAGTCCGAGGTGAAGTAGGTGTCCCAGTAAAGGAGACGAGGTTCACCTCCACCAGTCCGCAGGTTTGAAAAACGACTGGTGCCTGGACGCAGGATGATGACTGCAGGGTCCGTGGATGCTGGTCGTCCAGCCAGCCAAAGACCGGAGCTGCAGCTGAAGAAAAGGGCAAAAAAAATCCCGCCCTACGGCGGAGATCAGTCTCCAGATGAGAAGTCATCACCCTATAGTCCCTGTTGTCAGTGTGTGGCAGCATAGTGGGTCCGGCAGTGCGTCACAGTGTGAAGGGTCACAATGCCGTTATAAGGTCAACAATGTCTTTGTCACTAACAAAAGGGCAAATAAACTAGAATAACTTATTTCCCTTTTCCTTTTGCTTTTATTTGACCTGTACTAAGGATAAACGGCAAATGAAACAAACTGCGGCGTTACTGAAACACGACAAAAAGCAGAAGAGCACACAAAACAAAGTGTGAAGTAACGACGATTTAATGCACGACACAAACAGGACAAGAATTTTCGGCAAAATGGCCTTCCTCAGCGACAAAAAAATACAGACATAAACATGCTTCATTCACCACTTTGGCTTCACAAGGAGAGTATTGTGCATGTTTATGTCTGTATTTTTTTGTCGCTGAGGAAGGCATTTTGCCGAAAATTCTTGTCCTGTTTTGTGTCGTGCATTAAATCGTCGTTACTTCACACTTTGTTTTGTGGTGCTCTTCTGCTTTTTTTGTCCGGTAACTAAGGATAATTTCCTCAGTCAACAAAAGCTCCATGGATAAAACAATTAGAATTCATCCACACGTCTGTCACACAAACACATAAGACAAGGCCCACAACGAGAACGGAACCACATGTGGGGCGATACGGCAGGAATTCCACACTCCGCGGTCTAAATGTTATCCGTCGCACGTCATGCGTTCCCCGATCCGTCTCGTGTCTAAAAAAGCACAAGGAAAATGAAACTAACATTTCTGATATCCTTCCGGCCCAAATCACTTTATTGAGCGAGATAAGCATTGATAAACCCTGTGTAATCAGAAAAAAACAAACACAGCTTCCATTGACAGAATGAAGGGATATCATATAGTAAGAGATTTTCAACTTAGCCCAAAGCGACAGAGTCCTAGCCGCTAAGGACCGAAAACGCAATTAAAGATAATGCGTTTCAAACAATTCTACAACAAGCGCATATCTCGTTCCATTTCCATACCTGCCCCCCCTCTTTGGAGAAAGTTACACACAAGAAAAGGTGTGCCCGAGCCAACGGCACATGAAGGCAGAAGAAAAACCTCAACCGCTGAAAGGTTAGAAAACCAAATAAAACAAAACACTGCCCAAAAACAACCATATAGTTACAAAATGGCGGGTGGGCGGGGTGTGAGAAACGGTTCGCTCCCAGTCCAACGAAGGGTGGCACCCCGAAATCGTGCCGGTCCACACCAAAGGGGACTCCAGGTCAGGGACGACCCAAGGTGGTTCTTCCAGGGGCGGGGATAGGGATCCCAGGTGTCCAGTGGAATACTTTCCGACCCGCTGAAGGGTGAAAGACTCTTCCACAAAACCCACACGAAGTGGATAAAGAAAAGGGGCCCAGCTAGCGAGATGGAGATCTTCCGACTCGACGGTCCGTCAATGAGTGCCACACCACTAGCCTAACCCAAATGGCAACAGGGAACAAAAACAGCTCACCTGTGGCACCTGCACAGCTGATGAACCACGTGGAAAACGATAAAAGAACAGAAAAAGAAGGGTTTAAAGGAAAAAAAATGAAGAGAAATATTTTGGGGGATGGGAGCGAAATGCACGGACGTAGCGCACCCCGGGGTGACACAAATAAACACACTGGTCAACACCCGGCCAATGTAGTAAGATGTCACTGGTAACACCACTTTATACTGGGGGTTTTAAAAAAAAATGATTTATCTTCTATACCAAAAGTATGTACGTCCGTGACAGTGAAGCGACATGTGATTTAGTTCAGTCCATTTCACGAGGGTCATTCGCACTTTCTTGTAAAGTTTGTGCAAGAACGTAAAAATCAGAATGATTTGTGTGGATTGTTGTGTCATCAGCAAAAAGTTCACAGGGGGATGTGATATGTAGAGGTAGTCATTGATGTAAATTGTGAATAATAAGGGGGCCAGGATAGAGCCTTGGGGACGCCTAGGAAAGTGTTTGAAATGAAGAGAAAGTTTTTATTAATTTTCACACATTGTTGCCTATTTGTGAGATATGAGTGGAAAAGCGTAAGAGTTCTTGTGAGAGAGAGAGAGAGAGAGAGAGAGAGAGAGAGGAGAGAGAGAGAGAGAGAGAGAGAGAGAGAGGAAAGAGAGAGAGAGAGAGAGATAGAGAGCGAGAGAGACAGACAGACAGACAGAAACAGAGTGGGAAGGAGAGATCTTATAATATACTGACTTCCATAAAA
>CM031595.1:147137139-147139639 GCA_018398815.1 Conus ventricosus
CGAGAGGCGGGGAGAGAAGAAGAAAAACCGGGAGAGAATAGAGAGAGGAGGGGGGGGGGAGAGAGCGAAGAGAGAGGAAGAGAGTAAGCGAGAGAGGAGGGATGAGAGGAAGTGAGAGAGAGGGGAAGAGGAGAGGAGGAGAGAGACAGAGAGAGAGAGGGAGAGAGAGAGAGAGGGCGCGAGAGAGAGGAGAGAGAGAGCGGAGCGAGAGAGAGAGGAAGAGAGAGGGAGAGAGAGAGAGAGAAGAGAGGGAGGGGGCGAGAGCGAGAGAGAGGAGAGAGAGAGAGAAAAGAGAGAAGAAATGAGAGAGAGAGAGCGGGCGAGAGAGAGAGGGAGAGGAGGGAGAGAGAGCGGGAGAGAATGAGAGAGAGGGAGGGAGGGAGAGGCGAAAGAGAGAGGGAGAGAGAGAGAGAGAGAGGGAGCGAGAGAGAAGAGAGAGAGCGAGAGAGACAGAAGAGAGAGAGAAGGGGAGCGAGAGAGGGCGGAGAGAGTTGAGGGGTAGATGATGGAGCGAGAGAGAGAGAGAGTGATTGATTGATTGATTGATTGATTGAAGATCTTTCATACCAAGGATGAAGATTTTAGGCCCAAAGTAGTCTTCCAATCTGTCCTTGTCATTGCATACATTATTTAGGCCCACATTATATTCATAAGAACCAATTCATCATAGAACATGATAATCTAATTCTACAATGATAAGCAATGCTCATATATGCCCTAATAGATGGGGGATGGTAAAACCAAAGGTAAAACTTACAGCCAAACAAACAAACAAAAACTACCCGAGAGAGAGAGAGAGGTCGAGGAGGATGGCAAGAGGAGAATGGTAGGTAGGGGGAGGAGAACAGGGAGTAGGTAGACAGGTGGGAGAGGGGTGAGCGATTTAACGGAGTAGGTTTTATGTTGAGCGATTTCTAAAGTATGGTTACTGACGACTTAGCGACTGGACGTAATATTGTAATGGAAAATTAAACTATGATGACATAAAATGATTATGCCAATGTTACCTTGAAAGGTTTTAACGTATTCATGTTTTGTAGATTCGGTGGGGGAAAGAAGTGCGTTCCCGACCTATGGTCAGAGTAGCATAGACTTGTTATGTATAGCTCAATGCGTGGGAAGTGAAGCCTGACTTTGTCGCGCCAGAAAAGCTGTTGATCTTGTACACAAGGCATGATATACAAAGCATATTATCTGTCCAGCTTGTTACAACTCACTGATGGCCATGATGCAACCAATGTCATTCAGGAGACGTAAGAAAGGCTTTATCGTATTAGTTGTTGTAAGATAACCGCTGGATGGAGTAGCTTTGCGCAGTCTCTGGAGCCAGAATTTAGCTTTTATTTATGAGCCGATCACTACTGCCGACCACTGTTGTGCAAAATATTCGTTCATTTATCCGTGCCATTCAGTGTGCATATGAAGACAAGTTTACGACCTTCTGATGCTAGCTCTATACTAGAAGATAACGGAACCGGTTGTTTTGAGATCCTTAGCATAAGTTTTTATATGAGATTGCCAATTCAATTCATATCTCTCGTAAACCATCCCACCTCAGTTCACTACTGTACGAAAGACGTGCCATTCAACTGAGTTTTCGGCCAATCGGGAGACACTTGGATTTTGGCGGGTAGACTACCTCTAGCTATTGTTTTGGCTGTGTGGTATGGAACCATAGCTTTGTACAGCACCCAGTTGACCTCGTTAATATCCTATCCTGGCGATAAGTTTTATTGTAGTAGCTCCTCCATTCGTTTGGGCGCGCGAGTCCTACCGCACATCTAATCAGTTCTTGCCTTAACCATTAACCGTACCCAGGTACCACCAATAAGAATCTGCCGGAATCTACTTTTCCCACTTCCATCTCATATTTCACCATATCTGAACCTTTGCCTTGTCTTAAAACCAAACCTTCACACCTTACCCCCCTCGACCTATCGTACCGTCATAAATGCACCATCTATATTATTGTTTTCAGTGTACATAATACGCTCGTTATCAACTCCTCAAGGAAAGTCCCACCTCACCGTATTTTCCTACCATGCACGGCACCTGAAAATTGCATTGTACCTCTATTATGCAATCCTTCTACCCCAACTTATCTCACATCAGTGAGGCAGGCAATATATCTCTTGCTCCGATTGGCTTGTGTCTGACCTCTATATATTATATCCCTTAACAAGAGCATAGATTTTGTAATTACTTAAATGTTTTATGCTAGCAAATATCGATCAGATATAGGTCTGCACTTAAAGGATCTAAAATAATGCATATGGACGGGGGTATTCTATATGCGTTTATGCCCGCCATATGGACCCCCATCTAATACTTTTATGGATATTACATTCTTAACTCTCAACACAATAACTTGTACTCGTACGAATGCGCATCACCATTTGGTAAGTTTCAGTACCCAAGTGATTTAATCATCATTACATTGCTCTAAGAGCACCCACATCATTCTCAGACGGGGCCTTTAATATTGACGTAATTAACCTAA